>OZ024858.1:50014353-50029353 GCA_964017155.1 Oasisia sp. SBJ-2009 | reverse complement strand
AGGTCTATGATTCCTTCGATCTAGTGTTAGATCAGACGCAGACTGAAACATTATGCGATTCTCTGAACTATTTTAAATATCTTGCTTTTACGTTTTTGAATTAGTAATGGTTTATTAAAATAGATAAAACCCAAATTAATGTACTAAGCCGTTACGTTGCGGTTTGTTTACGTGACAATCAATTGCTGCACGTGACCTTCGTCAAGCATAACCTTTGCCAACAGTATTTATAATGGTAACGTATGGGCGGCATCATATCTGCTATATCAAACTGACCCCATATTTTATGGACACACCGGTGATAGGCAAGAGGTTACGTGACGTGATAACGTTAGAGTACGCTGCGCACGCATTTGATGATTGTTGGAAGTTATCTTTAAAATTTTATACTATATTTTTGCTCTAAACCCTGTAAGAAACTTGATTTTATCAGTAATGTCTATAATAATATAAAGTCTTCATCGGAAGGAGGGTGCCGATTAATACAAAAAGAAATGTGACGATGACAACATATATCCATACAACACAATCTCTTACACATAAAAGCACGCTCTCTTTTTTCTCCAGTTAATCTCTCCCCTCAGTCTCCCCTCTCTCCCTCTCCTTCCTTCACCCCTCTCCTTCCCTCCCTCCACCCCCCCCCCCCCACTGCATCATCAGAATAATGTTTGTTAGTGCTAATATCACCCATCTATCTAATCCCGTATATAGAATACCATTATAAAGAAGAAGTGCATTGGTGATTTGGCGCAGCAGCACCTCTACTGTCGATTGAATTACCTGTGAACATTCTTGCATCCGGGACATCTGTAGGTTTAGAAAGTGTTTAAAACCTATCTTTTTATTAGACATTTCAATTAATTCAAATTGTTTTGAAATGACGGACATTGCTTTATAATTTCTTTTTAGTGTCATACACGTGTCAATCAGTGTTTATGTTTTAGATTAATTTATAGATTTATATAAATATATATTTATGTACACAGTTTTAGTAAAGGTTTTAATTTTAATTTGATATATATAATTAACATACCAAGTTTTAGTACTAGACATCTTAAAAGCAGTGCTTAATTTATTTTAAATTAATTTATATAACTTACATACAAACGGATTTACTAGTACATCTTATAACCAAAGCAATTAATAACTTATATTAATTTTAATAATAATTCTAATTTACATTTCTATTTATTAATATACATTCCGTATATTTCTTGTGCAGCGCATCGATCCGCTATGCGGGAATTAGCGCTATATAAAAAACTTTATTATTATTATTATTTAAACCGTCGTGTCCATTTTTTAGCAAATAGATGAATGAAATGCAGAAATGAGTAGCGCTGCAATCCTTTTTCGTTCTGATACACAATGTGTCAGAGTGAACATGTTTGTGAGGTTGTCTCACTTTATCTGTCTCCCTTCTGATTTACCTCTCCCCATCCCTTCCTTTAAAAATACTCAACATTTTCTCCCTTCCTCCCTGCTTGGCGGCCCCTCGCCCTCTCCTTCTCCCACTCCCTCACTTTCTTTATCCTCTACTATTTCCCTTCTCACTGTTCCTCTACACCCCTCTTCCTGCATACTTTCATCCACCAATCCTTTTCAACCCTCCCGTCATTCTAATTAAGCCGCAATTGGGTACGGTCATGGGTAATTGCACATTCGATAAGAAGAGCGAAGCTACTTGTGCTATTCAAGGCGAACTTATTTTGTTCGTGTGTAATACCTGTCATGTTTCATTGTCAGTTTAACACAGACAATGCAATGCCTCACTGCCGTGGACATTCTTAGACACACGTGCGGCCTCCGACAATGGTATGCTCTTGGTCCCGCGCAAGAACGCACTGATTGACAACGTATAATTAGCAGCCTCTTTCGCGTTGAACATGACAGCTGCTATAAACAAATGACTTAAGCGTTCGATCGAAAGCATGGATTTGTTGAAATGCAGTTGTAGTCGAAATGCAGTTCTCCCGGTTTTCAGTACAAGACCAACGTCACATGTGTATGGATGTTTCGTATGCGGTCGGATGCAGCGTATCGCATGCTATTCGGCAAACAATGTGACGCTCTACGTGATTTGACAGTTGGTCTCGAATGAGCTGCACATGTTGCAGTTTGGCAGTCATCAGACATTGGGATATACAACTAGACGCCGAAAAATTGCTACAGACAATTGCTTTAAGGTAGGCTATGTATGTAATGTTGTTGTGTTATTTAGAACGGCAACTGTTGGTAGTACACTACATATATTGCCATGTGGTACAGTGTCGACATTCTGTATTGCTAACTTGCATAGTCAAACCTGCAAGGCATTACGGAAGACAAACATCATCATCATTATACATAACTGTTAGCGTCGTTCTACTGTGAATATAATTACACAGATAATCCATTTCTCATTAATCAAAATATTATTTGGCAACATATTTGATATGTAATGAGTGGATCCACTTGCTGATTTGCGTCGATATAAATCGTAGGTAAGCATTGCATTTATTTATACAATAAAATAACAAAAATAATAACCTCGGTTTATTATCTTAAATTATGAATTCTCATATATCAATGCGAGTTATATTATTCACTGTAGGATGTCCTGTATTATGTATCTGCATTTAAAAATAATGTCTTGTATAATTTTATGATGAATAAAACGAAGGCGATATGTGCGCCATATTGTTGCCAAACGTCTGCTTCCGCTTCCGAACCATGAATTTGCATAAGTCAACATTAATAATTATAGTTATGCATGTTAACATGTTTGATGTATCATATGATATAGCATGACATATAAGCGATGTTTTAATGAAATACTACAACATAAATAACGTCATATATATCAGCTTACGTGTCTTACAAGTTGACACCACAATTCCGCCAGCTAAGGCTAGACATTGCTTTATAAGCAAATAAAATGGCTACCTTCATTGCAACTGAGTGTTCCAACCGCACGTGGCGGAAGGGGTTACCAGTGACGCTCATCCTATGGAGGTCACAACCGGTGTGGCGAACCGGGGTTTGGGCCAGGTAATTTCCCTCCCATAGGAACACTTCCGGCGGAAGTCGGTCAGTTGTGAGGGAGTAAGGATTGTGACCAACCGTGCCAGGGAACGTTATGAGGAGCAACCGATGAGGTATCTCTGGCCGAACTAGTTACATTAGATTGTACTACAGGCTATGTACACAGTGTCTCCCACTTCCTCATTCCCTCTTTTTTTCTTTTTTAAAGTTTTTCTTTAAAACAGTAAATGTGTGACATGTTTTTTAAGGTATTAAGAAAAATATTAATTTAACTAAATTCAAGGCTTTTAATGTTTAACTTTAAAAGACATTTTGTTTTGTTTTAATCGTACACAACACCTCAGCTTCACGACAAGCTTTAGTTAATTCTTTGCACGTACGGAAAACTATATTATTGAAAGTTACACAAATACTGGAACTATTTTAAATTGTGAAAGAGTTAATAGCATGCATTAAATCATAACTATTTTACTCATGGTAAATAGCTCAGATGCAATCATTTTTACTATTTAAATATACTGCTATGTCTTTAATCGTCAATACCTAAATAAATGCAACTATGATATGTTAATAATAATACGTTCAATGTATGTATAAATAACTAACATTTGTTTGCGTTTATTTATACATGTATGTTATGTACTGTAACCTTTGGTTATACTCTTTTCCATGAGATATTCATTCATGTTAAATTAATATTTTTCTTAATAGTTAAGAAACATAGTAAATAGAAATACTACTACCCAATCAGTATAATCGCGTACATACATCACCACACTTTCATACGTGTACACAACACGTGATAAAGTACCTGCATCAATAAAAATAACTATTACAAAATTAAGACATTATCGAACATATCTTGAACTTACACATTTTCCTTTTTATTATATAAAACATAGGATTGTGCATACATTCATAATTATTAGACACACATAGACAAATAGACTGCATATACACACGCTCCGACACCTAACGAAAATTTATTGAAGATAACGATCTTGAGAATATGTTGGATATTGTTAGACGATGCAACATTTTCTGGTTTGATAACTGCTTGTAGGACACAATTATACTCGTTTGGTAATTTTTCTGGCAAAAACATTCTTTGAAATTGGGCAGCCTTAGTGCCGCGATATAAAGTGCTCAAAACCACAATTAGCAGTCTTGTCCAGAAAAATAAGTTTGTGCATGCTTTTACAGATCGTGTACTGTTAATTATGTATTACTATCAGACCATGTATATTCATTTTCTAACAATACAGTTGTGAATGGTTGCAGTTAGAATACTGTGTATTAACGCAAAAGCACTGTCAAATATTTCTCTAAACCATTTTGTTCACTTGCACAGTTTAGGGTAATATCGGTTCAGTGTTGTGTGTGGCAGGTTCATACCCTGCTGGTGTTCCTTATGCAAACACTACATGTTGTGTGCTCACACATTGATTCCATTTCATACGTTTAGCTGGTTTTGTAATATTTTTGAAATGCATTAAACTTCTTATATCATTATAATATATATATATATATATATATCACATATATAATATACATAAGCAGGAATATACTTTCTTCATATATGCCATGCATCTTGGTTGCCAAACAAAGAGGAATTAATATCAAACTCACACAAATAAGACGTAAGGCCTACAAGTGGGCTGTAGAAGAAGGCAGATAGCATGTTTCTCGCTAACAGCATCATACTAGTCAGTTCTACCAGGTCATCAAGTTAAGTACAAAAATTAGCATAGCACATGCTGAAGACTGGAAAAATAGAGACTTCTATCCATCTTATCACGATTGGTTGGGTGCACATAAAACAGAGAGGGAGAGAGAGACAGAGAGAGGTGGTGTCCACAACAAAAGTGAGTAAAGTGTATGAGCATGGCTGAAGAGAGAGCAAAACAGTAAGGGGGGGGGGCACCAGTGAATGATGACTGAGATGGTCCCTAATAGTCACCAGTCCATCAGAGAATTATGATTGAGATGGTCCCTAAGAGTCATCAGGGCACCAGTGAATGATGACTGAGATGATCCCTAATAGTCACCCAGTCCATCAGAAAATTATGATTGAGATGGTCTCTAAGAGTCATCAGGGCACCAGTGAACTATGCACAAAATTAAACGGCTTAACCAGTAGAGCATTAAATATGTTAATATGCATCTAAATTGTCAGCTTAGGTATATATTATGAATTTTATTCATCTGCCAGTGGAAGTTTTTGTGCCCCCTAGAATTAATTTCTGAACCTGCTCCTGCGTATGATAGTTTATTTGTCTGCATGAGGTTTTTGCAGTAATGGGTGTCCTGGATAGATTGTATATTGTTGGAATCACATGTGGACTAAAGTAAAGACAACATAAAGTAAAAACATTTTATTGAAACTTTTGACAAGATTGACTACACAACATAATGGCAAGCACTGCACATGATATATGTATTTATTTTTAATATCACATGCACATCAGATAAAAAAAAACAATCAGTAAAATATAAAATTAGGAAAAGGTTGAAAACATGTATGGTATATATATATATATATATATATATATATATATATATATATATATATATATATATATATATAAACAAACAGTTACTTTTATCACGATTCATTCATTCACAAAAATATCCAGCACAAATACATAGTATGTCAAATGCTGGTTAGTTAAAAAACATTAATCCCATTTATTAGGCTTTAAAATGATGCCTTTACCCGAAATGACATTACCTACTGCAAATGTGTGCCTAACACTACACCCATGGGCAAATTGTTCAAAATCCTGAAACAATTGTTACACAAGAACAAAATCCTGGCAATTTACCTAAAATTGTAAAGTTTACTCATAATGCATGCATTATGGATATTACTGAAACATGCTGTAAATAGCTTATTTTTTACAGCAGTAGAACATAAATTGATGTTTTATTAAACATATTTCTCTTGACAAGTTTGCACACAAGTTTCACTTTGGCTTGACTCATCTGACAAGATTTTATAAATGACTTGTCCAAAATATTTACAATGTGACAAAGTTTAACTGGTTAACTCCTGAAGTAATTGTCTTAGAAAGATTTGACTTTCTAAATACAAAGTACATATACATACTATATACATGTAATGTGTACATATTAAATAACAATAATAACAAATAAAGTACACTAAGTTAACTATAATTATGATGATTACACTAGTCATGGTCCTCGCCATGTGGCTGAGAGTTACATGTGCAATCACTACCCCGGGTATGTGTTTACTCACCTGTATGAAGAGTACCGGCTACAGATAGTGGTAGATATTATTACTTTATATAGTTAGTCTTTGCATAATAACATAAGTGTGGCTGAATGCTTCCTACATTAGTAGATATGTTGTTTGATTTAACAGATCTTAGTAAAGTGTAACATATCTGGCATGTAGAGTTTACGATATGAATACCAAATACCAAACAATTGTATAATTGACTTTTGCTAAATGTATCATCACATAAGATATCATAAATGTCACAGCCATGTTAATTGTCACTTTGTTTCTTGCACAGGTAGATGTGGATGCACAGAAAATGTCAGGTACCTGGCATGCAGTACCATTAAAGAGAGTGAACTAAGTAACACAGTAATGCCATCGATATCCAAGCCGATGAAGTTCACCAAAGAATGCCGAACCTATCTTATAGTGTTGAGAGAGGTTGACCGAAGGCTCATGCCATATTTGCCAGACCATGGTACCCACTGTTCTACCACAAACTGCAAAGCTAGTCAGATATCACCATATTCGCATGTCAAGCAACCTGCATTCTATATGGGTCTCTAGTCAGTTTGGGTAACTGACTGGCCTGGAAGTCAGTGCACACACCATCAGTACAGGGGAGTCTGTTATGGATGCAACACACGACTGAGATCACTCGGTTGATATTCACATGACATTTGATCTGCAGCGTCTTGCACAGCCCATGGTTGTGGAATCTTGTCCGGGATCTTGGATGGTATATAGCTTATTAACTTGTTGACCTAGTGGTGGTGTTCAGTTCCCTGTTGAGTGTTGACCTGAAAAGAAAAGCATAATATTCAAACTCAGTAAACAAAAACTGGCATCATGGTATTAGAGTTGTCATTATGGAGTGTTCTTTGCCATAATCAATCAATCTACAGCTGTATAACATAATATTTTATGTATGACCTAAAGCATTCCACAAAAAAGGCAGCAAGAAATATTTGGCTACAGCAGCATGTACAGGTTGATATCTAAGCAGGGTTGTAATTTATTAGGTCTGTATTGTCATTACATGAAAGTAAAATTACCATGCTATTTTTAAATGTAGGGATGCCTTATCTTATATATTATTATATAATTATATTTACTCCCAAGCATAGTGCATTCATATTTTCTGTTTTATTTTCAATATACAATTTTGTGTCAGGGTATGTCATGTAATAACTACTGCATGTTATATTTGACATTTTATGGCTCAGCTGGATGTCAAATTAAATGTTGGAAGTGACAAAATAAGGTGTTGTTGTGATGCCAACAGTATATTTCCTTCACTGAATATTCAAACATGTCTACCTTCTATGAATAATAATTGATTTTATAAATTTATTTCTGAGTTATTGATGTATGCTGAATAGTTTTTTTAAAGGTGTTGACCAAAGTCTGTGTGGACACTGGACTGGACACACTTAGTATAACATGCATTACACAACTGCAAAGGTTATCCTAGTTTTCCATATCCGAGATATTATGAAAATGCTAATGAAAGCAAATGTGTATTGAAATGGGCATATTAAAATATTTATAAAATGTATACATTGTTGATTGTTAAAATGTTTAATTCACTTGGAGTGATCAGACGTTGGCCTCTTGCAAACTACGTATCCTCCATGCATTTGCCCGACACAAGTGATTGCATTAATCTTAGACCCTCCTCTGCCTCGTCTCACTTGCATTGTAGTGTAGCCCGTACTAATATATCATAATTTGAGTTGTATTATGCATTCATATATTGCTGTGATGAAAAGATAAAGATTAGAACAGCTTGCATATGTGAGTTGAAAGGTATCAGGTATTACATAGACTACAGCCAGGCATCACTGACCACAATGGAAACAAGTGCAAGAATGTTATGTGTAATACTTGCATATGGTGTACACTGGCTAGTAGCTAGCTATACAAGCATTTTATGTTCATGTTTACCTTTTTGTATATTGAATAAATTCACCATCATGGTTGTCATAATTTTTTTAATTATGTTGCATAAAATATAATGCAAATCAGCAACATCCAGCAATCATAGTAAAATGTGAGTCACAAAACACTGTTTAAATAATTGTGATAACCAACATAATTCTTCGTTTGACGTTCTGTTCCACGAGATAACGGATGCTCCCCACGGTGACCATCACCCGGAGCCTAGCTACTGCCAATGTTCCGAAGGCGAAGCCAATGAGATATCATTTCGTCCCTAACGTCATCTACACTCTCTAGATATGTACTTTTGCAATTACACAGCTTATGAACAAGATCCTGCGTTATCAAATACAATACATATAAACTTATAAATAAAGGCTGTATGAGTGTATCTGGCTGAGACTAAGCGATGGCCGATGGCGATGCCGATGCCGACTGTCAAACTTTAAAAATAATCTAACAAGTCACAGAATCCACGTCGAGTAGGCCTATAATGAAGTTCACAAGTTGCAGTTCTTGTTGAATTAGCCCACGACTACTCGCCCTGGTTGCTAACTGCAATAAAACACTTAATACATACCTTCACAGAAGAAACACTTCGGAACGTTCGTCACGACACGCAAAAGCACATGCGGTTTGTTATTGTGCCGTAGGATGCCGATCTCGTATAAAACACGTGACCCAAAAAGGGCAGGACGTCTATACCGGCTAATGGTTTCGTCGGTTATACCCGGTGTAACGACGATTCTTTTTTGCCGAATAAAAAAAGACAAGTACGCATTTTAAAATTAAACTGATTGCGCATACTAGTTAAACTATTGAAACATTACACATCAGGACATAAAAGAAAAGGATTGGCGATGGGCAAAACGAAATGATTGTCAACAATAAGCCGTGTCGCCTAACCGATACATTTATCAAAAGACAAAACAAAGATATCCACTTCAATTTTTAAAATCTTTATAATAATTAAATTTGAGTACTTTCAGAAATAAAATTTATTAATACAAGCTTAGGAATGCATGCTCTTGCTCTTTAGTAACTTGAAACTGTTTTGTAGTGAAAGCTATAGTAACGCAGGACCAAAAGTATTAGGGCGACACCACATATCAGGGTTAGGGCGACACTTGTCGCCCAAACGACGTCAGATTGTCGCCCAACCGATGGATTTGTGTAAATATATATATACATATATATGTATATATATATATATATATATATATATATATATATATATATATATATATATATATATTATGCATTCAGACTTCAACGTTACTCACCATATATGTATATATATATATATATATATATATATATATATATATATATATATATATATATATATATATATATATATATATATATATACATATATATATATATATATATACATACATATATATATATATATATATATATATATATATATATATATATATATATATATATATATATATATATATTTCTTTTTGACTGTTCTCGCGGCTTAGTTTAATGTTTGTGTACTTTTATCGATATTTTATTTAACCTATTTATTATACATACACATATATATATATATTTATTTAGCTTCAATAATTTGTGTTATTATATTTATATATATATATATATTTTTTTAATTGTTTATATATGTTACTAGTATATTTATGTTTTTCTTCTGGTGTGTATTTGTATTTTAGGATTTTAATGTATGTAAAGCGCCACGAACAATTTCAAATTGGATGTGGCGCTATATTAAATAAAAAATATATTATTAAGCCTCATTGGCATTGCCAACCTCGATATACACCGAGTCGTAATCTGTCAAACACGTGAGATAAAATCTCAAGTAATAAAAAAATTCTTTTTGCAGTAAATTTCCGCACTTGCGCATTCATATCATCTCAAAACAAAACTGATCTTTGCTTTACATATAGTGAAACCTGCCAATACGAGGATGTGCCAAAAGGATACTTCATAATGTGTCACTGTAATAATGTCCCAGTGATATTGCAGCAGCTGTTTCTGTTGTGAAAACATTCCTTGAATTTAATAATGTTTATTTTGTATAGTGTCATACCCAGAGAAATCATAGCACTTAACATAAGACACATACAGTAAAATAAGACAAATTTAACAAGGAGTTTTCGGATATATGAAAATGCACAGATTTCACCCACTGCGAATTGTGCAGATTCACTCAGCATTCAGTAAAAATATTATCATTAGTCAGTTGTTACTCAGTTAAATATTTTTTTGCTCACCGCTATCAGCATTACAAGATACAGTTATAGTGTCAGTGCATGTGTGATTTATACCTTTCAAAAGGGTACTACCAGCGTCAATGAGTGAGGAAGTCACATTGTTGATGACATGTTTTTTTTGCAGGAGGATTATGCGAATAAACTACAGGAGACAATTCGCTCTCTCAAGTCTCAGCTGAGCCAATATGGGGTACGTGCCACGCAACTATGTGCTTTCATATTCCAGATACTGTTTATAACATACAATAGTTCGTGCTAAGACTATATCTTAAAGCAAGGGTGCCATCTTCTCTACTCAGATTCAGAATTAGCCGAGCAATAATTGGTAACGAGAAGAAGTTTGCTGCTAGAACGTGGCAAAGTTAAACATCAAAGTGTATTGCAGTTAAATCTGCTCAGCTCGGTGTTATTGCTAATCAATTTTGTTTTGAAATTAGATGTTTTATTTACAATTTGAATGTGTTGCAGGCGGAATCTTTCAAATTGCAAACATTGTTCTGAGGTTATAAATTATCCAAACACAAATTGGCAGACAGTAAACCTTCAACACGCATGTTGTAGTCACAAGAACGTAATATTAAATGAATCATCAATTACAACCTGGAAGCTGGCACCATTGCTTTGATAACATTACTGTATTGTATTTACTATATTTCTCTGTGAAAGTGTCGCTTAACAGTAAGATTGCTTTGTTTAAATGTAATGAAATGTAGTGGAATATATATTAAATATACTAAAATGTTAGTGTTACTGATCCTTTAGGAGCTGTCTGCATCCGGCAGTGAAGAAAGTCGTCACGTTCTGTTTGTTGACGATATTGAAAGAAGAGCTCTAAAGAAACTGAAAGTGGAACTAAAGGTATGTGACAATGTGAAAGAAATTATGGATTGCCTGTGCTACAGTTTCTGACAAATTTAAAACATTTTATTTTATCGATACAATCTATATAGAAATGTTTTCCTTTGCTGAAGACACTAAACATAAAAGTAAAGTAAGAGTTTTAACCTTACTTTAAATGTTTAACTTGGCAATGTAGCAGTTAAGCTAAGTGCTTGCAGACATATTTTTAAAACACCTGAGATAAAACTCAAGTAATAAAAAAGGACTTGTTGCAGTAAATTTCCGCACTTTTGTGCATTCATGTGATGTCAAAACTGATCTTTGCATTACATATAGTGAAACCTGTCAACACCAGGATGTGCCAAAAGGATACTTCATAATGTGTCACAGTAATAATGTCCCAGGGATATCGCAGCAGTAATATCACTGTTTTGAAAACGTTCGTTGAATGTGAGTTCTATAATAATAATAATAATAATGTTTATTTTGCATAGTGCCATATCCAGAGAATTCATAGCACTTAACATAGACACATACAGGAAAATAAGACAAATTAAACAATATAAATACATAAATTAATGTTGTTTGTTTAAAAGTTAAAATAATAAATTAAAATGTAAAATAGAGATATAAAAGAAGTTCAATTAATTAATTGCGACAAAAAAATGAATAAATTACAGCAAAATGCTCTAAGTCACCCTCCAGTGAAACCGGTGACTGTTCTCTGGGTCTCTAAGTCACCCTCCAGTGAGACCAGTGACTGTTCTCTGGGTCTCTAAGTCGTCCTCCAGTGAGACCAGTGACTGTTCTCTGGGTCTCTAAGTCACCCTCCAGTGAGACTGGTGACTGTTCTCTGGGTCTCTAAGTCACCCTCCAGTGAGACCAATGACTCTTCTCTGGGTCTCTAAGTCACACTCCAGTGAGACCAGTGACTCTTCTCTGGGTCTCTAAGTCACCCTCCAGTGAGACCAGTGACTGTTCTCTGGGTCTCTAAGTCACCCTCCAGTGAGACCTGTGACTGTTCTCAGGGTCTCTAAGTCACCCTCCAGTGAGACCGGTGACTGTTCTCTGGGTCTCTAAGTCACCCTCCAGTGAGACCGGTGACTGTTCTCTGGGTCTCTAAGTCACTCTCCAGTGAGACCAGTGACTGTTCTCTGGGTCTCTAAGTCACCCTCCAGTGAGACCAGTGACTGTTCTCTGGGTCTCTAAGTCACCCTCCAGTGAGACCTGTGACTGTTCTCTGGGTCTCTAAGTCACCCTCCGGTGAGACCAGTGACTGTTCTCTGGGTCTCTAAGTCACCCTCCGGTGAGACCAGTGACTGTTCTCTGGGTCTCTAAGTCACCCTCCAGTGAGACCAGTGACTGTTCTCTGGGTCTCTAAGTCACCCTCCAGTGAGACCGGTGACTGTTCTCTGGGTCTCTAAGTCACCCTCCAGTGAGACCAGTGATTGCTCTCTGGGTCTCTAAGTCACCCTCCAGTGAGACCAGTGACTGTTCTCTGGGTCTCTAAGTCACCCTCCAGTGAGACTGGTGACTGTTCTCTGGGTCTCTAAGTCACCCTCCAGTGAGACCAGTGACTGTTCTCTGGGTCTCTAAGTCACCCTCCAGTGAGACCAGTGACTGTTCTCTGGGTCTCTAAGTCACCCTCCAGTGAGACCTGTGACTGTTCTCAGGGTCTCTAAGTCACCCTCCAGTGAGACCGGTGACTGTTCTCTGGGTCTCTAAGTCACCCTCCAGTGAGACCGGTGACTGTTCTCTGGGTCTCTAAGTCACTCTCCAGTGAGACCAGTGACTGTTCTCTGGGTCTCTAAGTCACCCTCCGGTGAGACCAGTGACTGTTCTCTGGGTCTCTAAGTCACCCTCCAGTGAGACCTGTGACTGTTCTCTGGGTCTCTAAGTCACCCTCCAGTGAGACCAGTGACTGTTCTCTGGGTCTCTAAGTCACCCTCCGGTGAGACCAGTGACTGTTCTCTGGGTCTCTAAGTCACCCTCCAGTGAGACCAGTGACTGTTCTCTGGGTCTCTAAGTCACCCTCCAGTGAGACCGGTGACTGTTCTCTGGGTCTCTAAGTCACCCTCCAGTGAGATCAGTGATTGCTCTCTGGGTCTCTAAGTCACCCTCCAGTGAGACCAGTGACTGTTCTCTGGGTCTCTAAGTCACCCTCCAGTGAGACTGGTGACTGTTCTCTGGGTCTCTAAGTCACCCTCCAGTGAGACCAGTGACTGTTCTCTGGGTCTCTAAGTCACCCTCCAGTGAGACCAGTGACTGTTCTCTGGGTCTCTAAGTCACCCTCCAGTGAGACCTGTGACTGTTCTCAGGGTCTCTAAGTCACCCTCCAGTGAGACCAGTGACTCTTCTCTGGGTCTCTAAGTCACCCTCAAGTGAGACCAGTGACTGTTCTCTGGGTCTCTAAGTCACCCTCCAGTGAGACCTGTGACTGTTCTCAGGGTCTCTAAGTCACCCTCCAGTGAGACCGGTGACTGTTCTCTGGGTCTCTAAGTCACCCTCCAGTGAGACTGGTGACTGTTCTCTGGGTCTCTAAGTCACCCTCCAGTGAGACCAGTGACTCTTCTCTGGGTCTCTAAGTCACCCTCCAGTGAGACCAGTGACTGTTCTCTGGGTCTCTAAGTCACCCTCCAGTGAGACCTGTGACTGTTCTCTGGGTCTCTAAGTCACCCTCCAGTGAGACCAGTGACTGTTCTCTGGGTCTCTAAGTCACCCTCCGGTGAGACCAGTGACTGTTCTCTGGGTCTCTAAGTCACCCTCCAGTGAGACCAGTGACTGTTCTCTGGGTCTCTAAGTCACCCTCCAGTGAGACCGGTGACTGTTCTCTGGGTCTCTAAGTCACCCTCCAGTGAGACCAGTGACTGTTCTCTGGGTCTCTAAGTCACCCTCCAGTGAGACCAGTGACTGTTCTCTGGGTCTCTAAGTCACCCTCCAGTGAGACCAGTGACTGTTCTCTGGGTCTCTAAGTCACCCTCCAGTGAGACCTGTGACTGTTCTCAGGGTCTCTAAGTCACCCTCCAGTGAGACCGGTGACTGTTCTCTGGGTCTCTAAGTCACCCTCCAGTGAGACCAGTGACTGTTCTCTGGGTCTCTAAGTCACCCTCCAGTGAGACCAATGACTCTTCTCTGGGTCTCTAAGTCACCCTCCAGTGAGACCAGTGACTGTTCTCTGGGTCTCTAAGTCACCCTCCAGTGAGACCAGTGACTGTTCTCTGGGTCTCTAAGTCACCCTCCAGTGAGACCTGTGACTGTTCTCTGGGTCTCTAAGTCACCCTCCAGTGAGACCAATGACTCTTCTCTGGGTCTCTAAGTCACCCTCCAGTGAGACCAGTGACTGTTCTCTGGGTCTCTAAGTCACCCTCCAGTGAGACCAATGACTCTTCTCTGGGTCTCTAAGTCACCCTCCAGTGAGACCAGTGACTGTTCTCTGGGTCTCTATGTCACCATCCAGAGAGACCAGTGATTGCTCTCTGGGTCTCTAAGTCACCCTCCAGTGAGACCTGTGACTGTTCTCTGGGTCACTAAGTCACCCTCCAGTGAGACCGGTGACTGTTCTCTGGGTCTCTAAGTCACCCTCCAGTGAGACCAGTGACTGTTCTCTGGGTCTCTAAGTCACCCTCCAGTGAGACCATGGACCGTGTGTTGTAGGACCGCTGGGCTGAGTTGGAAGCCCTTGACCTGGCTGTGGGATGGCAG
>OZ024858.1:49986853-50009353 GCA_964017155.1 Oasisia sp. SBJ-2009 | reverse complement strand
GATTGCAACGATAAGGGCCAACATTTTCAAGATAGAACTGAACGCGCTGGTAAACCTGGTAAAGAAGACCCGCCGGAAGCCGAAATGCAGAGGCGAGTAACAAGCCGAGGCGACATTGAGTGATCGACAAGTGGTCGAAACTCGCCGAAACTTCGAAAGGCGAATGTATGCTGTTACTGTGGATACCCGTTACTGTAACTGTATTGTTAGGAGGAAGACTCAAAAATCTGTCGGTGAAGGTAAGCATTTATGTGTCTAATATGAGAAATGTTGCCCTAAATGTTCATTATGAAATCTGGGCTGGATGTTAATTTAAGTAATTAAAATATCAACGCCAACGGAGTCGATGGTGGGTCAGTGACACTGTCACTGACAGATATGCTGATGGCCACCTCGCATTCGGTCCCGGAATTCGGCAGTTTCTACTTAGTCACAGCCATGCCATGTATTATTCTCCAAGTCAGTGGTGTAGTGTCGGATATGTTATACACAACTAGAAGTTACCCAATTTGAAACACATCATATCACATATGGGGTCATGGCTCTCCGATTTATCTCAGCCTGACACAGACTGACAGAGTGACAGGCTCGGTCCTTCGCCCATGTTTTCAGGAATCAATTTCCAAATTGCCCACAAATCATTGAAATGTGGAAAAAATGCAGATTAATTGTTGTTTTTTCAAATACTGGACATTATTATATTAACAGCAGCGACTGTGGCATGTTTTTTGTATTATTGACATAGCATGACCTGTGCGACTAAAAAACAGATGTGTGTCAATATTGATTGTTCTTTTAATAGGCGTGGTATATTTAAAGCGAGGGTTTGGAGCCTAATTCTGGAGGGCTAAATAAAGAAAGAAAATCACCACCCATGTTCTTTATGAAATCAACTTCATGCTGAATAATAAAGTTGTTTTTAGCTGAATATATGTCTCTATTAAAAATAACCATTTTGAACTGGGTAAAAGTAACACAACTAGCAGAACAAATATTCTAAACTATAACATATGTGGATATATTTATGTATATTCTGTGGTGGTCTTAATTGCAATGTAACTTTGTTGTCGTGTCAAGGTAACCATAATAGTAGCTGTGATGTTCTATATTGTGCTAATAATATTTCTTATTCATGAAAAACTCATTTATACATCTGGTTCTGTTTCAGATGTGCCATGATATATTACAAATGGCCATGGATTTTATAGTCTGTGTTTGGAGCAGACAGTGCTTCCAAATGTTAGACAACTGTCACATATATCTGCCAACAAAGATGTAAGTATAATATTATGTTCATGTATTTATAACAACAGTGAAATGTGTTGCTCACAATTTATTGACAATGAAAATAACATTAGAGTAACCAGAACACCAAACATTTTATATAATACAAATGACATTTCATACAATGAAAACACCACATATTATTCCATAGTAGAAATATACCCAAAAAATTAGGTTTAACAGTAAATGATGTAGGATCATTCTAGAACATTTCGAGTAGCATGGCCAGTTGTCCACTATGTGAGAATTGAAAAAAGTTCCAGTGATTTTATAAAAACAGAACATGTATTCTATTGTATTTTCTACAATGATAATGGATTGAGTTACCTCCATTTTCATATGTCACCTGTCAACACAGTTCTTATATAGTGCAGTATCCAATCCTCAGACATGGGGTCAAATACATTTGTATTTGAAAGTATTTAAATAGTTTTAAGTAACTGTAATTGATGTTTAGTAATTAAATGTATTTGGATTCCTCAAGAGTATTTGTATTTAAATAAATGTCAACGTATTTGACCCCATGTCTGCTCGGCATTGTCCAAAGTGCTTTACACTTTACTCCCTGGCATACCTATTCAGTTAAACACCATCTCATGACTGTGGGGAGCATCCAGCTAAGCTGTAATTAATGAATCAAGACGGTTCGTGTTACAAATATCCACCACTGTCAATAGCCAGTTACTTGTTTACACAGCCGAGTGAATTGGAGCAATGACGGGTGAACAGACTTGCCCAAGGTTCGACACAGCAGCACATGGTTTCGTTCTCGTAGTTGAGAGTCTGAAGCCAAGTCCAAAGCTTTAAACCACTGTGCCACTATACATAGTTGATATATTTATTTAAGCCTTATTTTATTTCAGGAGTCCAAGTCGGCCATATACAGAGAATTTTACCCGGTGGATCCATGACAGGCTTGGTCGAAGGGTACAGAGAGTCATACCAGTGTATACCGGCCATAAGATCGAACTTCTGTGCTCTCAGCAGAGAACAAGATCTAGGATAACACTTGGCACTTGTTGACTGCTGCCCTTGCGAATTATCAGTTGATTTGTGAATAAGCAGTTGGATTGTCAATGAACAAATCAACTGACTCTTGACACCAGCAGACCTTCTTTCATTAGCTAGGGCATATCTGAACCAAGGATTGCAATTCTGACATGGACAGTCGTTGTGGGCAGCGGCCAGAGTTCTGACAAAGATGTAATTCACCATTCACTCATTCTTCCCACCACGGTGTGGTGGATCTGCAGGTAAACATACAGCTGTAGTGTCTTCTGCAGCTCCAATTACTTGCGTCTTGACCAGAAAACAGCCATGTTGTCAAGGTTCGCTAGGACGTGGCCGGACGTTCTTGCTAGAGCCATGGTTCCATCCTATAAATAAACAGGACATGCTGTACTGCTAAATATTTGTGTCATGTTGTATCTTATATACAGTGGTTTGTTATCAAGTGTGGTTGTCTTTAATAAAAAAAATTGTTATAATGACATTTAAGTGCTTCAGATTCTATTATCCAATAAACACAAACGTTGGCACCTCAAAATATCAATCGAACAGGAATATCTATGACAATGTATATTTTAACTGGCAAAATGTCATATTGACACATCACGCCAATGTGCATGGTGGATCATCTGACTTACTTGCTAAACTATTGGATTAAATTATTATTGAATTAGGTTAGTGATTTGCACTCTTATTGAAGAAACTGGTACCAAATGTTTACCGACTGATCTTGTGGGATATCTACAAATCCTCGTTGACTCGTTCCATCTAGTATATTATGCTAGTCTGTTATTGGGGTGTGTTAATGTTTCTTCTTGTTTGCTGAGTGTGTCCCAATATTTTAAGAAACTCTACCTACCAATAAAGGCAATATTGCAAATTTGCAAAGTAATTTTTACAGTACATAAGTTATGTCTCATCATAGCTAATTATTCATCCTTTACTGTAAGCCTGTAACATGTCCTAGTATCAATGTATTAGTATCTGAACTGACACAGCACACAGAATTTGTAATTGTGTGTCTCGCTGAACGAATAACATGATTGAAAACAACATTCGCAATGCCAGTTTGTGATGTTTGAATAATATATTTACTGAAAAATATTGCAGGCATGCTGGCACATTCACAGTGGTCATCCTGAAAATAGGAACTGCGTAACTATGAAAGGCAGTATTTTTGAAAACTTATTTAGTGAATATTGTAAAACCTTAATTTATTCTTTAGACCTATTTATTTTAATGTTTTAAAGTATTTATTAAAATATTTTATTAAAGTAAAAGTAATATTTAAGTTTATTCAAATAATCAAAGAAAATATGTTTTAATGTCTTAACATATTTAATTTACCTTTATAGATACATTTCAAATAAATTATTCTCTACTTTTTTAATTAATTTTTTATTTATGCTAATGTTTTAAATTATATATTATTTCAATCTATTTTAACAAATATATTTTGCATGTTTTATGTACCTATTTCAATCTGTATTGATTGCCCAGAGAATGAAATAAACTAACCAAAATCTAGGTGCTATATTATCGTTCATGCGAATTGATGGGGACATCTATGATCTGGCTTGCATTCAGCTGTGTTTTAATGTTACGGTCATGTTTAACACATGTAGCTTTACCTTATTTATATGCCTCTGTTCATGCAAACGTGATACCATTCAATGTAGGATAAAATCAAACTAATAATAATGAATAACAATATCGAACGGTTTAACTCGCTTGGACTTGGTCCTAGACCTAGTTAGCGGCTCCATGATCCCATGTCATGTACATACCTTCTAGAACGTTAACTGTGGTGGATGTTTATAAAATATATCAGTATGTACATAAGTCATAACGACAGACATCGCAATGTGTCTAATGGTACAAGATTTAAATAATTTAGACACAGAAGACTTAATATTTACTAACCTTCTTGCGCGCGCTGACTTGGCTACGGCGATGGAAGGTTTCGACCGGTAACCCGTTTCAACGACTATCGTTGGTGATTAAATATCGCGCCAATATCGTTTGCAGAGCTCTAAATTTCAAAACTCGACGTCGCCAACGTTTCTGCGGATCTTGACCCACTATATACGATGAGAAACATCCCATTCGAAGCAAGGTTCTTCGAACGGATGTTCTTCTTCGAAGTTCGGGTATCTGACAACATTGTGTTTACAACGGCGATAAGCATTATTATGCGTCATCGGACACGTGACTTTAAGGCCGGTTCTGCGTGCTGAATGGTTATACAACAGGAAGAGGCGGACCGGGGCGCGTTAATGGCCGCCTCTACGGAGCCGAGGATTTCAGTGAAATTATCCACTTTGAAATTATTTTACTAATAAACCACTGTCGTTAAAAATGTGATTACCGTTCAGAATGGTTGCTTTGTATTAGCTCTTTCACGTGCATATCACGTAATATTTCCCTTTTGGCTTCCTTTAATATTAGTACCTCTTCCTCTTCCTCTTCCTCTTCCTCTTCCTCTTCCTCTTCCTCTTCCTCTTCCTCTTCCTCTTCCTCTTCCTCTTCCTCTTCCTCTTCCTCTTCCTCTTCCTCTTCCTCTTCCTCTTCCTCTTCCTCTTCCTCTTCCTCTTCCTCTTCCTCTTCCTCTTCCTCTTCCTCTTCCTCTTCCTCTTCCTCTTCCTCTTCCTCTTCCTCTTCCTCTTCCTCTTCCTCTTCCTCTTCCTCTTCCTCTTCCTCTTCCTCTTCCTCTTCCTCTTCCTCTTCCTCTTCCTCTTCCTCTTCCTCTTCCTCTTCCTCTTCCTCTTCCTCTTCCTCTTCCTCTTCCTCTTCCTCTTCCTCTTCTTCCATTAATGGCCACCGGTCAACTTGCTGACCATTATTGGCATTGGTTTTTTTGAGTTATCCTTCTCTAGAATTAGTGAATCCACTACAGGGTACACATTTATTTACCCCCTGTGTGGGATCTTTTACTTCCCCTGGCATAGACACCAGTTAGAAGGGACCACCGACTTTTAGTGTCTCTTCCGAAAGACACAGGCAAATGTGGGGTGAACAAAATTGCCTACGTTTTTAAACGGCGGTAGGTGGGATTGAACCACCGTCCCCTCGATTGACAGTCCGGCGCTCTACCACGCAACCACCGCTCACCACTGTTGTGTTGATATCTCCTTCTGTGTTCTTCAGGTGGTCGAAGACAAACTGACCGATTTGAAGACAAAAAGGAAACTGAAAGAGCAGGATCTTAGCTGGGTGAGTGGTCATCTATATATCACTGACCAGTCATTTATGCTAAGTTTGATGCATTTTATATCAATGTTTGGTTGAAAGCATTAATAGAAAGTAACATTGAAGTGAACATGCTTATCAAGCATGGTACTGATGTCTAGAACAATCCCATGGTGCAGTGCAAGAAGACGTATTTGCACTTTTTATGGTAACCTCTAATGTTTGAATTGGTTTTTACCATGACTAATGTTAGTGTTAGAAGTAATGTCAAAATGTTGTTAATAAATGTACGTAAAGTTTGTGAGTTGGTACTGCATTGTTTAATTTGTTTTACATTAAAATAGTCTACAAAATTATGTTATACATGTGTAGGTAGTCCTGTGTGCATGGCTCTGCATGCATACATGCGTTTATTCTGCAATAAACCATGTTTAAAATTTGGTTTACAGCGTGAACTTTGTATGGTCGGAATATTAAAACTGAGAATGCTTTCTCAGGTTAACTAAATATATTTCTGCAGGCTATGTATTATAAAAATGTTTATTCTTATATTAAAAATATTTAACGAGTAGACGAGAAATAGAGAGATTCATTTTAAAATATTGCTCTTGTGGAGGAGTAAGTGGAGCAGTAACTGGAGAAATAAGTGGAGCAGTAAGTGGAGCAGTAATTGGAGCAGTAAGTGGAGCAGTAACTGGAGAAGTAAGTGGAGCAGTAACTGGAGCAGTAAGTGGAGCAGTAATTGGATCAGTAAGTGGAGCAGTAAGTGGAGCAGTAAGTGGAGCAGTAAGTGGAGCAGTAAGTGGAGCAGTAAGTGGAACAGTAAGTGGAGCAGTAATTGGATCAGTAAGTGGAACAGTAAGTGGAGCAGTAAGTGAAGCAGTAAGTGGAACAGTAAGTGGAGCAGTAAGTGAAGCAGTAAGTGGAGCAGTAATTGGAGCAGTAAGTGGAGCAGTAAGTGGAGCAGTAAGTGGAGCAGTAAGTGGAGTAGTAAGTGGAACAGTAAGTGCAGCAGTAATTGGAGCATTTCACTGAGAACACACGAGGAAAACAATCACATACAGACCAAACGTTGTTGTGTTTCACGACAGGATGACAGCGAGCTGTCATCCTGTCGTGAAACAATAATTTAATTGACTGTCAAAAGTGAATTTTTTGCATTAAAACACAATACAATTATGCATACGTTTCTGTGCTGGTGTTGATGACTATTAAAAAAATAAAAAAAATGGGTTGAAGGCGAAATGTTGGCAAACTATTGGCCTTTAGCTACTTACCAGATGTAAGGAGGAAAAGAAGTTGTCTGACCATACAAAAAACAAACCTGCACGTTTTTATCAATTTGTTTCATCACTAATATTTGTTACTAATAACAATTATTATGTCTAATCACTAATATATGTTTAACTACTAATGCATACTATACATTTAGTACTAATGTCACTCATAACTAATACAAACTTTTTTCTGGGAATACTTCATTTCTGATTCCTAACATTAACTTTTTGTTACAACATTTATTTTGTGTCATTACCAAAAAAATTTAGTCTTGCATGATAAACATTTGAAACTATCGTACAGATATTTCTGTAAAATATACGTTTTTATAATGCCAAAATTGTTGGCAAAATATACAGCAGAATGTCTCATAGCTGCACGTTTCTGGTGCCCTTTTTTCATGGATCTGGTTTGCTAGGTCATGTGGTTGGTTTAGATAATGATGTTGATTCAGTCATTAATTTTTGTGACGCGAACCAACTTCTTTCAGATGTTAACGACAGTTAACTCCAGCTTTTGTCAAGTATCCAGAGAACTTGCTGCGAAAGAGTGTGAATTGCGTTATGCTACTGACAATGTTGAACGTGCGAAGGTTGCTTGTCCGTACTAATCCTGTGCATGCCTGCCGTGTCATTTACCACAATCTTTGGCATCCCCTAGTGGCGATAGTAATTCACATTGTCTCCAATCATTAATCATTTTCAAAGCAGATATTTGTGTTTGTTTTCATCGAGTGTAACAAGGAAGCACATAAGAGCATGGATACATGCCATAATTAAAGATCCCTCTTAAATTTCATCTTTAAACCTATTGCATTTCAGATTAATGGTGAGCTGGGTAATTTGATCAACTAAGTCATTTGACTTTGGTGAAACAATTGGACAAACACCTATTTTTAACTGGGTACAGTCATGTATTGGCGAACAATGGTAAAAGTGGAGTGGCTCTATATATATAACAGCATAAAAATATCAACACGCAAGCTATTTGGCCTAACAACAAAGTTTGTTCACTTTGTTCAATGATTTTAGCACTGCTTTGAAACTGGTCTTGTGATTCCGTTGTCAACAAATAAAGAATTTATGTTTTGAAAATGATCTGTGGCGATGATCCCTCCTGCCTTGAATGCACCTTGAATGCCGTCTTTCACAACCTGTTTCTGTCTTCACAAGCTGCAGCATACTTCAGTACGTCTTAGTTGACACATTTAGATGTACACTTTCTTTATAACACATCAACATTGTTTACCAAATTATTATATTTAAATACACATTGAATTAACTTCATGTGTACTTGTTTCTGTTCAGCTTATATGTTGTTAATCGCTTTATTCATCCACATTCGTTGGATTTTAATACACACGTATTCCTTGTGCTACCAACACACGCTGATATCATAGCTTTATGCAGAGACCCGTTCACCCGTCATTTGGATGGGTAAAACCTGTTGTGGACGGGTAGAAATATGGGTGGACTGGTGGTCGACGGGTAAAAGAATGAAGTAAAGAGCAAAAAAGGTGTCAGTCGTGGCTTTAAAATAGGTGCCACTTGTCTGTTTTTAGTTTTTTTTCAGGTCGTAAAGTAAATCTCAACTGGTGTGTGTGTGTGTGTGTGTGTGTGTGAGTGAGTGAGTGAGTGAGTGAGTGAGTTAGTGAGTGTGTGTGTGTGTGTGTGGTGGTGTGGGTGTGTGTGAGTGAGTGAGTGAGTGAGTGAGAGAGAGAGAGTGAGAGTGAGTGAGTGTGTGTGTGTGTGTGAGTGAGTGAGTGTGTGTGTGTGTGTGTGAGCGGGTGAGTGAGTGAGTGTGTGTGTGTGAGTGAGTGTGAGTGCGTGCGTGCGTGCGTGCGTGCGTGCGTGCGTGCAGTGTGTGTGTGTGTGCAGATGTTCGGTGGGTAGAGCGGTGCCGGTGGGTAGTGCGGTGCCAGTGGGTAGTGCGGTGCTGGTGGGCAGGGCGGTGCCAGTGGGTAGTGCGGTGCCAGTGGGTAGTGCGGTGCCAGTGGGCAGTGCAGTGCCAGTGGGTAGTGCGGTGCCGGTGGGCAGTGCGGTGCCAGTGGGTAGGGCGGTGCCGGTGGGCAGAGCGGTGCCAGTGGGTAGTACGGTGCCGGTGGGTAGAGCGGTGCCAGTGGGCAGAGCGGTGCCAGTGGGCAGAGCGGTGCCAGTGGGTAGAGCGGTGCCAGTAGGTAGAACGGTGCCAGTGGGTAGTGCGGTGCCAGTGGGTAGTGCGGTGCCAGTGGGTAGAGCGGTACCAGTGGGTAGAACGGTGCCAGTGGGTAGTGCGGTGCCAGTGGGTAGTGCGGTGCCAGTGGGTAGTGCGGTGCCGGTGGGCAGAGCGGTGCCAGTGGGTAGAGCGGTGCCAGTGGGTAGAGTGGTGCCAGTGGGTAGAGTGGTGCCAGTGGGCAGAGCGGTGCCCGTGGGTAGAGTGGTGCCAGTGGGTAGAGTGGTGCTGGTGGGTAGAGCGGTGTCAGTGGGTAGAGCGGTGCCAGTGGGTAGAGCGGTGCCAGTGGGTAGAGCGGTGCCAGTAGGTAGAGCAGTGCCAGTGGGCAGAGCGGTGCCAGTGGGTAGAGTGGTGCCGGTGGGTAGAGCGGTGCCACTGGGTGGAGCAGTGCCGGTGGGTAGAGTGGTGCCGGTGGGTAGAGTGGTGCCGGTGGGTAGAGAGGTGCCGGTGGGTAGAGTGGTGCCGGTGGGTAGAGTGGTGCCGGTGGGTAGAGCGGTGCCGGTGGGTAGAGCGGTGCCGGTGGGTAGAGCGGTGCCGGTGGGTAGAGCGGTGCCGGTGCATAGAGCGTTGCCGGTGGATAGAGCGGTGCCAGTGGGTAGAGCGGTGCCAGTGGGAAGAGTGGTGCCAATGGGTAGAGTGGTGCCAATGGGTAGAGTGGTGCCGGTGGGTAGAGTGGTGCTGGTGGGTAGAGCGGTGCCGGTGGGTAGAGCGGTGTCAGTGGGTAGAGCGGTGCCGGTGGGTAGTGCGGTGCCAGTGGGTAGTGCGGTGCTGGTGGGCAGGGCGGTGCCAGTGGGTAGTGCGGTGCCAGTGGGTAGTGCGGTGCCGGTGGGCAGTGCAGTGCCAGTGGGTAGTGCGGTGCCAGTGGGCAGAGCGGTGCCAGTGGGTAGAGCGGTGCCAGTAGGTAGAACGGTGCCAGTGGGTAGTGCGGTGCCAGTGGGTAGTGCGGTGCCAGTGGGTAGAGCGGTGCCAGTGGGTAGAACGGTGCCAGTGGGTAGTGCGGTGCCAGTGGGTAGTGCGGTGCCAGTGGGTAGTGCGGTGCCGGTGGGCAGAGCGGTGCCGGTGGGTAGAGCGGTGCCAGTGGGTAGAGTGGTGCCAGTGGGTAGAGTGGTGCCAATGGGCAGAGCGGTGCCCGTGGGTAGAGTGGTGCCAGTGGGTAGAGTGGTGCTGGTGGGTAGAGCGGTGTCAGTGGGTAGAGCGGTGCCAGTGGGTAGAGCGGTGCCAGTGGGTAGAGCGGTGCCAGTAGGTAGAGCAGTGCCAGTGGGCAGAGCGGTGCCAGTGGGTAGAGTGGTGCCGGTGGGTAGAGCGCTGCCACTGGGTGGAGCAGTGCCGGTGGGTAGAGTGGTGCCGGTGGGTAGAGTGGTGCCGGTGGGTAGAGAGGTGCCGGTGGGTAGAGTGGTGCCGGTGGGTAGAGTGGTGCTGGTGGGTAGAGCGGTGCCGCTGGGTGGAGCAGTGCCGGTGGGTAGAGTGGTGCCGGTGGGTAGAGCGGTGCCGGTGGGTAGAGCGGTGCCGGTGGGTAGAGCGGTGCCGGTGCATAGAGCGTTGCCAGTGGATAGAGCGGTGCCAGTGGGTAGAGCGGTGCCAGTGGGAAGAGTGGTGCCAATGGGTAGAGTGGTGCCAATGGGTAGAGTGGTGCCGGTGGGTAGAGTGGTGCCACACACACACACTCATACACACACACATACAAACACACACACACAACACACGCACTCCACACACACACACACACACACACACACACACACACACACACACACACGCACAGACACACACACATACACACACCACACAAGACAGACACACACACACATACATGCATGCATGCACGCACACACACCACACACACCACACACACCACACACACACACACACACACACACACACACACACACACACACACATACATGAATGTACAAAACACATTTATGTACTTTTGACAACACTCCTGTCCCTGTCTGCTCCTGGCCCAGCTGGTTGTGGCCCACCAAATGACCCGATGTCCCTGTCTGTCCCTGTTGTCCCCTGATCCCATCCGTCTCTTCCCTCCAGCTGCAATCCCAGGAGGAACTGTCCAGCCGGGAACATGAACTGGAGGACACACTGCGAGAACTCAAGGACGATATCAAAACAGTGAGTGACACTCTTGATCTGCCTGGTCCGCGGCTCACACTTCTCATTCTGTTCTCTGTCACTGCTGTTGTCTCTTAAGTTGTTGTCATCACTGCTGTTGTCTCTTACGTTGTTGTCATCACTGCTGTTGTCTCTTACGTTGTTGTCATCACTGCTGTTGTCTCTTACGTTGTTGTCATCACTGCTGTTGTCTCTCAAGTTGTTGTCATCACTGCTGTTGTCTCTTACGTTGTTGTCATCACTGCTGTTGTCTCTCAAGTTGTTGTCATCACTGCTGTTGTCTCTCAAGTTGTTGTCATCACTGCTGTTGTCTCTCAAGTTGTTGTCGTCACTGCTGTTGTCTCTTACATTGTTGTCATCACTGCTGTTGTCTCTCAAGTTGTTGTCATCACTGCTGTTGTCTCTTACGTTGTTGTCATCACTGCTGTTGCCTCTTACGTTGTTGTCATCACTGCTGTTGTCTCTTACGTTGTTGTCATCACTGCTGTTGTCTCTTACATTGTTGTCATCACTGCTGTTGTCTCTTACGTTGTTGTCATCACTGCTGTTGTCTCTCAAGTTGTTGTCATCACTGCTGTTGTCTCTTATGTTGTTGTCATCACTGCTGTTGTCTCTCAAGTTGTTGTCATCACTGCTGTTGTCTCTCAAGTTGTTGTCATCACTGCTGTTGTCTCGTACGTTGTTGTCATCACTGCTGTTGTCTCTCAAGTTGTTGTCATCACTGCTGTTGTCTCTCAAGTTGTTGTCATCACTGCTGTTGTCTCTTACGTTGTTGTCATCACTGCTGTTGTCTCTCAAGTTGTTGTCATCACTGCTGTTGTCTCGTACGTTGTTGTCATCACTGCTGTTATCTCTTACTTTGTTGTCATCACTGCTGTTGTCAGACAGCATCATTGACAGATCTATTTTTACGATATGCAAATCGAAATCGGTCAAGCAATGGGTCGATAATTGAATTAAAAACTGGAGAACCAAGCATTTGAACAAGAGACTGTAGAATTTTTGGGAACAGGAATGATAGTTGACTTTTTGAAGCAATGGGGGATTTTACATTGGCAAATAGCCCAGACACCCTATCACCATGTCACCCTTTTGCCAGGCACCCCATCAGCCTGTCATTCTATTGTCAAGACATCCTATCAGCTTGTCACCCTATTACCCCAGACACCCTATTGCCTGGACACCCTATCTCACTCATCCTATCTCACTCACACCCTATCTCACTCTCATCCTATTTCACTCACCCTATCTCACTCTCACCCTATCTCACTCACCCTATCTCACCCACACCCTATCTCACTCTCACCCTATCTGTGAGTCACCCTATCGCCCGTGTGCCCAGGAGGTGACGGAGGGGATGCTGGAGCTGGAGCGATCCCGCATCGAGACGGCCACGGAGCTGGAGCAGCTCCACGACCAGAAGGACAACCTGCAGGAGCATCTGAGCGTGCTAAAACACACCCTCGTCGTGGTAACTCTCTCGCATGCATGCACGTGTCGTCACGCTTCGTCACGCTTCGTCACGCTTGTGTTTCTGTCTTTTTCTTAAGATTTGTCGCACTTTTAAACGATCATTTCCCAGCGATGAAGAAAAATGTTATCGAAATTTATATTTTATTGAAAACGTGGTTTATTCTCCTTGTTAAAATAATAATATTAATAAAGGCTTGATGCAAGAAATACTAGAAGCTACCACTATTGCTAAACATTACTTGTTTTATTAAGTGAACACTATATGTTTTCTGTGGCAAGGTTCATGGGGATCTCGTTTTCTGTTCAGATCCTAACTGTTGGACCTGGCTGAGATATATTTCTGTTAAATTATAAGATTGTTGTTGTGGTCACTGTCCACTCAAGCGGCCAGTCATCCATTGTCACAATGGCCACTAAGTCAGAACCTCGGGAGTGAATCACTGAGAGTGAAACCTTGAGAGTGAAACATGTTAATGGAATGTCTTTGTGAACTTACAACACGAACCGATCAATGATTGGTGTGTTCTGTTTCAGATCCGGAGTGGCGTCAACACCCCAGTGCCACAGGACGCAACGGCAAAGGGAAACACTAACTACTTTGAAGAACAACAATACCAGCTGAAGGTGACTAGTTCTGTCAACGTCTCAGAGATGTCACTGACACAATGGTGGAACCTTTGTGTAGAGACATATGTGAAGTGGTCAACTGGAACATTGGCAACTTTCCTGAAACAACTCAAAACTTATCTATTTCGTTTGTATTAAATGCCTTGATGGCACTGGTTTATATTTCATAGCATTGACTGGTTTTAAATTGTTCTGTTTGAAACTGTATTTTTACACCCTATTTTATTTATTTTATTTACTTATCTTAACATATTTATTATTTATTTTTTTATCTTAACTTACTTAATTATTTATCTTAGTTTATTTATTTGATATTTTAGCTTATGTATTTAATTCATTTATATTTTAGATTATTAGTCAACGCATCATGTTAATGTGAAGCGCTTTGATTTGGTTGGCATTTAGTTACTTAAAAAGTGCTATGTTAACAAACATAATTATTATTATTATCACAAGAGGTGTCAAAACAACCTGTGAGATTGTCTGCATTACTTGGCAATGATTGTTCACGTGTATCAGTGTACAAACATGTCTGTGTGACAAACATGTTTGTAACATGTCTATAATGTCTAACACAAGTTTATATGTAACACTTACATGCGTAACCCAAGTGTATCTGTAAAACAAGCCTGTCTTTTAACACACATGTGTCTGTAACACAAGTGTGTTTTTAACACAAGTGTATCTGTACGACATGCGTGTCTTTTAACACAAGTGTGTCTGTAGCACAAGTGTGTCTTTTAACACAAGTGTGAATGTAACACAAGTGTGTCTTTTAACACAAGTATGTCTGTAACACAAGTGTGTCTTTTAATACAAGTGTGTCTGTGACACAAGTGTGTATGTAACACAAGTGTGTCTTTTAACACAAGTGTGTCTGTAACATGATTATGTCTTTAACACACACAGGAGTGCATGTAACGGTGTTACATCTGTAACACTGTAACGTGTTTGTTACAGCTTGAGCAGAAGATGAGTCGTCATGCTGAGGTGATGGAGAGTCGGAGACAGGTGTCACATGACAGCATCCAGCAGCTGCAACGGAAGCTGAATAACCTTGAACAGGTGACCTTCACTTGACCTTCAGTGCTTTATACATCCTTTCCCTTGTTCCATCCCACAAAGATGGTTTCCTCGTCAGTTATGCCACGTTGGGTGTTATTTTTCTCTATGCTCTCAAATCATTGGGCCAATTGTTTTCATTTATTGTTTCATGGGGCATTATTTGGGGTGGCTGTGTATTTGAGTGTCTTCTTGGTAATTGTTTTTAATGCAAAACTGTTAACGCCATCCCAGTCATTCAGACATTGACATTGTAGTAGGTTGTTTTAGTGTTAATCATTCATGGACTACCTGTTTTTTTATTTAATGTACTAATACTTTTATTGATCTATTTATTATAATATTTTATTAACGTATTATTTTAGCTCACAGTGTAGTATCCTTTACATTGCATGACCGTGAAATTCAATGTACAAATAATTTGTATCTATTTATATATTTATTTTATTAATTTACTCATCGTTTTAATGTACACTTAAAATATACAGTTAATTGTATTTGTCTATTTGTCATATTTATTTTATTAACTTACTACTTTAGCACACAGTCACGTTACAACTGCAGTATAGTGAAACATCACGTTTTAGCAGTAAATACTTGAAGACTTGAAGTTACATTTGCTTTACGCTGACATATGAGAGACAAATGTCTGGTATTTCAACAGCTAGAGGACCTGTGTTCATAATCGACACAGTTGTTGCTATATGACATTGTTTCTCGACAGGTTCTGTGCCAAAGTGATTCACATCGACCTACTACGCCATCTAGTGATGTCCTGTTGAACCGCTCCCGAACTCCGACTCCGGCGGCAGAGTTTGATATGCAGGTAAGGGAGTGATGCTGACAGCTTGTTGTGCTGACAAGCTGACAGCTTGTGATGACATCTTAGCATGGTATTCTGGGGCGTAATAGTGCAATGGTGCAAAGGTGGACTCGATTGTAATCTATCTTGCTTTCATCTCGTGTTCAGTTATTTTTACAGAAAAGCAAATCTACAAAGTATTCATTACCACATGCAAGCTTGTGTCTGTGATTTTAAAGTGTAGCTTTGATAAAATCAATTGAAAAACTGCTTACTTATTTAATTGCTGCAGAATATTCAATTCAAATATTCTTGCATCACAACGTGATTGTCCTATTTCCTGTTGTTGGCTTCCTTATTCTCTCAAAAACCCGGAAGACTTTAGAGCATTAAATCACTGACATATATTAAATAAATTTATTTAGATTACATATTTATATTTGGACACCAAAAAAATTGGATTTAATCAAGGAAGCCACTTTAATCCGTTCATACACTATGAACTAGAAACACGATTTGTGATGTGAAATAATAATATTTATTTTGTATAGTTCCATATCCACAGCAATTTAGTACTTAACATAAAATGTAATATGAAATAAGAAAACATGTAACTATATAAATACATAATTTAATGACATTCGTTTATAATAACAAATTATAGTGCAAAATAAATACATAAAAGCAGTTCATTCAGTTATAACACTTAGAAATTAATTAATTAATTAAAACTAAATATTTAATAAATTACAGCAAAAATGCTTCCGTGAATTAAATAAGCATCTTTACAGATGCCTTAGAAGATCAAAGTAAAGTTTTAGAAGTGAAAATAGTTGGCATAGCATTCCAAACTGATGCCATGATGACCTCTTGTCTGATTCGGTACCCTTCTGTGGTCAACAGGACACAGACAGACTGACCAGTGAGGGGGCGTATCCAAGTGAGGGGGCATATCCAAGTGAGGGGGCATATCCAAAGCGAGCATACTCACCGAATCGTCACAGCAGTCGGAGGCTGCACTCAGCCGGGAGTGCATCAAACATTGCTGAAAAGGGTCCATCGTCGTGAATCGACAACCAAGTTGGTCATGTGGACGGAAGTAGATGGCATCTCTCACCAAGTTTACTGTTTCAGCAGAAGGGCTGAATCGCATCGGGTAAATTTAAGAACATCGGCCGAATGCCGTATTAATCATGTGAATTACATGTAAATGAAATAGCTTAAAACTAGTTAGTTTTCGTGTCTGTACCTGATACATTATGACCAATATGTTGCCAAGAAGTGCCACGGGTCTATGCAAACTGATGTAAATTACAAGTTTTGATTATGAATTTATTCTGAAAAAAATTGCATAATTCCAGAGGTATATGCCGGGGAGGGGCCATTGAGACTGAGGGTCTGTACTGTGATCTTTTGTAATGGACCTACTGTTTCTTTGAATATTCAAAAGTGAGTCTACAAATGGAACTCTGACCCTCAACAAAAGCTGTGTAGCACCAACAGAATACATTGAATGTAGTATTGTGTATTTCCACTGATAGTATTGTATACTGATAGTATTATATATACTTCTGCTGACAGTATTCTATACTTCCACTGATAGTGTTGCATACTTCCACTTATAGTATTGTATACTTCCACATAATTTTTATTTATATTTTATATTTTACATAACTGTGCATGCGAGACAAACTGTTTTATAGAAGCTCAACTTATTTATCATCAGGATCAGTGCAGCAGTATTTTAGTATACATTTTAATTTCTGACTCTTTAATGTGGTAAAATGTATGAACGACTACCATCTTTATAATGGTATCACTTTTTCATTCACTAGTTTATTATTTATTGCTTAGTTTATTATATGCTTTGTATACGTCGTAAGTTTATGATAAAGCTTGGTACACTGTATACATTATAACTTGCATGCTTTTATAATTGTGATGTTGTTTTGATTTCTTGTAACACAATTGTTATGATCAGTCATATGTAGTAATTTTATTTTAAATGTTAAGGTAACCATTATTTGTTTCAATTTCGGTCCATCTTGCTTCATTGTATAGTATGCACCTACCTACATGTTATTGTTATATACAAATATTGCGTGTTCTCATGGCATACATTTTATTAGTTTATATGATGTTAACTTTTACAACAAACTATACATGTCATGAAGATAAGTTTATTTGTTTGTCCATCGGTTGTTGCCACTGTGGCAAATGTCTTGTTAAATAAATTATCAGATATATCGAAGTGCAAGAGTTAGTGGTTATTTCTTTCCTGGTCCAGCTTTACATATGTGTAACTGATATATTAGGGGAGTGGCAGATCTCTCTAACAGATCGATTTTTACACCACCCCCACACACACTTAAATTTTACATAATTAGAAAGCCCTGCATCTCCCCGTTACGATTATTTCTGTCATAGAGTTGCGAACTGGTGTAGTTTGCATTAATCCAAGGTCACCATCAATCAATCGATTTTAGAAATTGGGCACTTCTGAAAACTTCTTGAACTTCTGCTATTTTATCCTTATTATCAATTTATGTTAACAAATGCAGAATGCTAATGCCTATCTGTGCACAATATGTGTATGTGCCAGGGGTTGAGTAGTGACTAGTAATATAGGTTTTTGTGTAAAAGTACAACATTAATGTGTGTTGAACCCATAAAAACGATTACTTAATAAAAATGACCTTCTGTTGCTATGTTCCATTCCCAAGGCAATCTAGATCCCAAAAATAAATGTATGGCTAGAAGAATGAGTGGGCGTAGTGAAGTAAGAATTATACAAATGTCGGTTTTATATAAAGGTGGAAGGGATTTCAGAATGTATGGTCATGGTTTCATTTATATGGATTTTTCTTATTTATATGTAACAGAGCAACTAAGAAATTAGATCAACCGTAACATATTACTATATAGTTTGATATTTATTCTCTAACCTCTCTGCTGTGAACGTTCACATGTTATTTACACAAAAACAATTCCACTCCCTTGGAAAAAAGATTCAAATTTACTGAAACATAATTGTCAAAACATTTCATAAATGGCAAACATTACTTTGTTGATACAGTTCATTAAACGCGTACAACATTGCAACACTGGGATATGGGCCTTACTTACCCCTTGACTTCTTAATATCATTACTGCAGTCCTCAACATATTCTAAGCTGATCTCTACAAGAGTTATGATTGTTGTATTTAACTTGATGACTTGGCAGAACTCTGACGTTGTATATTAATCCATCTTTCTTTGGCAACATTTATCAAGGCGAAGTTCATATTCCTGCTTACACAAACACACACACACACACACACACACACACACACACACACACACACACACACACACACACACACACACACACACACACACACACACACACACACACACACACTCACTCACTCACTCACTCACTCACTCTCATCACACACACCACACACACACCCAAACACCCACACACCCACACACCCACACACCCACACACCCACACACCCACACACCCACACACCCACACAATCACACACACACACACACACACACACACACACACACACACACACACACACACACACACACACATTATAAGTTTGACTACAGTTAATACATTTCTAAGATATCACAAAACCACCTGAACTGATTAAATGGAATCAATGTGTGTGCACACAACATGTAGTGTTTGCATAAAGAACACCAGCAGGGTATGAACCTACCACACACAACACTGAACCGACATTACCCTAAACTGTACAAGTGAAAAAAAATTGGTTTAGAGAAACATTTAGCAGTGCTTTTGCATTAAAACACAGTATTCTGACTGCAATCAGTCACAACTGTATTTTGTCACAACTGTATTATTAGAAAATTAATATACAGCTACATGAACTGACAGGAATACATAATAATTAGTACACGATCTGTAAAAGCATGCACTAACTCATTTGTATGGACAAGCCTGCTAGTTGGGGTTTTGAACTCTTCATATCACGTCATTATAGCTGCCCAACACCTAATTTCAAAGATTGTTTTTGCCAAAAAAAAATACAAAACGAGTATAACTGTTTCCTACAAGCATGAGTTATGATTATTAAACCAGAACATGTAGCATCGTCTAACACTATCCAAAATGTCCTCTAGTTCGTTATCTTCAATAAAATACTCGCTAGGTGTGCGGGCGTGTGTGTGTGGGCGTGTGTGTGTGTGTGTGTGTGTGTGTGTGTGTGTGTGTGTGTGTGTGTGTGTGTGTGTGTGTGTGTGTGTAATAATGAATAATGTATGTATAATCCTACATTATATATAATAAAAAGAAAACTATGCAAGTTCAAAGTATGTTCGACATTTTTGTTATGTGTATTTAATAGTTGTTTTGTTGATGCATGTGTTATGTACACGTATGAAAGGTTGGTAATGTACACGATTATACTGACTGGGTATTTGTATTAACTGTGTTTCTTAATTATTAAGAAACAATATTAATAATAATAATGAATATCTCAAAGAAAAGGTTATTCTAGGTAATATTATACCTGTGTAAACTTATGCAAACTCATTTTTAAAGGTATCTTAACAATGAATGATCGCAGTTATTTATTCATACATTCAATGTACTATTATTAATATACCATAGTTATATTTATTTACTTATTGATGACTAAAGACAATGTAGTTTATTTTGTATAGTAGAAATGATTGTATCTTAAAAAATTACTATCAATAAAATATTGATGATTTTATGCATGGTATTAATTCTTTTACAATTATAATTCCAGCCAAAACAGTTATTTGGATAAGCGCGATATACGAAAAATATAATAATTATTACAATAGAATGAAAAAATCATGAAATATATCAACAGATATTAAAATAAATATTTTTTAATACAACATAATATAATTCCAACATATAATTAGGTACGTCCCCTTGTAGTTACATACAAGGCGACGTATAGTTAGGCGTGGACGTTCCACATTTGAAATGTAAGAGAGTTCAAGCATTTTTATATCTTTCAATAATATTTACGTACGTACAACAAATTAACTAAAGCTTACCGTGAGGCTGAGTTGTGTACGATTAAAGCTGTTAAAACATTTATAATATACCTTAAAATAAGTCAATGTGCTGTTGCGAGTATAACTGTTTCCTACAAGAAAAAAACTTTGAAAAACAAAAGAGAGGGAATGAGGAAGTGGGAGACACTGGGTATATAGCCTGTAGTACAATCTAATGTAACTAGTTCGGCCAGGGGTACCTCATCGGTTGCTCCTCATAACGTTCCCTGGCACGGTTGGTCACAATCCTTACTCCCTCACAACTGACCGACTTCCGCCGGAAGTGTTCCTATGGGAGGGAAATTACCTGGCCCAAACCCCGGTTCGCCGCACCGGTTGTGACCTCCATAGGATGAGCGTCACTGGTAACCCCTTCCGCCACGTGCGGTCGGAACACTCAGTTGCAGAAGGTAGCCATTTTGTTTGCTTATAAACCCATGCCGAGCCTTAGCTGGTGAAATTGTGGTGTCAACTTGTAAAACACGTAAGCTGATATATCTGACGTTATTTATTTTGTAGCATTACATTACAACTTCGCTTATATGTCATGCTATATCATATAATACATAAAACATGTTAACATGCATAACTATAATTATTAATGTAGACTTAGCCAGCTTCATGGTTCTATAGCGGAAGTTGGGCAACAATATGGCGTCGCCGACATTTCCTCCTTCATAAAATTAAATAAGGCATTATTTTTAAACGCAGATACATAATACAGTACACCCTACAGTGAATAATATAACTCGCCTTGATATACGAGAATTCATAATTTAAAATAATAAACACAGGTGGATTAAAACATTATTAGTTATTTTCTTTGATAAATAAATACAATGCTTACCTACGATTTACATCGACGCAAATCAGCAAGTGGATCCATTCATTACATATAAACTATGTTGCCAAGTAATGTTTTGATTAATGAGAAATGTATTATCTGTGTAATTATATTCACAGTAGAACGATACTAACAGTTATGCATAATGATGATAATGTTTGTCTTCCGTAATGCCTTGCTGGTTTGACTATGCATGTTAGCGATACAGAATGTCGACACTGCATGTACCACATGGCAACTAATGTAATGTACTACCAACAGTTGCCGTTCTAAAACAACATTACACACATAGCCTACCTTAAAGCAATTGTCTGTAGCAGTCGTCGCTCTCTTTTTGGCGTCTAATTGTATATCCCAATGTCTGATGACTCCCCAAACTGCAACATGTGCAGCTCATTCGAGACCAACTGTCAAACCACATACAGCGTCAAATGTGTATCGTTTGCTGAATATTATACGATCCGCTGCACCCGACCCTAAACGAACCATCCGTAATCACGTGAAGTTGGTCTTGTACTGAAAACCGGGAGAACTGCATTTCGACTACAACTGCACTTAAAATTCGACAAATCCATGCTTTCGATCGAACGCTTAAGTCATTTGTTTGTAGCAACTGTCATGTTCAACGCGACAGTCAATTAGTGCGTTCTTGGGCGGGACCAAGAACATACCATTGTCGGAGGCCGCATGTCAGTCTAAGAATGTCCACGGCAGTGAAGCATTGTTAAACTGACAATGAAACAAGACAGGTATTACACACGGGCAAATCAAGTTTGCCTTGAATGGCACAAGTAGCTTCGCTGTTCTTGTCGAATGTGCAAATACCCATGACCGTACCGAATTGCGGTTTAATTAGAATGACGGGAGGGGTGAAAAGGATTGGTTGATGAAAGTATGGAGGAAGAGGGGTGTAGAGGGATAGTGGGAAGGGAAATAGTAGAGGATAAAGAAAGTGAGGGAGTGGGAGAGGGCGACGGCGAGGGGCCGCCAATCAGGGAGGAAGGGAGAAAATGTTGAGTATTTTTAAAAGGAAGTGATGGGGAGATGTAAATCAGAAGAGAGACAGACAAAGACAGAAAAAAACCTCACAAACTTGTTCACTCTGACACATTGTGCATCAGAACGAAAACGGATTGCAGCGCTACTCATTTGTTCATTTCTTTCATCTATTTGCTAAAAATGGACACTGAACGGTTTAAATAATAATAATAATAATAATAATACAGTTTTTTTATATAGCGCTAATTCCCGCATGGCGGATCGTTGCTCTGCACAAGAAATATACTAAATGTATATTAATAAATAGAAATGTAAATTATATAAATTAATAGAAATCATTTTCATTTTTTGGTTTTAAGAAGTACTACTAAACCTTTGTATGTAAATTATATAAATTAATTTAAAATAAATTAAACACTGTTTTTAAGATGAATACTACTAAAACTAGGTATGTAAATTATATAAATTAATATCAAATTAAAACCTTTACTAAAACTGTGTGCGTATATATATATATAAATATATATATATATATGTATATGT
>OZ024858.1:49881853-49981853 GCA_964017155.1 Oasisia sp. SBJ-2009 | reverse complement strand
CAGTCAGATTAGAGAGAAGTCGGCTGCTGAGATTGCCGACCTTGAAGGCATCGCCCACGCGCACTACAGCCGAGCCAATCGGCTTGGAGACGAACTCAACTATCTGAGAGCGGAACACTTGGAAATAGTGCGGCGGGTATGTTACCTCTTATTCCTACGCCAAGCCAGTGGGTAGAGCGGTGCCACACACACATTCGCACACACCACACACACACACGCACGCACGCACGCACGCACGCACGCACGCACGCACGCACACACACACACACACACACACACACACACACACACACACACATGAATGTACAAAACACATTTATGTACTTTTGACAACACTCCTGTCCCTGTCTGCTCCTGGCCCAGCTGGTTGTGGCCCACCAAATGACCCGATATACCTGTCTGTCCCTGTTGTCCCCTGATCCCATCCGTCTCTTCCCTCCAGCTGCAATCCCAGGAGGAACTGTCCAGCCGGGAACATGAACTGGAGGACACACTGCGAGAACTCAAGGACGATATCAAAACAGTGAGTGACACTCTTGATCTGCCTGGTCCGCGGCTCACACTTCTCATTCTGTTCTCTGTCACTGCTGTTGTCATCACTGCTGTTGTCTCTTACGTTGTTGTCATCACTGCTGTTGTCTCTTACGTTGTTGTCATCACTGCTGTTGTCTCTTACGTTGTTGCCATCACTGCTGTTGTCTCTTACGTTGTTGTCATCACTGCTGTTGTCTCCTACGTTGTTGTCATCACTGCTGTTATCTCTTACGTTGTTGTCATCACTGCTGTTATCTCTTATGTTGTTGTCATCACTGCTGTTATCTCTTACGTTGTTGTCATCACTGCTGGTATCTCTTACGTTGTTGTCATCACTGCTGTTGTCTCCTACGTTGTTGTCATCACTGCTGTTATCTCTTACGTTGTTGTCATCACTGCTGTTATCTCTTACGTTGTTGTCATCACTGCTGTTATCTCTTATGTTGTTGTCATCACTGCTGTTATCTCTTACGTTGTTGTCATCACTGCTGTTGTCTCTTACTTTGTTGTCATCACTGCTGTTATCTCTTACGTTGTTGTCATCACTGCTGTTGTCTCTTACGTTGTTTTCATCACTGCTGTTGTCTCTTACGTTGTTGTCATCACTGCTGTTGTCTCTTACGTTGTTGTCATCACTGCTGTTGTCTCTTACTTTGTTGTCATCACTGCTGTTATCTCTTGTGTTGTTGTCATCACTGCTGTTATCTCTTGTGTTGTTGTCATCACTGGTGTTGACAGATCTATTTTCACGATATGCAAACCGAAATCAGTCAAGCAATTGATCGATAATTGAATTCTGAAACTGGAGGACCAAGCATTTAAACAAAAGGCTGTAGAATATTTGGGAACAGGGATAATAGGTGACTTTTTGAAGCAATGGGGGATTTTACATGGGATATAGCCCAGACACCATATCAACATGTCACCCTATTACCAGACACCCCATCAGCCTGTCACCCTATTGCCCAGACATCCTATTATCCTGTCACCCTCTATCCCCGGACACCCTATCTCACTCACACCATATTTCATTGACACCCTATGTCACTCACACCCTATTTCACTCACACCCTATCTCACTCTCACCCTATCTCACTCACATCCTATCTCACTCACACCCTATTTCACTCACACCATATCTCGCTCTCACCCTATCTCACTCTCACCCTATCTCACTCACACCCTATCTCACCCTATCTCGCTCTCACCCTATCTCGCTCTCACCCTATCTCACTCTCACCCTATCTCACTCACACCCTATCTCGCTCTCACCCTATCTCCCTCTCACCATATCTCACTCTCACCCTATCTCGCTCTCACCCTATCTCGCTCTCACCCTATCTCGCTCTCACCCTATCTCACTTTCACCCTATCTCGCTCTCACCCTATCTCGCTCTTACCCTATCTCGCTCTCACCCTATCTCGCTCTCACCCTATCTCACTCACACCCATCTCATTGTCACCCTATTTCACTCACACCCTATCTCACTTTCACCCTATCTCGCTCTCACCCTATCTCATTGTCACCCTATTTCACTCACACCCTATCTCACTTTCACCCTATCTCACTCACACCCTATCTCACTGTCACCCTATTTCACTCACACCCTATTTCACTCACACCTTATCTCACGCACACCCTATCTCGCTCTCACCTGATCTCACTCTCACCCTATCTCATTCTCACCCTATATGTGAGTCACCCTATCGCCCGTGTGCCCAGGAGGTGACGGAGGGGATGCTGGAGCTGGAGCGATCCCGCATCAAGATGGCCACGGAGCTGGAGCAGCTCCACGACCAGAAGGACAACCTGCAGGAGCATCTGAGAGTGCTCAAACAAACCCTCGTCGTGGTAACTCTGTCGCATGTGTGCACGTGTTGTCACGCCTCGTCACGCTTCGTCACGCTTGTGTTTCTGTCTTTTTCTTCAGATTTGTAGCACTTTTAAAAACGCCATGGTCCGTTCGTGGTGCACCTGGCTGGGTGTGGCGTTAGTGGCGTCAACTTGTGTTCACGTGATACTGCATCACGTGATCATGCATTTCCTGGTCTCTTAGCCTCGCCTACATTAGTTTCGAAAACGCCTCGTGGTCGATGTGTAAACAGAGTTAAGCACCCCTTACTGCGTCTATTTTCAACTCCTAAATGATACATGAAAACATATTTTGACTGTCTTTATGCTATAATAGGTATAATTTATACTGTACAACATGATTTTGCAATAAAAATAAAAAGCCACAAATGGACCATGTCGCTTTAAATGATCATTTCCCAGCGATGAAGAAAAATGTCATCGAAATTTAAATTTTTTATTTTATTGAAAACTTGGTTTATTCTCCTTGTTAAAATAATAATATTAATAATGGCTTGATGCAAGAAATACCAGAAGCTACCACCATTGCTAAACATTACTTGGTTTTATTAAGTGAACACTATATGTTTTCTGTGGCAAGGTTCATGGGGATCTCGTTTCCTATTCAGATCCCAACTGTTGGACCTGGCTGAGATATATTTCTTTTGAATCATATAAGATTGTTGTTGTGGTCACTATGTCCACTCAAGCGGTCAGTCATCCATTGTCACAATGGCCACTAAGTCAGAACCTCGGGAGTGAATCACTGAGAGTGAAACCTTGAGAGTGAAACATGTTAATGGAATGTCTTTGTGAACTTACAACATGAACCGATCAATGACTGGTGAGTTCTGTTTCAGATCCGGAGTGGCGTCAACACCCCAGTGCCACAGGACGCAACGGCAAAGGGAAACACTAACTACTTTGAAGAACAACAATACCAGCTGAAGGTGACTAGTTCTGTCAACGTCTCAGAGATGTCACTGACACAATGGTGCAACTTTTGGGTAGAGACATATGTGAAGTGGTCAACTGGAACATTGGCAACTTTCCTGAAACAACTCAAAACTTATCTATTTCGTTTGTATTAAATGCCTTGATGCCACTGGTTTATATTTCATAGCATTGACTGGTTTTAAATTGTTCTGTTTGAAACTGTATTTTTACACCCTAATTTTATTTATTTATCTTAGCATATTTATTATTTATTTATCTTAGCTTACTTAATTATTTATCTCAGTTTATTTATTTATTACAAGTGTGTCTGTAACACAAGTGTGTCTGTAACACAAGTGTGTCTGTAACACCTGTGTCTTGTGTCTGTGTCTGTAGCACAAGGGTATGTCTGTAACATGATTATCTTTAACACACACAGGAGTGGGCGTTACACAAAAGTGTGTATGTAACGGTGTTACATCTGTAACACTGTAACGTAAGTGTTTGCTACAGCTTGAGCAGAAGATGAGTCGTCACGCTGAGGTGATGGAGAGTCGGAGACAGGTGTCACATGACAGCATCCAGCAGCTGCAAAGGAAACTGAATAACCTTGAACAGGTGACCTTCACTTGACCTTCAGTGCTTTACACATCCTTTCCCTTGTTCCGTCCCACAAAGATGGTTTCCTCATCAGTTATGCCACGTTCGGTTTTATTTTTCTCTAAGCTCTCAAATCATAGGGCCAATTGTTTTCATTTAACCCAATAGCACTCAGCCAATTTTAACGGGAAGCCTGTGCCTCATCAAATATTTGACATAGATGTTTAAAATATTGCTTGTCCCATTTTCTTTGCTCCAATGCCTTTATTATTCAATTCTCGCAATTGCATGTTTTATGCATGTTGTAGATAATAAACGTACGTACACACTGGTGTCAAAACTGGTGTTGTAACTTTAAGATATGTTGACCATTTCTTGATTGACACTAAGACATTTTTAATTTTTTGGTAAAAAAAATACTTTATTGCGGTGTAATTGTTTTATGCTTGGCTTTTTACTTCTACAACTTGTGTTTATTTAAAATACCATTAAATTATCTACACACTGGTATATAATTTGTTATAATATGTTACACTTTTTAGCAGTATACGTGGCCAACTTCCTGGCTGGAGGGTACCAAGTTTGTTGTCACATTTTCAAAAATGCAGTAAATATTTTTTGAAAACGGAAATATCCAAAATAGCCACAAATTAATGTTCTATGTCTAGATAGGTGTCGCATTTATTGCTTCTCTTAATCACTAGATGGAACCACGTAAACCAAATTCAAACGGTGTGCTGTATTCGCTGGCCGGCTATGGCCAACCTGGGGAGATTCGGGGTGACCGTCAATGCCCGACTTGACTGCCAATCGGTTAATGTTTCATGGAGCATTATTTGGGGTGGCTGTGTATTTGATTGTCTTCTTGGTAATTGTTTTTAATGCAAAACTGTTACATTTGCTTTAAGCTGACGTATGAGAGTCACATTTTTGGTGTTTCAACAGCTAGACGACACTGTGTTCATAATCGACACAGTTGTTGCTATATGACATTGTTTCTCGACAGGTTCTATGCCAAGGTGATTCACATCGACCTACTACGCCATCTAGTGATGTCCTGTTGAACCGCTCCCGAACTCCGACTCCGGCGGCAGAGTTTGATATGCAGGTAAGGGAGTGATGCTGACAGCTTGTTGTGCTGACAAGCTGACAGCTTGTGTTGACATCTTAGCATGGTATTCTGGGGCGTAATAGTGCAGTGGTGCAAAGGTGGACTCGATTGTAATCTATTTTGCTTTCATCTCGTGTTCAGTTATTTTTACAGAAAAGCAAATCTACAAAGTATTCATTACCACATGCAAGCTTGTGTCTGTGATTTTAAAGTGTAGCTTTGATAAAATCAATTGAAAAACTGCTTACTTATTTAATTGCTGCAGAATATTCAATTCAAATATTCTTGCATCACGACGTGATTGTCCTATTTCCTGTTGTCGGCTTCCTTATTCTCTCAAAAACCCGGAAGACTTTAGAGCATTAAATCACTGACATATATTAAATAAATTTATTTAGATTACATATTTGTATTTGGACACCAAAAAAATTGGATTTAATCAAGGAAGCCACTTTAATCCGTTCATACACTATGAACGAGAAACACGATTTGTGATGTGAAATAATAATATTTATTTTGTATAGTTCCATATCCACAGCAATTTAGTACTTAACATAAAATATAATACGAAATAAGAAAACATGTAACTATATAAATACATAATTTAATGACATTCGTTTATAATAACAAATTATAGTGCAAAATAAATACATAAAAGCAGTTCATTCAGTTATAACACTTAGAAATTAATTAATTAATTAAAACTAAATATTTAATAAATTACAGCAAAAATGCTTCCGTGAATTAAATAAGCATCTTTACAGATGCCTTAGAAGATCAAAGTAAAGTTTTAGAAGTGAAAATAGTTGGCATAGCATTCCAAACTGATGCCATGATGACCTCTTGTCTGATTCGCTACCCTTCTGTGGTCAACAGGACACAGAGGCCGACTTCGATTGAGCTACGCGAGTAACTCGCGTAACCCGAGGGTTCTTCTTCTTCTTCTTCCGAGTACCGCCTAGCTTCAACATGCTGAAGATACAGGCGGGCGAACAGGAAAAATCAGAAATATATATATATATATATATATATATATATTTTTTTTTTTTCGTTTTGGGTGCATTGCAGTGTATCAGAGCCGTAATTTGTGCATGTAAAAGTAATGCGTGCAAAAAAAAAAAAAACTAGTTATATCTAAAAGGTGGAATAATGGAAAGTCTGGATATTGCTCTTAAAAGAATCAAGGCTGTTTTTATTTACAATATGTTGGGGGAGGGAGTTCCAAAGTCGAATGGTATTTGGGAAAAAAGAATACAAGTGGTAGTTACATCTGGAGTGAGGGATAACGTAAGACAAGGAATGTTGCTTTCTAGTGACTGGGTTTGAAGGAATTAGATATTTATTTGCAGGTATGCCCACTAGGTCATTTGATATTTTATATAACATGCATAGTTTTGCATCTTTTCTACGGTCTGCTAGGGATCTCCAGCCTAATGACTGGAGCATATTGGTGACACTTGACGTATTATGGTGGCGATGTAAAACATATCGAGCTGCTCGGCGTTGTATCATTTCAAGTTTATTTATTTGTGTAGCGGTGTAAGGGTCCCAGACAGTACAGCTATTTTCCAGGATAGGTCTAACAAAGGTGAAATAAGCAAGAGTTTTTATTTGGATTGATGATACTTTTAGATTTCTGCGGAGGAAGCCTAATGATCTATTTGCTTTTGAAGAGATGCTATTTATGTGGGCATTCCACCGAAGGTCAGATGTTATGGTTAGGCCAAGATATTTAGCTTGTGAAACAGTTTGAAGTGGTTGTCCGTGGAGAATGTACTGGGTTTTAGTGATAGTTTTATTTCTTGTAACAGGGATGACATGGCACTTTTCAAGGTTGAAACTCATTTTCCATTTTTGTGTCCATTTGTCGAGTGTGTTAAGGTCTTCCTGGAGTGCAGCTGTGTTTATCTTAGGCTTAAGAGCTATATACATTATGGTGTCATCAGCAAAGAGTCTAACTGTAGAAGTAATATTGTCTGGAATGTCGTTAATGTAAAAAAGGAATAGGCAGGGACCAAGTACAGAACCTTGAGGGACTCCTGATGTTACAAGGACTTCAGAAGAAGCCTCGCCCTCTATTAGTACTCTTTGTGATCGATCGGTTAAGAATGCTTTAACCCAGGAATTTGTTTTGCCTTGGATGCCATAGTGATGGAGTTTGTCAACTAGTTTGGTATGGCTGACCTTATCAAATGCTTTAGAAAAGTCCATCACTATGACATCCGTTTGTGCGCCAGATTGCATATTTGTGACTAGGTCGTTTGTGAACTGGATGAGTTGTGTCTCACATGACACACGAGATCGAAAGCCATGTTGAAGGTCGTAAAGGATGTTGTGTGACTGTGCATGTTTCATTATATTACTAACTAAGATATGTTCCATTAATTTAGATGCTAAATTACCCGAGTCCCAATCGAACAGCCGAGATCACTCGAGCATGTGACCATTTTTGACCTAGATTAGTTACTCGAGGCAATCGCGAATTTTACAGGATTCACTCGAGTAACTTACGTAGGCCCCCTACAGCATAAGAAATTAATTAAACATTACATGACACAATCATTTAAGGACTTCAATATGGATTAAAGTCAACACATTGTATGAATTATAATTAAAGTCCAAGAACATGAACGTCATAATTTACACACTAAACAACAGATTACTTTATTTTATTTATTTACATAAGGGGTTTATGTCCGTGATCACGATCATCGGTGTTCAGTTGGATCAAAGACAATTAAAGCTTTACGCTCTCTGGTTGGATTACGCGCGTAGTACTGCGCGCGCAGTTAAATTATCATAAACCGGATACCACGTTGGAGTTACGCGAGTTACTCGCGTAGCTCAATCAAAGTCGGCCAGACAGACTGACCAGTGAGGGGGCGTATCCAAGTGAGGGGGCATATCCAAGTGAGGGGGCATATCCAAAGCGAGCATACTCACCGAATCGTCACAGCAGTCGGAGGCTGCACTCAGCCGGGAGTGCATCAAACATTGCTGAAAAGGGTCCATCGTCGTGAATCGACAACCAAGTTGGTCATGTGGACGGAAGTAGATGGCATCTCTCACCAAGTTTACTGTTTCAGCAGAAGGGCTGAATCGCATCGGGTAAATTTAAGAACATCGGCCGAATGCCGTATTAATCATGTGAATTACATGTAAATGAAATAGCTTAAAACTAGTTAGTTTTCGTGTCTGTACCTGATACATTATGACCAATATGTTGCCAAGAAGTGCCACGGGTCTATGCAAACTGATGTAAATTACAAGTTTTGATTATGAATTTATTCTGAAAAAAATTGCATAATTCCAGAGGTATATGCCGGGGAGGGGCCATTGAGACTGAGGGTCTGTACTGTGATCTTTTGTAATGGACCTACTGTTTCTTTGAATATTCAAAAGTGAGTCTACAAATGGAACTCTGACCCTCAACCAAAGCTGTGTAGCACCAACAGAATACATTGAATGTAGTATTGTGTATTTCCACTGATAGTATTGTATACTGATAGTATTATATATACTTCCGCTGACAGTATTCTATACTTCCACTGATAGTGTTGCATACTTCCACTTATAGTATTGTATACTTCCACATAATTTTTATTTTATATTTTACATAACTGTGCATGCGAGACAAACTGTTTTATAGAAGCTCAACTTATTTATCATCAGGATCAGTGCAGCAGTATTTTAGTATACATTTTAATTTCTGACTCTTTAATGTGGTAAAATGTATAAACGACTACCATCTTTATGATGGTATCACTTTTTCATTCACTAGTTTATTATTTATTGCTTAGTTTATTATATGCTTTGTATACGTCGTAAGTTTATGATAAAGCTTGGTACACTGTATACATTATAACTTGCATGCTTTTATAATTGTGATGTTGTTTTGATTTCTTGTAACACAATTGTTATGATCAGTCATATGTAGTAATTTTATTTTAAATGTTAAGGTAACCATTATTTGTTTCAATTTCGGTCCATCTTGCTTCATTGTATAGTATGCACCTACCTACATGTTATTGTTATATACAAATATTGCGTGTTCTCATGGCATACATTTTATTAGTTTATATGATGTGAACTTTTACAACAAACTATACATGTCATGAGGATAAGTTTATTTGTTTGTCCATCGGTTGTTGCCACTGTGGCAAATGTCTTGTTAAATAAATTATCAGATATATCGAAGTGCAAGAGTTAGTGGTTATTTCTTTCCTGGTCCAGCTTTACATATGTGTAACTGATATATTAGGGGAGTGGCAGATCTCTCTAACAGATCGATTTTTACACCACCCCCACACACACTTAAATTTTACATAATTAGAAAGCCCTGCATCTCCCCGTTACGATTATTCCTGTCGTAGAGTTGCGAACTGGTGTAGTTTGCATTAATCAAAGGTCACCATCAATCAATCGATTTTAGAAATTGGGCACTTCTGAAAACTTCTTGAACTTCTGCTATTTTATCCTTAATATCAATTTATGTTAACAAATGCAGAATGCTAATGCCTATCTGTGCACAATATGTGTATGTGCCAGGGGTTGAGTAGTGACTAGTAATATAGGTTTTTGTGTAAAAGTACAACATTAATGTGTGTTGAACCCATAAAAACGATTACTTAATAAACATGACCTCCTGTTGCTATGTTCCATTCCCAAGGCAATCTAGATCCCAAAAATAAATGTATGGCTAGAAGAATGAGTGGGCGTAGTGAAGTAAGAATTATACAAATGTCGGTTTTATATAAAGGTGGAAGGGATTTCAGAATGTATGGTCATGGTTTCATTTATATGGATTTTTCTTATTTATATGTTACAGAGCAACTAAGAAATTAGATCAACCGTAACATATTACTATATAGTTTCATATTTATTCTCTAACCTCTCTGCCGTGAACGTTCACATGTTATTTACACAAAAACAATTCCACTCCCTTGGAAAAAATATTCAAATTTACTGAAACATAATTGTCAAAACATTTCATAAATGGCAAACATTACTTTGTTGATACAGTTCATTAAACGCGTACAACATTGCAACACTGGGATATGGGCCTTACTTACCCCTTGACTTCTTAATATCATTACTGCAGTCCTCAACATATTCTAAGCTGATCTCAACAAGAGTTATGATTGTTGTATTTAACTTGATGACTTGGCAGAACTCTGACGTTGTATATTAATCCCTCTTTGTTTGGCAACATTTATCAAGACGAAGTTCATATTCCTGCTTACACAAACACACACACACACACACAAACACACACACACACACACACACACACACACACACACTCACTCACTCACTCACTCTCACACACACACCACACACACACACACACACACCCACACACACTCTCTCTCTCACACACACACACACACACACACACACACACACACACACACACACACACCCACCACACACCCACACAATCACACACACTCTCACCCTCACTCTCACACACACACCACACACCACACACCACACACCACACACACACACACACACACACACACACACACACACACACCACACACACACACACCACACACACACACACACTCCACACACACACCACACACACCACACACCACACACACCACACACACACACACACACACACACACACACACACACACACACACACACACACACACACACACATTATAAGTATGACTACAGTTAATACATTTCTAAGATATCACAAAACCACCTGAACTGATGAAATGGAATCAATGTGTGTGCACACAACATGTAGTGTTTGCACAAAGAACACCAGCAGGGTATGAACCTACCACACACAACACTGAACCGACATTACCCTAAACTGTACAAGTAAAAACAATTGGTTTAGAGAAACATTTAGCAGTGCTTTTGCATTAAAACACAGTATTCTGACTGCAATCAGTCACAACTGTATTTTGACACAACTGTATTATTAAAAAATTAATATACAGGTACATGAACTGACAGGAATACATAATAATTAGTACACGATCTGTAAAAGCATGCACTAACTCATTTTTATGGACAAGACTGCTAGTTGTGGTTTTGAAATCTTCATATCACGTCATTATAGCTGCCCAACACCTAATTTCAAAGATTGTTTTTGCCAGAAAAATTACAAAACGAGTATAACTGTTTCCTACAAGCATGAGTTATGATTATTAAACCAGAACATGTAGCATCGTCTAACACTATACAAAATGTCCTCTAGTTCGTTGTCTTCAATAAAATACTCGCTAGGTGTGCGGGCGTGTGTGTGCGGGCGTGTGTGTGCGGGCGTGTCTGTGTGTGTGTGTGTGTGTGTGTGTGTGTGTGTGTGTGTGTGTGTGTGTGTGTGTGTGTGTGGTGTGTCTGTCTGTGTGGTGTGTGGGGTGTGTGTGTCCGTGTGGTGTGTGGGGTGTGTGTGTCCGTGTGGTGTGTGTGTGTGATAATGAATAATGTATGTATAATCCTACATTATATATAATAAAAAGAAAACTATGCAAGTTCAAAGTATGTTCGATATTTTTGTTATGTGTATTTAATAGTTGTTTTGTTGATGCAGGTGTTATGTACACGTATGAAAGGTTGGTAATGTACACGATTATACTGACTGGGTATTTGTATTAACTGTGTTTCTTAATTATTAAGAAACAATATTAATAATAATAATGAATATATCAAAGAAAAGATTATAACCAAAGGTTATTCTAGGTAATATTATACCTGTGTAAACTTATGCAAACTCATTTTTAAAGGTATCTTAACAATGAATGATCGCAGTTATTTATTCATACATTCAATGTACTATTATTAATATACCATAGTTATATTTATTTACTTATTGAAGACTAAAGACAATGTAGTTTATTTTGTATAGTAGAAATGATTGTATCTTAAAAAATTACTATCAATAAAATATTGATGATTTTATGCATGGTATTAATTCTTTTACAATTATAATTCCAGCCAAAACAGTTATTTGGATAAGCGCGATATACGAAAAATATAATAATTATTACTATAGAATGAAAAAATCATGAAATATATCAACATATATTAAAATAAATATTTTTTAATACAACATAATATAATTCCAACATATAATTAGGTACGTCCCCTTGTAGTTACATACAAGGCGACGTATAGTTAGGCGTGGACGTTCCACATTTGAAATGTAAGAGAGTTCAAGCATTTTTATATCTTTCAATAATATTTACGTACGTACAACAAATTAACTAAAGCTTACCGTGAGGCTGAGTTGTGTACGATTAAAGCTGTTAAAACATTTATAATATACCTTAAAATAAGTCAATGTGCTGTTGCGAGTATAACTGTTTCCTACAAGAAAAAAACTTTGAAAAACAAAAGAGAGGGAATGAGGAAGTGGGAGACACTGGGTATATAGCCTGTAGTACAATCTAATGTAACTAGTTCGGCCAGGGGTACCTCATCGGTTGCTCCTCATAACGTTCCCTGGCACGGTTGGTCACAATCCTTACTCCCTCACAACTGACCGACTTCCACCGGAAGTGTTCCTATGGGAGGGAAATTACCTGGCCCAAACCCCGGTTCGCCGCACCGGTTGTGACCTCCATAGGATGAGCGTCACTGGTAACCCCTTCCGCCACGTGCGGTCGGAACACTCAGTTGCAGAAGGTAGCCATTTTGTTTGCTTATAAACCCATGCCGAGCCTTAGCTGGTGAAATTGTGGTGTCAACTTGTAAAACACGTAAGCTGATATATCTGACGTTATTTATTTTGTAGCATTACATTACAACTTCGCTTATATGTCATGCTATATCATATAATACATAAAAAATGTTAACATGCATAACTATAATTATTAATGTAGACTTAGCCAGCTTCATGGTTCTATAGCGGAAGTTGGGCAACAATATGGCGTCGCCGACATTTCCTCCTTCATAAAATTAAATAAGGCATTATTTTTAAACGCAGATACATAATACAGTACACCCTACAGTGAATAATATAACTCGCCTTGATATACGAGAATTCATAATTTAAAATAATAAACCCAGGTGGATTAAAACATTATTAGTTATTTTCTTTGATAAATAAATACAATGCTTACCTACGATTTACATCGACGCAAATCAGCAAGTGGATCCATTCATTACATATAAACTATGTTGCCAAGTAATGTTTTGATTACTGAGAAATGTATTATCTGTATAATTATATTCACAGTAGAACGATGCTAACAGTTATGCATAATGATGATAATGTTTGTCTTCCGTAATGCCTTGCTGGTTTGACTATGCATGTTAGCGATACAGAATGTCGACACTGCATGTACCACATGGCAACTAATGTAATGTACTACCAACAGTTGCCGTTCTAAAACAACATTACACACATGGCCTACCTTAAAGCAATTGTCTGTAGCAGTCGTCGCTCTCTTTTTGGCGTCTAATTGTATATCCCAATGTCTGATGACTCCCCAAACTGCAACATGTGCAGCTCATTCGAGACCAACTGTCAAACCACATAGAGCGTCAAATGTATATCGTTTGCTGAATATCATACGATACGCTGCACCCGACCCTAAACGAAGCATCCGTAAACACGTGAAGTTGGTCTTGTACTGAAAACCGGGAGAACTGCATTTCGACTACAACTGCACTTAAAATTCGACAACTCCATGCTTTCGATCGAACGCTTAAGGCATTTGTTTGTAGCAACTGCCATGTTCAACGCGACAGATGTTGCTAATTATACATTGTCAATTAGTGCGTTCTTGGGCGGGACCAAGAACATACCATTGTCGAAGGCCGCACGTCAGTCTAAGAATGTCCACGGCAGTGAAACATTGCATTGTCTGTGTTAAACTGACAATGACACATGACAGGTATTACACACGGGCAAATCAAGTTTGCCTTGAATGGCACAAGTAGCTTCGCTGTTCTTGTCGAATGTGCAAATACCCATGACCGTATCGAATTGCGGCTTAATTAGAACGACGGGAGGGTTGAAAAGGATTGGTTGATGAAAGTATGGAGGAAGACGGGTGTAGAGGGACAGTGAGAAGGGAAATAGTAGAGGATAAAGAAAGTGAGGGAGTGGGAGAGGGAGACGGCGAAGGGCCGCCAAGCAGGGAGGAAGGGAGAAAATGTTGAGTATTTTTAAAAGGATGGGATGGGGAGAGGTAAATCAGAAGAGAGACAGACAAAGAGAGAAAAACAACCTCACAAACTTGTTCACTCTGACACATTGTGCATCAGAACAAAAACGGATTGCAGCGCTACTCATTTGTGCATTTCTTTCATCTATTTGCTAAAAATGGACACTGAACGGTTTAAATATTAATAATAATAATACAGTTTTTATATAGCGCTAATTCCCACTGATCGTTGCTCTGCACAAGAAATATACTAAATGTATTTTAATAAATAGAAATGTAAATTATATAAATTTATATAAATGATATTAATTGTTTGGTTTTAAGATGTACTAGTAAACCCTCGTATGTAAATTATATAAATTAATTTAAAATAAATTAAACACTGTTTTTAAGATGAATACTACTAAAACTAGGTACGTAAATTATATAAATTAATATAGAATTAAAACCTTTACTAAAACTGTGTACGTAAATATATATATATATATAAATCTAATCTGGCACTAAAATGAAACTCTAAAGCATTGTCCATCATTTCAAAACAATTTGAATTAATTGAAATGTCTAATAAAAAGATATGCCTTTAAACACTTTCCAACAATACATAATGTCCCGGATGCATGAATGTTCACTATAATTTGTTCCACAATTCCTGCGCCAAATCACCAAGACACTTCTTTATAATGGTATTCTATATAAGGGATTAGATAGATGGGTGATATTAGCACTAACAAACATTATTCTGATAATGCAGTGAGGGGGTAGAGGGAGGGAAGGAGAGGGATGAAGGAAGGAGAGGGAGAGAGGGGAGACTGAGGGGAGAGACTAACGGGAGAAAAAAAGAGCGTGCTTTTATGTGTAAGAGATTGTGTTGTGTGGGTATACTGTTGTCATCGTCACATTTCTTTTTTGTATTAATCTGCACCCTCATTCCGAAGAAGACTTTATATTAGCATAGACATTACCGATAATATAAAGTTTCTTACTGATTTTTGAGCAAATATATAGTATATTATCATCAAACACGTGCGCAGCGTACACTAACATTATCACGTCACGTAACCTCTTGCATATCACCGGTGTGTCCACACAAAATGGGATCAGTTTGATATAGCATATATGATGCCGCCCATACGTTACCATTATAAATACTATTGGCAATGGTTATGCTTGACTAAGGTCACGTGCAGCAATTGATTGTCACGTACATAAACCGCAACGTAACGGTTTAGTAAAATAATTTGATTTTATATCTATTTTTCATAAACGATTACTAATTCAAAATTGTAAAAGCAAGATATTTAAAATATTTAAGAATCGCATAATAATTCAGCCTGCGTCTGATCTAACACTTGATCGAAGGAAGCATAGACCTCTATTCCAACGAGTAATACAGTCACAGAAAAAGCACCTATTCCCCATATTTGTATTTACTGTTGGGGTAAAATGTAAAACAGAACCAGATGATCGATGCTGCATAGGTTTTCTAATAGAAGTAAGCAATGAATGTAAATACGACACACACGTACACGCACACACCCCTCCCCCCCACACACACACAACCTCATGATAATTATGTATTCTATAATTTATATGTGATTTTGCTCTATTTGCTTGCTTTTATTGGGGCTATTATTTCAATATAGTAATACTGTGTGGAGTGTTACCACATGTCACACGTTGCTATGCCATATGTTGAAGTTGCTGGAAAGAATTCTGGATGGCAGAATAAAAGCAATAGTGTAAGGGGAAATCGTTGAAGAACAGCTGGAGTTTAGACAAGGAAGAGGAACAACGGATGGGATATTTGTCCAGAGGTAGGTAGTAGAGAAGAAACTGGAAGGACAGGAGGATATGGCAATTAGATTCATATACCTGGAGACGGCCTATAGCTACAATCCCAAGAAAAATGACTATGGGAACACTGGAGTCCCATAGGGGAGGTCAGGTTGGTACGTAGGGAGTCTTACCTCAGTACCAAACAAGGTGGAACAAATAAAAAAATTGGCATATCCATTTCTTTGGAACAGTAAACCCGAAGCTTTGAAAAGAGAATCACTGTTAAACACATTTGCTGACGGAAGTGTTAATATTGTATATATTAGAACTAAAATATAATATCTATTCGTCAAACAAATATTCTGCAATTAATTAAAGAGCATAGAGCCAAGTGGAGCCTTAGCAGTGTATTGGCTGGGTATACACCTTAAAGAGTATATAGATCTGCTCCGCCTTTACCCACCTTAAATGTCATGGTGCTGATTCACGTCCGGGTAATCTACCCGGAGAGACAAGCCGTCAATCGATGCCTTTTCGAAGACTTTCAATGTTATTAGTTAGATAATTTCTTTCAAATTAAACCATTATTTAGAACTGTATCAGCTTAGAACACGTTAAATGCGCTTCTTTCGAGTTTGACCCGGCTCGGCGCAACATAATCGGCACATCCCATGATCGTTCGACAGACAGCCAAACGTGCTCGAACAGCGAGTCTCTGCCACGCCCCACGACCGTCGCCCGGTCCAAAATTACGCAACATGTACTGGAGCGCCAGCGACCGATGTCGCTTCGATCAGCGCAGCAACTTGTCTCTTGCCGCATCTATTCACGCCTCAAAATGCTGACCCAGGGAATATCATCGGGCAACCAGAACGTGTTTACAAACACGCCGAACGCTGATATAACCATGTGTATTATATATATATATAAAGAGAGAGGGTCTACATAAGCCGGTCCTTGTGCATAATCGGTCTTCATAAGCTGCCTTTAGGAGTATATATATATATATATATATATATATATATATAGCTAGAAGAGTGAGTGGGTGTAGTGAAGTAAGAATTATGCACATGTCGGTTTTATATAAAGGTGGAAGGGATTTCAGAATGTATGGTCATGGTTTCATTTATATGGATTTTTCTAATTTCTATGTAACATAGAGTAACTAAGAAATTAGATCAACCGTAACATATTACTATATAGTTTTATATTTATTCTCTAGACTCTCTGCTGTGAACGTTCACGTGTTATTTACACAAAAACAATTCAACTCCCTTGGAAGAAAGATTCAAATTTATTGAAACATAATTGTCAAAACATATCATAAATGGCAAACATTACTTTGTTGATACAGTTCATTAAACGCGTACAACAGTGCAACACTGGAATATGGGCCTTACTTACCCCTTGACTTCTTAATATCATTACTGCAGTCCTCAACATATTCTAAATTCTAAGCTGACCTCAACACACACACACACACACACACACACACACACACACACACACACACACACACACACACACACACACAACACACACACACACACACACACACACACACACACACACACACACACACACACACAAACACACACTCACACACTCACACACTCACACACTCACACACATACTCACACAGACACACACAGACACACACAGACACACACAGACACACACAGACACACACAGACACACACAGACACACACAGACACACACAGACACACACAGACACACAGACACACACACACACACACACACACACACACACACACACACACACACACACACACACAGCGTTCGGCGTGTTTATAAACACGTGCCGGTTGCCCGATGATATTCCCTGGGTCAGCACTTCGAGGCATGAATAGATGCGGTAAGATACAAGTTGCTGCGCGCTGATCGAAGCGACATCGGTCGCTGACACTCCCGTACATGTTGCATAATTTTGTACCGGGCGACGTTCGTGGGACGTGGCAGCGACTGGCTGTCCGCGCGGACGTGAACCAGCACCGTGACATTTAAGGTGGGTAAAAGCGGAGCAGAATTATATACTCTTTAAGGTGTTAATTTACCCATGCAGGATTTGTTATCTTCCTTATCATGACTTTCTAATAGCCAAGGATGCACAAGGCATCTGTATTGTGTTACTGGGCCTCTCTAAGGGCTGCTTAATTGGGGGACCAGTAATTACTGGGTTCGCGCTAGGCTTTCGCCATACACTAATTTTTTTACAGATTGGCGAAACGAAAAATGCACGTTATCGGCAATTTGGCGAAAGATGAAATGCGGAACGGACGAATCTGTAATTTCATTCGAATCGAATATCCTAGAAATTTCGAAAAAGAATCGAATCGAATATGAATATTCAGTGGCTTCAAATATGATTAGAATACTGAAGACTGAACGGTATCGGGATGTCTTGCCGGGACACGGCGTCATCCCGTGGCCGTGGCTACAACGCATCGATCTTTTGGTTTTCTGACCTAACCATGAAAACAACGTCTTATTTATAGCCGCCAAGCATATCCTCACATATCCTATGTACATATACACATACTAGTTTACAAATAAAATCATTTTCATTCCTGTGAAGAATAAAATTAAGAAAACAGACTCGCGCCAAACTCGTACGCGATCTACATCGGTAAATTATCGCAGGCGACGTTAAATAAACGACCTTCACAAATTTAGGTTTTATGCTGACCCTAAAGTAACCGTAGCCATAATTAAGCCTAAGTTAATTTTTATTAATCCTAAATTTACCCGAAACTTTTATTTTAACCACAACTGCCGGATAGTGAAATATCACTTTTAAGCAGTATAACAGTAACACTTGAAGGAAGACTTGGAAATGTTATATAATTATGTACATACTATTTTATGTAAATTGTTTATTTTATGTAAATACATGTATCATTGTGTTACACACTGCGTTAACCTCTCTGCAGTATATTTCATCCTGAGACAGCAACATATCAATGTCACAAGGTTCCCATATTATCACAAGGTTCCCATATGTCACAAGGTTCCCATATTGTCACAAGGTTCCCATATGTCACAAGATTCCCATATTGTAACAAGGTTCCCATATCGTCACAAGGTTCCCATATGTCACAAGGTTCTCATATTGTCACAAGGTTCCCATTTTGTCACAAGGTTCCCATATCGTCACAAGATTTTCATATCATCATAAGATTCCCAAATTGTAACAAGGTTCAGGTATTGTCACAAGGTTCCCGTATTCCTTTTCGTAAATGTTCTGAAAAAGGCTGATTAGTGAGACCCCATGAGATCATACCATTGTAAACACAATCTACCTGTAGACAGACCAGCTAATGACTAGACCACCCTGCTGAGTGTAACTAGACCACCCTGCTGAGTGTGTCTAGACCACCCTACTGAGTGTGTCTAGACCACCCTGCTGAGTGCGTCTAGACAACCCTGCTGAGTGCGTCTAGACCACCCTGCTGAGTGCGTCTAGACCACCCTGCTGAGTGCGTCTAGACCACCCTGTTCAGTGTGTCTAGACCGCCCTGCTGAGTGTGTCTAGACCACCCTACTGAGTGTGTCTAGACCGCCCTGATGAGTGTGTCTAGACCGCCCTGTTGAGTGTGTCTAGACCACCCTGCTGAGTGTGTCTAGACCACCCTGCTGAGTGCGTCTAGACCATCATGTTGAGTGTGTCTAGACCACCCTACTGAGTGCAGAACTTACCTGTTCTTACCTGCGTTCTTTCCTTCACGGGGCCCCTCCCTACCTGGACCAGCCCAGCCATCCGCCCCCGCCCAGTTCTACCTCCGGGAGACCAGTGCCTACTTTCTATGGGGCTGGGGGTCAGGTAGTCGCCCCTCCCCCGGCTGACCAGCACTACGGGGTGGACATGACTGATGCCGGTCAACTCGGGTTTGACCAGCCAGGACTTATGGCCAGCCCCGGGTATGACCAAACCATGCCTCAAGTCACAACAGCTGGGGCCCAATATGGACTCTTGCCTAATGGAGGTAGGGGGTATTTCTTGATACTGCTTTATAAATTTGTATACATTTTGCGTACACCTGTAGTTTAAAAAAATACTGCAGTTTTATGTTTTAGTGTCTATGACGATTTTAATGATCTTAATCTATTAGTATTTGTGATTTGTTTTTTTAATGATTAAACCTGCAAAGCGCCTTTGAGTAATTTTGGCTGAAAATGGCCCTATAAAGATGTTCATATTATTGTCATTATCATATTTTCATGATATAATTGGATTTCAAAAAGTTGACGTTATGTTGAAATTACAGGTGGGTGCAGTAGGTTGCCTGAAGGTTTTGGTAATTGTGAGAATGGAATGTACGACAGTTGTAGCTTTGTAAAAGAGGACCTGCAAAGTAGCTTTGACTGAGAGGTGCAGGGCATGTAGTTTTTAGCACAGCTGCACAGGCATGGTATATTTGCTGTTAAAACCTGGCTCTCAACATTGGGGACTGCGTATCCATCGTGAATCTGATAATCATGTTAATGTCAGTCCTGTCTCAATTTGGGACATAAAAGAACCACTGAGGACGACAAGTACCCTTGCAGTGACCACCCTCAGTGCCAACATAGAAAGGTCGGCTTGGTGTAAATGTTGTGAAAAAGACCGATTAGTTCAATGAGACTTCATAGGATCATAACATTGTAACAACAACATATAATAATAATATTATTTATTATTTACAAAGCGCAGTATCCAAATATGCTCAAAGCGCTGTACAATAAAATATAAAGCTATTTATTATGTGTTAAAACTAATATTAATAATAATAAATACAACTGTAAAATTAACTTTCAGATAAACAAAAATGTAGAAACGTTAAATTATTCATATTAAAACTGTTAATTAAATATTATATAGAATTAACGACGATGAATAAAATAAATAAATCAATAAATACATCAAACTAATATATAGACATATGCCGAAGGGAGGAGACAACGAGAACTTACGTGTTCTTTTCTCGCGCTGTTTGCAGCTCACAGCACCACTGCGCCACCTGGTGGTGATTTATTCCAACCGAATCAACAACAATACCAGCTGAATCAACAACAATTCCCACAGAATCGACAATTCCCACAGAATCAACAACCTGTGTTCGTTCAGGCGCCTGGTGGATTCATGATTCCCACAGCCCAGGGAGCGACCCCTGCTCCCGGGCAAGTCCACCAGCAGGGGGCTGGTCCCCAGGGGGCTGGGGTGACATTCGTGCCCCGGCCACTCCTGGGGGCCAGTACCTGGTGTCCACCCCCACGACCACCACCCCCATCGCGGGGCCAGGACAGGTGTTCCTGCAGGCGACACCAGATGGCAGGACCACTCACCCGGTGATGTTCAGCACTCCGATCAGTCCCGCGGCAGGTAAGTGTCATTGCCAACCTCGATATACACCGAGTCGTAATCTGTGCTTTTTTTGGACTTGTTTTAATCAGTGTTTATGTTTTAGATTTATATATATATATATATGTATGTATATATATATTTCTTTCTGACTGTTCTCGCGGCTTAGTTTAATGTTTGTGTACTTTTATCGATATTTTATTTAACCTATTTATTATACATACATACATATATATATATTTATTTAGCTTCAATAATTTGTGTTATTATTTTTTTTTTAATTGTTTATATATGTTACTAGTATATTTATGTTTTTCTTCTGGTGTGTATTTGTATTTTAGGATTTTAATGTATGTAAAGCGCCACGAACAATTTCAAATTGGATGTGGCGCTATATTAAATAAAAAATATATTATTAAGCCTCATTGCCAACCTCGATATACACCGAGTCGTAATCTGTCAAACACGTGAGATAAAATCTCAAGTAATAAAAAAATTCTTTTTGCAGTAAATTTCCGCACTTGCGCATTCATATCATCTCAAAACAAAACTGATCTTTGCTTTACATATAGTGAAACCTGCCAATACGAGGATGTGCCAAAAGGATACTTCATAATGTGTCACTGTAATAATGTCCCAGTGATATTGCAGCAGCTGTTTCTGTTGTGAAAACATTCCTTGAATTTAATAATGTTTATTTTGTATAGTGTCATACCCAGATAAATCATAGCACTTAACATAAGACACATACAGTAAAATAAGACAAATTTAACAAGGAGTTTTCGGATATATGAAAATGCACATATTTCACCCACTGCGAATTGTGCAGATTCACTCAGCATTCAGTAAAAATATTATCATTAGTCAGTTGTTACTCAGTTAAATATTTTTTTGCTCACCGCTATCAGCATTACAAGATACAGTTATAGTGTCAGTGCATGTGTGATTTATACCTTTCAAAAGGGTACTACCAGCGTCAATGAGTGAGGAAGTCACATTGTTGATGACATGTTTTTCTGCAGGAGGATTATGCGAATAAACTACAGGAGACAATTCGCTCTCTCAAGTCTCAGCTGAGCCAATATGGGGTACGTGCCACGCAACTATGTGCTTTCATATTCCAGATACTGTTTATAACATACAATAGTTCGTGCTAAGACTATATCTTAAAGCAAGGGTGCCATCTTCTCTACTCAGAATTAGCCGAGCAATAATTGGTAACGAGAAGAAGTTTGCTGCTAGAACGTGGCAAAGTTAAACATCAAAGTGTATTGCAGTTAAATCTGCTCAGCTCGGTGTTATTGCTAATCAATTTTGTTTTGAAATTAGATGTTTTATTTACAATTTGAACGTGTTGCAGGCGGAATCTTTCAAATTGCAAACATTGTTCTGAGGTTATAAATTATCCAAACACAAATTGGCAGACAGTAAACCTTCAACACGCATGTTGTAGTCACAAGAACGTAATATTAAATGAATCATCAATTACAACCTGGAAGCTGGCACCATTGCTTTGATAACATTACTGTATTGTATTTACTATATTTCTCTGTGAAAGTGTCGCTTAACAGTAAGATTGCTTTGTTTAAATGTAATGAAATGTAGTGGAATATATATTAAATATACTAAAATGTTAGTGTTACTGATCCTTTAGGAGCTGTCTGCATCCGGCAGTGAAGAAAGTCGTCACGTTCTGTTTGTTGACGATATTGAAAGAAGAGCTCTAAAGAAACTGAAAGTGGAACTAAAGGTATGTGACAATGTGAAAGAAATTATGGATTGCCTGTGCTACAGTTTCTGACAAATTTAAAACATTTTATTTTATCGATACAATCTATATAGAAATGTTTTCCTTTGCTGAAGACACTAAACATAAAAGTAAAGTAAGAGTTTTAACCTTACTTTAAATGTTTAACTTGGCAATGTAGCAGTTAAGCTAAGTGCTTGCAGACATATTTTTAAAACACCTGAGATAAAACTCAAGTAATAAAAAAGGACTTGTTGCAGTAAATTTCCGCACTTTTGTGCATTCATGTGATGTCAAAACTGATCTTTGCATTACATATAGTGAAACCTGTCAACACCAGGATGTGCCAAAAGGATACTTCATAATGTGTCACAGTAATGATGTCCCAGGGATATCGCAGCAGTAATATCACTGTTTTGAAAACGTTCGTTGAATGTGAGTTCTATAATAATAATAATGTTTATTTTGCATAGTGCCATATCCAGAGAATTCATAGCACTTAACATAGACACATACAGGAAAATAAGACAAATTAAACAATATAAATACATAAATTAATGTTGTTAGTTTAAAAGTTAAAATAATAAATTATAATGTAAAATAGAGATATAAAAGAAGTTCAATTAATTAATTGCGACAAAAAAATGAATAAATTACAGCAAAATGCTCTAAGTCACCCTCCAGTGAGACCAGTGATTGCTCTCTGGGTCTCTAAGTCACCCTCCAGTGAGACCGGTGACTATTCTCTGGGTCTCTAAGTCACCCTCCAGTGAGACTGGTGACTGTTCTCTGGGTCTCTAAGTCACCCTCCAGTGAGACCAATGACTCTTCTCTGGGTCTCTAAGTCACACTCCAATGAGACCAGTGACTGTTCTCTGGGTCTCTAAGTCACCCTCCAGTGAGACCAGTGACTGTTCTCTGGGTCTCTAAGTCACCCTCCAGTGAGACCTGTGACTGTTCTCAGGGTCTCTAAGTCACCCTCCAGTGAGACCGGTGACTGTTCTCTGGGTCTCTAAGTCACCCTCCAGTGAGACCGGTGACTGTTCTCTGGGTCTCTAAGTCACCCTCCAGTGAGACAAGTGACTGTTCTCTGGGTCTCTAAGTCACCCTCCAGTGAGACCAGTGACTGTTCTCTGGGTCTCTAAGTCACCCTCCAGTGAGACCTGTGACTGTTCTCTGGGTCTCTAAGTCACCCTCCAGTGAGACCAGTGACTGTTCTCTGGGTCTCTAAGTCACCCTCCAGTGAGACCAGTGACTGTTCTCTGGGTCTCTAAGTCACCCCCCAGTGAGACCAGTGACTGTTCTCTGGGTCTCTAAGTCACCCTCCAGTGAGACCAGTGACTGTTCTCTGGGTCTCTAAGTCACCCTCCAGTGAGACCGGTGACTGTTCTCTGGGTCTCTAAGTCACCCTCCAGTGAGACCAGTGATTGCTCTCTGGGTCTCTAAGTCACCCTCCAGTGAGACCAGTGACTGTTCTCTGGGTCTCTAAGTCACCCTCCAGTGAGACCAGTGACTGTTCTCTGGGTCTCTAAGTCACCCTCCAGTGAGACCTGTGACTGTTCTCAGGGTCTCTAAGTCACCCTCCAGTGAGACCGGTGACTGTTCTCTGGGTCTCTAAGTCACCCTCCAGTGAGACCGGTGACTGTTCTCTGGGTCTCTAAGTCACCCTCCAGTGAGACAAGTGACTGTTCTCTGGGTCTCTAAGTCACCCTCCAGTGAGACCAGTGACTGTTCTCTGGGTCTCTAAGTCACCCTCCAGTGAGACCTGTGACTGTTCTCTGGGTCTCTAAGTCACCCTCCAGTGAGACCAATGACTCTTCTCTGGGTCTCTAAGTCACCCTCCAGTGAGACCAGTGACTGTTCTCTGGGTCTCTATGTCACCCTCCAGAGAGACCAGTGATTGCTCTCTGGGTCTCTAAGTCACCCTCCAGTGAGACCAATGACTCTTCTCTGGGTCTCTAAGTCACCCTCCAGTGAGACCAGTGACTGTTCTCTGGGTCTCTAAGTCACCCTCCAGTGAGACCAGTGACTGTTCTCTGGGTCTCTAAGTCACCCTCCAGTGAGACCGGTGATTGTTCTCTGGGTCTCTAAGTCACCCTCCAGTGAGACTAGTGACTGTTCTCTGGGTCTCTAAGTCACCCTCCAGTGAGACCAATGACTCTTCTCTGGGTCTCTAAGTCACCCTCCAGTGAGACCAGTGACTGTTCTCTGGGTCTCTAAGTCACCCTCCAGTGAGACCTGTGACTGTTCTCTGGGTCTCTAAGTCACCCTCCAGTGAGACCTGTGACTGTTCTCTGGGTCTCTAAGTCACCCTCCAGTGAGACCAGTGACTGTTCTCTGGGTCTCTAAGTCACCCTCCAGTGAGACCAGTGATTGCTCTCTGGGTCTCTAAGTCACCCTCCAGTGAGACCAGTGACTGCTCTCTGGGTCTCTAAGTCACCCTCCAGTGAGACCTGTGACTGTTCTCTGGGTCTCTAAGTCACCCTCCAGTGAGACCATTGACTCTTCTCTGGGTCTCTAAGTCACCCTCCAGTGAGACCAATGACTCTTCTCTGGGTCTCTAAGTCACCCTCCAGTGAGACCAGTGACTGTTCTCTGGGTCTCTATGTCACCCTCCAGAGAGACCAGTGATTGCTCTCTGGGTCTCTAAGTCACCCTCCAGTGAGACCAATGACTCTTCTCTGGGTCTCTAAGTCACCCTCCAGTGAGACCAGTGACTGTTCTCTGGGTCTCTATGTCACCCTCCAGAGAGACCAGTGATTGCTCTCTGGGTCTCTAAGTCACCCTCCAGTGAGACCAATGACTCTTCTCTGGGTCTCTAAGTCACCCTCCAGTGAGACCAGTGACTGTTCTCTGGGTCTCTAAGTCACCCTCCAGTGAGACCAGTGACTGTTCTCTGGGTCTCTAAGTCACCCTCCAGTGAGACCGGTGATTGTTCTCTGGGTCTCTAAGTCACCCTCCAGTGAGACTAGTGACTGTTCTCTGGGTCTCTAAGTCACCCTCCAGTGAGACCAATGACTCTTCTCTGGGTCTCTAAGTCACCCTCCAGTGAGACCAGTGACTGTTCTCTGGGTCTCTAAGTCACCCTCCAGTGAGACCTGTGACTGTTCTCTGGGTCTCTAAGTCACCCTCCAGTGAGACCTGTGACTGTTCTCTGGGTCTCTAAGTCACCCTCCAGTGAGACCAGTGATTGCTCTCTGGGTCTCTAAGTCACCCTCCAGTGAGACCAGTGACTGCTCTCTGGGTCTCTAAGTCACCCTCCAGTGAGACCTGTGACTGTTCTCTGGGTCTCTAAGTCACCCTCCAGTGAGACCATTGACTCTTCTCTGGGTCTCTAAGTCACCCTCCAGTGAGACCAATGACTCTTCTCTGGGTCTCTAAGTCACCCTCCAGTGAGACCAGTGACTGTTCTCTGGGTCTCTATGTCACCCTCCAGAGAGACCAGTGATTGCTCTCTGGGTCTCTAAGTCACCCTCCTGTGAGACCAATGACTCTTCTCTGGGTCTCTAAGTCACCCTCCAGTGAGACTAGTGACTGTTGTCTGGGTCTCTAAGTCACCCTCCAGTGAGACCAGTGACTGTTCTCTGGGTCTCTAAGTCACCCTCCAGTGAGACCGGTGACTGTTCTCTGGGTCTCTAAGTCACCCTCCAGTGAGACTAGTGACTGTTTTCTGGGTCTCTAAGTCACCCTCCAGTGAGACCAATTACTCTTCTCTGGGTCTCTAAGTCACCCTCCAGTGAGACCAGTGACTGTTCTCTGGGTCTCTAAGTCACCCTCCAGTGAGACCAGTGACTGTTCTCTGGGTCTCTATGTCACCCTCCAGTGAGACCTGTGACTGGTCTCTGGGTCTCTAAGTCACCCTCCAGTCAGACCAATGACTCTTCTCTGGGTATCTAAGTCACCCTCCAGTGAGACCAGTGACTGTTCTCTGGGTCTCTAAGTCACCCTCCAGTGAGACCAATGACTCTTCTCTGGGTCTCTAAGTCACCCTCCAGTGAGACCAGTGACTGTTTTCTGGGTCTCTATGTCACCATCCAGAGAGACCAGTGATTGCTCTCTGGGTCTCTAAGTCACCCTCCAGTGAGACCAGTGACTGTTCTCTGGGTCTGTAAGTCACCCTCCAGTGAGACCAGTGACTCTTCTCTGGGTCTCTAAGTCACCCTCCAGTGAGACCAGTGACTGTTCTCTGGGTCTCTAAGTCACCCTCCAGTGAGACCAGTGACTGTTCTCTGGGTCTCTAAGTCACCCTCCAGTGAGACCAGTGACTGTTCTCTGGGTCTGTAAGTCACCCTCCAGTGAGACCAGTGACTCTTCTCTGGGTCTCTAAGTCACCCTCCAGTGAGACCAGTGACTGTTCTCTGGGTCTCTAAGTCACCCTCCAGTGAGACCAGTGACTGTTCTCTGGGTCTCTAAGTCACCCTCCAGTGAGACCTGTGACTGTTCTCTGGGTCTCTAAGTCACCCTCCAGTGAGACCAATGACTCTTCTCTGGGTCTCTAAGTCACCCTCCAGTGAGACCAGTGACTGTTCTCTGGGTCTCTATGTCACCATCCAGAGAGACCAGTGATTGCTCTCTGGGTCTCTAAGTCACCCCCCAGTGAGACCAGTGATTGCTCTCTGGGTCTCTAAGTCACCCTCCAGTGAGACCAGTGACTGTTCTATGGGTCTCTAAGTCACCCTCCAGTGAGACCAGTGATTGCTCTCTGGGTCTCTAAGTCACCCTCCAGTGAGACCAATGACTCTTCTCTGGGTCTCTAAGTCACCCTCCAGTGAGACCAATGACTCTTCTCTGGGTCTCTAAGTCACCCTCCAGTGAGACCAGTGACTATTCTCTGGGTCTCTAAGTCACCCTCCAGTGAGACCAGTGACTGTTCTCTGGGTATCTAAGTCACCCTCCAGTGAGACCTGTGACTGTTCTCAGGGTCTCTAAGTCACCCTCCAGTGAGACCGGTGACTGTTCTCTGGGTCTCTAAGTCACCCTCCAGTGAGACCAGTGACTGCTCTCTGGGTCTCTAAGTCACCCTCCAGTGAGACCTGTGACTGTTCTCTGGGTATCTAAGTCACCCTCCAGTGAGACCAATGACTCTTCTCTGGGTCTCTAAGTCACCCTCCAGTGAGACCAATGACTCTTCTCTGGGTCTCTAAGTCACCCTCCAGTGAGACCAGTGACTGTTCTCTGGGTCTCTATGTCATCCTCCAGAGAGACCAGTGATTGCTCTCTGGGTCTCTAAGTCACCCTCCAGTGAGACCAATGACTCTTCTCTGGGTCTCTAAGTCACCCTCCAGTGAGACCGGTGACTGTTCTCTGGGTCTCTAAGTCACCCTCCAGTGAGACCAGTGACTGTTCTCTGGGTCTCTAAGTCACCCTCCAGTGAGACCGGTGACTGTTCTCTGGGTCTCTAAGTCACCCTCCAGTGAGACTAGTGACTGTTCTCTGGGTCTCTAAGTCACCCTCCAGTGAGACCAATGACTCTTCTCTGGGTCTCTAAGTCACCCTCCAGTGAGACCAGTGACTGTTCTCTGGGTCTCTAAGTCACCCTCCAGTGAGACCAGTGACTGTTCTCTGGGTCTCTAAGTCACCCTCCAGTGAGACCTGTGACTGTTCTCTGGGTCTCTAAGTCACCCTCCAGTGAGACCAATGACTCTTCTCTGGGTCTCTAAGTCACCCTCCAGTGAGACCAATGACTCTTCTCTGGGTCTCTAAGTCACCCTCCAGTGAGACCAGTGACTGTTCTCTGGGTCTCCAAGTCACCCTCCAGTGAGACCGGTGACTGTTCTCTGGGTCTCTAAGTCACCCTCCAGTGAGACCAGTGATTGCTCTCTGGGTCTCTAAGTCACCCTCCAGTGAGACCAGTGACTGTTCTCTGGGTCTCTAAGTCACCCTCCAGTGAGACTGGTGACTGTTCTCTGGGTCTCTAAGTCACCCTCCAGTGAGACCAATGACTGTTCTCTGGGTCTCTAAGTCACCCTCCAGTGAAACCAGTGACTGTTCTCTGGGTCTCTAAGTCACCCTCCAGTGAGACCAGTGACTGTTCTCTGGGTCTCTAAGTCACCCTCCAGTGAGACCTGTGACTGTTCTCAGGGTCTCTAAGTCACCCTCCAGTGAGACCGGTGACTGTTCTCTGGGTCTCTAAGTCACCCTCCATTGAGACCGGTGACTGTTCTCTGGGTCTCTAAGTCACCCTCCAGTGAGACAAGTGACTGTTCTCTGGGTCTCTAAGTCACCCTCCAGTGAGACCAGTGACTGTTCTCTGGGTCTCTAAGTCACCCTCCAGTGAGACCTGTGACTGTTCTCTGGGTCTCTAAGTCACCCTCCAGTGAGACCAGTGATTGCTCTCTGGGTCTCTAAGTCACCCTCCAGTGAGACCAGTGACTGCTCTCTGGGTCTCTAAGTCACCCTCCAGTGAGACCTGTGACTGTTCTCTGGGTCTCTAAGTCACCCTCCAGTGAGACCATTGACTCTTCTCTGGGTCTCTAAGTCACCCTCCAGTGAGACCAATGACTCTTCTCTGGGTCTCTAAGTCACCCTCCAGTGAGACCAGTGACTGTTCTCTGGATCTCTATGTCACCCTCCAGAGAGACCAGTGATTGCTCTCTGGGTCTCTAAGTCACCCTCCTGTGAGACCAATGACTCTTCTCTGGGTCTCTAAGTCACCCTCCAGTGAGACTAGTGACTGTTGTCTGGGTCTCTAAGTCACCCTCCAGTGAGACCAGTGACTGTTCTCTGGGTCTCTAAGTCACCCTCCAGTGAGACCGGTGACTGTTCTCTGGGTCTCTCAGTCACCCTCCAGTGAGACTAGTGACTGTTTTCTGGGTCTCTAAGTCACCCTCCAGTGAGACCAATTACTCTTCTCTGGGTCTCTAAGTCACCCTCCAGTGAGACCAGTGACTGTTCTCTGGGTCTCTAAGTCACCCTCCAGTGAGACCAGTGACTGTTCTCTGGGTCTCTATGTCACCCTCCAGTGAGACCTGTGACTGGTCTCTGGGTCTCTAAGTCACCCTCCAGTCAGACCAATGACTCTTCTCTGGGTATCTAAGTCACCCTCCAGTGAGACCAGTGACTGTTCTCTGGGTCTCTAAGTCACCCTCCAGTGAGACCAATGACTCTTCTCTGGGTCTCTAAGTCACCCTCCAGTGAGACCAGTGACTGTTTTCTGGGTCTCTATGTCACCATCCAGAGAGACCAGTGATTGCTCTCTGGGTCTCTAAGTCACCCTCCAGTGAGACCAGTGACTGTTCTCTGGGTCTGTAAGTCACCCTCCAGTGAGACCAGTGACTCTTCTCTGGGTCTCTAAGTCACCCTCCAGTGAGACCAGTGACTGTTCTCTGGGTCTCTAAGTCACCCTCCAGTGAGACCAGTGACTGTTCTCTGGGTCTCTAAGTCACCCTCCAGTGAGACCAGTGACTGTTCTCTGGGTCTGTAAGTCACCCTCCAGTGAGACCAGTGACTCTTCTCTGGGTCTCTAAGTCACCCCCCAGTGAGACCAGTGACTGTTCTCTGGGTCTCTAAGTCACCCTCCAGTGAGACCAGTGACTGTTCTCTGGGTCTCTAAGTCACCCTCCAGTGAGACCTGTGACTGTTCTCTGTGTCTCTAAGTCACCCTCCAGTGAGACCAATGACTCTTCTCTGGGTCTCTAAGTCACCCTCCAGTGAGACCAGTGACTGTTCTCTGGGTCTCTATGTCACCATCCAGAGAGACCAGTGATTGCTCTCTGGGTCTCTAAGTCACCCCCCAGTGAGACCAGTGATTGCTCTCTGGGTCTCTAAGTCACCCTCCAGTGAGACCAGTGACTGTTCTATGGGTCTCTAAGTCACCCTCCAGTGAGACCAGTGATTGCTCTCTGGGTCTCTAAGTCACCCTCCAGTGAGACCAATGACTCTTCTCTGGGTCTCTAAGTCACCCTCCAGTGAGACCAATGACTCTTCTCTGGGTCTCTAAGTCACCCTCCAGTGAGACCAGTGACTATTCTCTGGGTCTCTAAGTCACCCTCCAGTGAGACCAGTGACTGTTCTCTGGGTCTCTAAGTCACCCTCCAGTGAGACCTGTGACTGTTCTCAGGGTCTCTAAGTCACCCTCCAGTGAGACCGGTGACTGTTCTCTGGGTCTCTAAGTCACCCTCCAGTGAGACCAGTGACTGCTCTCTGGGTCTCTAAGTCACCCTCCAGTGAGACCTGTGACTGTTCTCTGGGTATCTAAGTCACCCTCCAGTGAGACCAATGACTCTTCTCTGGGTCTCTAAGTCACCCTCCAGTGAGACCAATGACTCTTCTCTGGGTCTCTAAGTCACCCTCCAGTGAGACCAGTGACTGTTCTCTGGGTCTCTATGTCATCCTCCAGAGAGACCAGTGATTGCTCTCTGGGTCTCTAAGTCACCCTCCAGTGAGACCAATGACTCTTCTCTGGGTCTCTAAGTCACCCTCCAGTGAGACCGGTGACTGTTCTCTGGGTCTCTAAGTCACCCTCCAGTGAGACCAGTGACTGTTCTCTGGGTCTCTAAGTCACCCTCCAGTGAGACCGGTGACTGTTCTCTGGGTCTCTAAGTCACCCTCCAGTGAGACTAGTGACTGTTCTCTGGGTCTCTAAGTCACCCTCCAGTGAGACCAATGACTCTTCTCTGGGTCTCTAAGTCACCCTCCAGTGAGACCAGTGACTGTTCTCTGGGTCTCTAAGTCACCCTCCAGTGAGACCAGTGACTGTTCTCTGGGTCTCTAAGTCACCCTCCAGTGAGACCTGTGACTGTTCTCTGGGTCTCTAAGTCACCCTCCAGTGAGACCAATGACTCTTCTCTGGGTCTCTAAGTCACCCTCCAGTGAGACCAATGACTCTTCTCTGGGTCTCTAAGTCACCCTCCAGTGAGACCAGTGACTGTTCTCTGGGTCTCTATGTCACCCTCCAGAGAGACCAGTGATTGCTCTCTGGGTCTCTAAGTCACCCTCCAGTGAGACCAGTGACTGCTCTCTGGGTCTCTAAGTCACCCTCCAGTGAGACCAATGACTCTTCTCTGGGTCTCTAAGTCACCCTCCAGTGAGACCTGTGAATGTTCTCTGGGTCACTAAGTCACCCTCCTGTGAGACCGGTGACTGTTCTCTGGGTCTCTAAGTCACCCTCCAGTGAGACCAGTGACTGTTCTCTGGGTCTCTAAGTCACCATCCAGTGAGACCAGTGACTGTTCCCTGGGTCTCTAAGCACCCTCCAGTGAGACCATGGACCGTGTGTTGTAGGACCGCCGGGCTGAGTTGGAAGCCCTTGACCTGGCTGTGGGACGGCAGAAGTCTCAGCTCCACCACATGAGGGAGGTGGAGAGGGACTTACTGGGGAAGAGGGAGGACGCAGCCAGGGAACTCAAGGAGCTGAGGAGGAGCAACACGAAGACACGGCCACAGAGAAGGAGGTGGGTTGGAGAGGGAGGTGGGAGGGAAGGAGAGGGAGGTGGGAGGGAAGGAGAGGGAGGTGGGAAGGAAGGAGAGGAGGGTGGGAGGGAAGGAGAGGGAGGTGGGAGGGAAGGAGAGGGAGGTGGGAAGGAAGGAGAGGAAGGTGGGAGGGAAGGAGAGGAAGGTGGGAGGGAAGGAGAGGAAGGTGGGAGGGAAGGAGAGTAAGGTGGGAGGGAAGGAGAGGGAGGTGGGAGGGAAGGAGAGGGAGGCGGGAGGGAAGGAGAGGGAGGTGGGATGGATGGAGAGGGAGGTGGGAGGGAAGGAGAGGGAGGTGGGAGGGAAGGAGAGGGAGGTGGGATGGAGAGGGAGGCGGGAGGGAAGGAGAGGGAGGTGGGAGGGAAGGAGAGGGAGGTGGGAGGGAAGGAGAGGGAGGTGGGAGGAATGGACAGGGAGGTGGGAGGGAAGGAGAGGGAGGTGGGATGGATGGCGAGGGAGGTGGGAGGGAAGGAGAGGGAAGGAGAGGGAACGAGAGGGAAGGAGAGGGAAGGAGAGGGAGGTGGGAGATATTATAGAAAAACATGGGAATGTAACTGTAAAGGTCAAGTCAAGGTCACAAAATAATTCACATATCAAAGGGTTTATCAAGATTCATGGTGAATTGATGAATTAATTATGCAATAAATTCCAGTATGTAGGTCAGATGTGAAATATAGGTCAAATAATTAGGTTAAGTTCTAATAACCGTTTCAAGTGTCCATAAAGTTGCTATATTCACAGTTTTGATATTTAAATGTTAGCAAGGCTCATTACCTAAACAATTTTACCAACATTATACCATTATACCATTAGTCTATCTGTAGAACACTTTTTGAAATGGTGAACATTTTTACATTAACCAGTGAATTATCGAGGGTGTGCCAAAGTTTAACCCCAGTAACAGAAATACACATATTTTAAAAGTTAATACGTACATAGATTTGCTTGAAGTTACATTTATGCCTGGATGAATATCGTGATTCCTGTATTCTGTATAATTTTTGTACATTCATTGGTAATTTATATAACAATATGCCTTAAACATAATTATAGCAGTTTTTAGTTTGACAAGATCTGGTATTTTAAGAATATGTACATTGTGAAAGAGTAAGTTTGTGCGATCAAGTCTTTTGGCACCACAAATTAATCTTATAACCCTTTTCTGTAATAAAACTAAACAATGAATAATTAACACCATACTGTGGGTCAAATCTAGGTCAGATATAATATCTAGGTCAACTTTGAAGGTCAAATCAAGGTCACAACACATTATATTTCCCAAAGGGTTGACCCATTTTGAGTTTCACATGCGTAAGTTAAATGGTTCCAATGTTATTACTGGTTTCCAACCTATTTTATGCAGTCATTATGCAACCTGTGCACAAGAAATGGCCCAAAATACAATAGAAAAAAAATGCAGCAATTTTAAGATTTAAAATGTTTATTTCTCCCTAAATACTGAAGATTTCAAAAAAGTGTTATTAACTACACATTATTATCTATCACATGGCACCATCTAAATGATGGTATAATATATTCAATTTTTGTATATACCTAACCTATATTATGATATCCATCGACTTCATACCTCATCGTCCAGAGATTCCGACCCGCTTCAATTTTGCCATTATAACTGCATATTTGTCTATATTGGATACCTCACACAAACTGTAATCCTTAACATGATCAATCAGCATTCCCAGGTATATTTATGTTTCACAAATATTGCATTTTTAGACCCAAATAGTGCTCCGATTTGTGCAAGTCGCAACCGCAGCGATGCATGTGTCACGGCGCCGTGCACATGGAATGAGCGATAAACAGTTTGTTTATGCCGACTGCGCTGTCTTTTCGACTTCAAAAGTATGCTAAGACGCGCTGTTTATAAAACATAAATATGCGCAAGATGATATTAAATGATTGAATTAACAAGATCAATTATCAAATGTTGACAAAGTCAAAGATACAGTTACAATGGCAAAATTGAGGTGGGTCCGAATTCGGTACTTTTGCAGTTTAGGCCCGCACCTCGAAAAAACCATCACAATGTTCACCTACGATGACCAAACTTCGCATGGTGTATCTACTACACCTTTACTACGCGTATACACTTGTCACATGATCCACAAATAATTATTAATGCCTGAAATCTATCAAAATATGTACGTAAATAACGCGCTTTCCTCGGCGCCACCTGACGGACAGTAGTGACTCGACGAAGAAAGCGCATTATTTATGTACACATTTTGATCGATTTCAGGCATTAATTATTATTTTTTGATCACGTGACAAGTGCATACACGTAGTACAGGTATAGTAGATACACCATGCGAAGTTTGGTCATCGTAGGTGAACATTGTGATGGTTGTTTCGAGGTGCGGGCCTAAACTGCAAAAGTACCCCGAATTATGCATAAGTGCCGGCTAGTATGATATCCAGCGAATTCAGACGGGCACAGTTTCATAAAATGCCCATTTCACGTCAAGCTCAAAGTAATAAATATCTCTTCGAATTAATCAAGTCAGTTTTAATTAATTAAAATATCAGGATATCGATGTCTATACTTACATAATACATGTCATGATTATCAGACGACGACGACGCTGGCAGAACCGCTATGGTATAATCCTTTATTTTCGACACCTTACGTCACCTGGCGCCCAGAAAACTTGCAAGGTTTACGTAACCATTGTGCCCGTTCTTTATAACTTGCGTCTGCCACATTCCACAACGAATCTTTCACGAGAAAGCGCAATAAATAATTGAGTCGAGAGTTTTGCGAAAACCATCGTTGGCAATTTACAACCTTGACCTTAAAATCTTGCTCTTCGCTGATTGGTTTGCAAAACATACATCCAGCGTTTTTTTGTGTGTCGCCGTAAGCTTGTAACTTTGCGTGAAAATTTTGAACGGTTACGTTAGGGCGACACTATTTAGGCGACACCAAAAGTATATCTTTTAATTTTAACTATTGCTTACAAAAATGTTCGGCACTGTATTATAGTAGATGGTTTATGCATACTAGACTAATTTTTATGTAATTGTTATGCTTAGTAGAATATATACAAACTGTCGCCCAACCCTTGCGATTTACAAGGTGTCGCCTAACCCTTGGATTTATCCATATATATATATATATATATATATATATATATATATATATATATATATATACATACTCACACAAATAGGACGTAAGACCTATGTGTGGGCTGTACATAAAAAACAGATAACCTGGTCCTGGTGAGTCAAAACGAGCGGCCCATCACGCGGGCAGTGGTGATACTCCATAGTGCGAATATCACCGGTGTTCCCTTCCGACACGAGGCGGGTGAAACAGCCAGAGCAATTATATTAGCATTAACATTTACTTATATACCCCGACGAGCCTTTACCGGTGAAATTGTGGTGTGAACGTGTCAGAACGTAAACTTATATATCTTTATCTAGTGATGTTATTTATGTTATAGCATTACATTAAAACCTCATTTATGTATTACTTTATATCGTATGATAGATGAGACGTGTTAATATGCAAAACTAATTTTTAATTGTAACTTATGCAGATTCCTGGATAATTATGCTTTATACCGGAAGTTTGACACCAATATGGCGCACACATCGCCGACGTTATCTCCTTCATAAAAATCAAACAATGCATTATTTTTAAATGCAGATACATAATACAGTGCATCCCAGGTTATTGATAATCGAAAATTCACAATTTAAGATAATAAACAGTTGTGTATTAAAAGATATTAGTTATTTATTATTTTATTTAAGAAATATTTACAATGTTTAGGTACATCAGAATCCGATAGGTGGCGTGTTGAAATCTCGCGGTCGTTTCCGTTCCAAAATTTGTGACCAAGATGTCTTCCCGCGTCAGTTTTTTTACTGGTGAAATACACACATAAATCTAACTAGGTAATCTATGAAACCTGGTATGTAGTCTAGTATGATATATTAGCTTTAAAATGATATATGTAGCATTATTGTTCTTGCCTGGCCGGCGACACAGCGAGGTGGGCAACTTTGGCACCCTGTGGCGTTCTGTGCGTTTATTTACAACAGCCTATGCCGTAAAAAGGCCTGTTAGTGTGTCACGCACGATACATGGCGAGATTCCGCGCGACTGGAGCTATTGGGGACTGGACACAATAATAATATTATAACGACGGATAACAGTTGTAGCTTCCAACTAATAAATACTAGCAATATCAGGTCATACATATATTGCGTTTTCGTATCTTGACTTAAATGTCCAATTTAATATTGAGTTAAGGTCAGGTTTCACCAATAAAAATCAGCTTCGTTAATATTATACCTAGATATGTGACATTTTCTGAGAATGAGCATAATGGTATAGGAGATGGGAAAATGTAATGTTGACCTAATTTTGATCAGTCACGTGATCCAAAATGGCCGACAAAGCAAATAATATAGGGTATTTTCATAACATGATTCCAATGTCACTTATGGAGTTAGACAGTTGATTTTTTGGTTGTGCATTTGTAACATGTCTTTGCTTAATGTGTATTAAAATAGATAATGTCACTTCAGTTTCCTAATAAATATGAATTTTATTCATAAACATAACACAACATGTATAATCATGTTTACAAAATACCTTATATCTCAGCCCAAAATTAAGCAATTGAAATTATATTAATATACATGATTCTTTATATACATCTTCACAATCACACCAAGTTTCAACCAAATGCACCCATAACATTTCCAAATATTGTGTTTTAAAGTATGCAAATATGTCGAAAATTTGAAATTGAGAAAATAGCATTTTAAAGTTTGTCATGTGCACATTGAACGTTATACTTCATTCTGAAGCCTCCTGCTTGGTAACTAGCATCACTGGTGCTTAGTCCAGCCTGTACCAGTTGTCCCCTCCTTCTCCTGGCCCAAGCAGCCTCTGTAACCTGATTTTCAGCAGAACTCACCCTCTTTTTGTCGAAGGCGTAACATGCGAGTTTCGTGTAACTGCCTTCCACGAGACTGCAAAGTGGTCATCATCATACCTTTTTCTGGCCTTAGCACATGCATCACAATGATTAATACATATGTCAACATCAATTACTTTGGCTGGGCCATTTGGGTATACCGATAACACAGTAGCAACACCATTTTTCCTGAAGAACCCATGCCGTCACATGAAACAGTTGCATCACAGTTCGGCAATAACGAATCAGACAGTTCTCTGGCAGACTTTGTCATGCTATGCTGTGCAGCTTTCTGTCACTGTGTGGATGTTATCCTTGTAATGTAGTTGTTGGACCAAATCATGCTGACGGGAGGTGGCATGTTCATGTTCACAAGGAATCGCTGACCTTGTGCTGTAGTTGGCCATCTGGAAGCGCATGTTGATGTTCTCGCCAGCAGTGTTCTCTAGGCTAGCGCTGTGCCTAAAATCTGTTTAGCCAATTTGGCTAAAGGTCAGAAATTTGTTTAGCCAAATGAGATTCTCTTTAGCCATTTTTTGTTAGATCAATTAAATTACCCGGTTTAAAAGTGCAAAACAAGACATAATATAATAAAAAAATTCTATACAATATCCACAAGAATTTTTTTTCCTATTTTAATTAACTAAACATTTATATATTTAGCTAAACATATATAACGCAAACAAAGATCCAGTATAATTTAACAGAACATTGTTTAACAATAAAATGAAACCTGAACAACTGTTGGAAATTTTGCAAAATATAAAGAAACAGCACCTAACACATACTATTAATGTAATAAAATTTACATTACAGATATGTATAACATAAATTGAAAGATACTCTTTTATAACAAGGTAAAATAATTAAGAACCCCCAACTCTACTCTTGCTGCCCCGAAGTGATTCAAACAGTGTATTGATAATAATTATTACCTATCTTAAAACTTCATTTGACTGCTCAGTAATTGAATACAGTAATTCACCAAATTAGTTAACTGTGACTGACTGTAATCCTGGCCTGGGTGACGCAGGCTATATTTAATAAAACACGTTTTTGACATGCATCTTTCTATCTGTAATGTTTCTGGTGGTGAAACTTGTCAAACATACATGAATTACAATCTATATTGGCATTTTATTGAATAGTTACCAGATGGCACATTGATTAATCATTGACAATGCCATATGATCGTGTGACTGCGCCGGCGATACTGAGCGATAATATGGAACCTGTCCGGTACAGCGTTGTACTTGCCTCAAACTTGTAATTAGTGCCATCAGGCAGGTTCCCATTGTCTAGTAAACACAATTCTTGATTGATTTAAGCTCCCCTATTGTCTGTGAGCATGGCTAAGTGGAAGGATTAGCGACCTATTGTTTACCCAGCGGGTCACGTTACGCCGACTGGTTATTTGGGTCAGTTGAATGTGCGATCGTTTAGGCAACTTTAACAGAGCTGGGTGTTGAACAATGCAGTCATGTATTGCTGATAACATCAATAATAATGACAGATATAACGTTTCGCCAATTTGGCGAAGAGGTTTAATTTATTTTCGCCAAATAGAAAACCGTTTCGCCTATGGCGCAAATGGCGATCGACAGCGCTAGCCTAGGTTCTGTAGGTTCAGTTCATCACTGCACGCCATGCATACAAACTTCAGTGAACTAGCAAGTCCTGCTCTCACTTTGGTCATGTCATAACCTTCATGCTGGCAAGTAGGGCACGGAAACTTCTAAATGAACTGTACGTGTCAGTTGAGCAACGTCAAACATTCAGTAGCCACTGAGGGGGTCATCAATGGTGGGTCTTTCAGATACTTGTTCGCCAAGTTTCATAGCCGAGGAGCTACGACGCACTGGTGCTGTCTCCTGTGGTTCTGGTTCAACAGTGGGAGGTGTTTTCGTTGCTATGTAGCGATTCCCACAGAATTTCCTTTTCTTTCACCGGCCAAGAATCTGCTTTGATGACATTGTTCACCTAAAATATATAAATAAAATATATTATACAGTACCTAAATACAGCCAGTGTACACTTATATTTAGACAAATTGCAACTGGTACCTACACATATAAAGTAACATGACAGATGGTGAAATAATTGATCATGAAATTGGAATCTACTGATTGTTTTGATTAATTTAGGTAATTAGAATATATATTATATAGTGATATAAACTCACATAACAAAATGATGGCTGCTAATAGTAAAAGTCCAACTATTTTATTTGAATCACTGCTAATAGTAATATACATCAGTCTTTATAGAGTTTATTCAGTATTGTAAACATCCAGAGAATCAGCCATGCCTTGCTCTTGTTTACATTAGCACCAGGCTGGATCTCGCCGGTAGCGTCACAGTGCATTTGTTTTCAAGTTTACTAAAGTGCTTTTTCTGATAATGACACTACTCTATGTACATACCTGATGATGCTTGACAACGTTATGTAAAAGTCTTGGTGGAATGTTCGATGTATTGAGTTCAATAACACAGAAATAATCAGCATCAAAGCAAATTTTTCACAGCTCTGCTCCTCGTGCAGCTGCAGCAGGAAGTGGTCCGGACAACACCCACATTTCTGCCAGAAACAACCAATAGAAACCGAGCTTTCAAGAAAATGTCTTGACAGTATTAAGGATGCTATAAAGATTTCTACAAGTAGCTTGGTGAAAACTGCATAGAAATTGGTTCAGTAGATCGGAAATAATCGTGATTTCAAATTATGCATATTTAATTAGGCAACCTTTGTCTTATAGGAGGCTTTTAAAATGCACATTTTTTGATATTTATATAAGTATTTGACTTGTGATTTTTCGTATGTGTGAAGATGGATAATGTGATGTAAAATTAATTAAGTGTAAAAAAATCATTTTCAGTTTATTTTCGAAAATTACTCAAATCAAGGGGTGATACCTGACCTTAACCACTGTTACAGACACATAGCGATTTACGTAGCGCCGAGAGCATACACGATTTTAGGCCGTATGTGTCTTTTACGGGATTTGCATTTTACATTGCTGTACGTTGTGGTTTCACAACAGTTCGATAAGCACTTATATCTAACAAGTTATATAAATGCACGTAATCATAACACATGTATACATTTGGCCCAAAACATGGTGAACTGCGCGAAAGATATTGGCCAAGCCCTTCAAAAAGAATACGTGAATACCCGGCTAGACATGGTAACTGTACGACTGTCAGAAACAATCAAGAGAAACAACATGTTCACATTCGCCAACCGTCTTGATCTTTGAAAGAAGGAAAGCAAAGTCGGGATACAGAAACACAACACCATGCTCGTCACACAACTCTTCCTTTCTCTTCAATCCCGTCCAGACGCGGACATACTAGGATTCTTCAAATTCGAGAACCAGCGGAGCCTCCTGGCTCCTGCTCTATCAGATCGAATTCGAAGTTCACTAAGAGCTGGGACCAAATCGGACATCCTTAAGTGCATGTATCCATGCGCCAACAGGCCACGCCATTCCAGCAACACAAGCAACAGTTCAAGTCTTGACATGGTGCCTCCAACCAGAGCATTAACATTTAATGTTTATGTACTATTGCACATTGTGCCTTTCTTGAAAGCTCAGATGACCACTACGGTTCAACGTATCGATGCAGTCTGGGACACCTACCCTGAACAAAATCTAAAATCACAGACACAGCAGCGGCGTGGGTCGGTTGCACGTACTCGACTCGAACCAGATGAAGACGGCAGCAAGCCAATCCCCAAACGGGACTGGCAGTCGTACCTGAAAAATGTTGAAAACAAGAAAGAGCTTTTCTCCTTTGTCAGTAAACAGCTGGCCAAAACTGACAAGGATGGAATACTTCTCATTAGCACCGAGTCTGAGAAAGTGCTCTCCAACAAGCCATTTGATGTGTCAGCACTCCAGCCCTGCAACCATGCAGAAGCAGATACGCGTATCATCCTGCAGCTAGATCATGCATCGTCTCAAGGACATGATAAAGCATTTGTGCGTACTGTCGATAGTGACATCGTTGTTCTTGTCATCGCTTTCTACGAACAGCTTGGCCTTTCAGAGCTTTGGATTGGCTTCGGCAGTGGGAAAAGCTACCGAGATATCCCGGTCCACAGCATCCACGCACAGCTCGGTCCTTCAAAATCGTTAGCTCTACTACTCTTTCATGCCCTCACAGGTTGTGATACGACGTCTCAGCTTCTCGGTTGTGGGAAGACACCGGCGTGGACTGCATGGAACAGTACACTGGCTCTAACAGATACAATGATCACGCCGACTGAAGCTCAAGAATCTGTCACAATGAAATCTGTCCACATGCAATGTATTGAGCGATTTGTTGTACTGATGTACAGCAAGACATGTGGTTCTGCAACTGTAACGATGCTAGGCACTATCTATTCTCAAATGGCAGTCGTTCCCTTGACAGTGTTCCGCCAACCCAGGCAGCATTCTTTGAACATGTTAAGAGGTCTTTGCGCCAAGCTAGTTTTATCTGGAAGCAGTCAGCCACTTGTCACCAGGAAATCCCTGTCTTTGATAAATGTGGATGGGAACAGAATAAGCACATCAAGCAACGGCTCGCATTCTGGACCAACTGGCTGACGCAAGCAAGGCTTGTTCCTTCCTCTTGCACTGTGGATGCACAAAATAATGCAGGGGGGGTTGTAAATGCATCAGGGCAGGCCATCGATCGTTGCACGCCACTGTACAAATGCGAAGGTGGCTGCCTAAACAACGATGACATAGATGTAAACCACTGAACTGTACCCCTGTAATATGTAGTAAATAGGTGAAATGCTGGTATTGCTGGATGACATTGTATGATCATATGAATATGTATTAAATACTATTATTGTATTTTTATTATATACATGTGTACATTTTGTTTCGAAACAATGGTGTATTATTTAATTCTATGTAATTCTACACATATTTGTTTTGCATAAAACCTTAGTGTTAGTTTCTAACATATATACATATATGCAAAATACATTGCATTTCTGTTTCTTGAACAAATTATTGATGCATTTAAATCGGATTGCATTCCCACTTGACCAAGTGAAGATGTTTTAAAGACTTGATATAATCACCTTGACTTTCATTGTATGATCATAGTCTTTTAGTATTAATTCCAATATTACAAAAAATAGTAATAACGACAGGTTAATATGTTTGTTATGAATGCATGGCCAGCTTACCTAGTCTTTTGGAAAATAAATTTGTATTTAGTCTCAATTTATATTTCTACTGCAAATTCCACGCCATAATTTTTTGGGTCGAAAAACATGTAGTTCGGTCTACAAATGTCCTTAAATGCGACATTATCATATGTAATTCACTTCAAAACATCAAAATAACACAAAAAATGGACTCCCCATACTAAAAAAAACAAAAGTGGTGTCATTCATGGTTGTAGTACTTTTGGTTCTCAAGTTATGACAGCGGCGTACTCCGAAAGGCGGCCATCTTGGATTTGCCAAATATGGCCGCCACAGCGGGAATCCAGCTTGGATCCCTCGAGAAATTGATATGTCATGGTCATATCTACCCCTGGTCCAAAATTGGTGCTTGCAGAACGATTTGAACAGTTATATGATTAAGCCCCCTGAGTAATAGACAAAACGGACTTAATGCAAGAAACCAACATGAAATCTATGTGAAATATGTACGTTATTACATTATCAGGCGAAAGTTATTACATTACCTTGGCAAGAGGAGTTTATTACATTATCGGGTGATGCATTGTTATTACATTATCAGGCAGTTACTACATTGACAGGCGATTATTACATTATCGGTTGTAACAAGGTTTCCTCCAAACAGCCCAAACTTGGGCTAACGCAGGAATGTTGTCAGCAATATCACCTCTTCCAAATTAAACAATTACTTAGAACTTTATCAGTTCTGACAATGTTAAATACGCCTCTTTGGGTTTGCATTGCGCGGCTAACGTCGCTTCGATCGACCCGGCAACTTGTCTCATGTTTCGGCCGCGTCTTTTCACACCCCGAAGTGCTGCCCCAGAGAATATGATCAGGCAACCGGAACGTGTTTACAAACACGCCGAACGCTGTATACAGTGCTAGTCATGTTGCGATCTTTTTTCTTTCTTTCCTTTTACGCAATTAGCCTCATTTCAGATATAGCGCGGTATCCATTCTAGAGGATTCCTCAGAGCGCTTTACACTTTACTCTCTGGCAGACATGTTCAATGGAATACCATCTCGGCTTGTCTGGGAAGCATCCAGCGATGCTGTAGCTCATGTCCAGGCACGCTGTAACTAATTTCTCAAGGTTTGGCACACACACAGCAGAACAGGATTCCACGCTGACTATCTTAGTCGAGGGTCCGAAGCTCTAGCCAGTGAGCCTCTGCCCCCATAGCAATTTGTCTCAATCCCACCCAAATCCCACGGACACAGTTACCCCTTGCCACCCCTTTCCCATCGCGTATGTACGTGTCTGCGCATATGCGTGCTTGTGTATGCGCGCGCGCTTGTGTGTGTACGCGCGCGTGCGCGTGCGTGCGTGCGTAGGCTTGTTGCTAACAACGTTTCTCAATGGTTGCGCTGTAAATTCTGATTTACTAGGGGGGGGGGTGTTGTCTGCGTTAAACCGAAATTTAATTGGAGTTGCTGCGCACCTGATATCGTTGTTCCCGCTTGTATGTTTACTAGTTTTGTCATCATTTTGTTTTGACGCCTCGACAAATTGAGTGGAGGCGAATTGTTCCAAAAGCAACCGATCGACCCTTACAAAAAAATACCATTCCAATATCATTAAATTGCACTATGGCCAAGGGTATTTGAATCGTATCTGAATGGTATTTTAATTATATTTTGGATTCTTTCTACGGTTCAATGGGATTGAATGCTATTTTAATTTACCATTGACAGTACCACTGAGTTCTCCTGAAATACCATTGAATGGTCCAATGGTACTGAACGATACTGAATGGTATTCAGTGGTGTACCATTGGCTCTTTTTTGTAAGGGAATCTTATTTCTTTTCGTTTTCTGCTTTGCAAGTACGTGTTGCTACCACGTCGGCACTGCTACCTGGAAGTGGAAACAGAGGTGGCGTCGTCTGCAGCTATCCGACAATCACGCAGTAGACACAGACTTCCTGCACCTACATAACATGTGTTCATTAGCACTAACGCGGGAACGAAATGAACATTGAGACTCTGAGAACCGTCGGAGAGTTTCAGCCCAATCCGCTTCCCCTGCGTGCATTCGTGGGTGTGTGCGTGCGTGCATGTGTATTGGCGACTGAGTCATATGCATATAATGGTGTATTAAGCCTAATATTAGACAAATACGAGTTCAGAACTATGACATCACATGAACGTCGCTACCACGCCAAATTGGTTTGATATAATACGTGACTTAATTGTCGTCGCACTGTGACCTAAACAACTGAAGCCACTAGCACGACACGGTGTGCCATTTGTGTATGTTACGCTGCACGTAAAATGTAAAAATGGTAAGTTCTTATGTAACGCACTATCCAATCCTCAGGATTGCTCAAAGCGCTTTACACTTTATTTCCGTGACAGACCTGTTCAATCAGACAACTTCTCTGGGAATCATCCAGCCGCATGCATATGCTGCAATTAATGCGCGAAGGCTGCTCGTGTCTATAGCCAGGTACTCATTTATACAGCTGAGCGAACTGGAGCAATATAAAGTGAAACAACTTACCCAAGGTTTTAACACCCCAGCACAGGATTCGAACCCGGATTCTCTTAGTTGCGAGTCCGAAGCTCTACCCCTGAGCCACTGCGCTCTACGTGACACGTATGTGATAGATAAATCTCATCATTTTACGCGTGACAGTGGCGTCGCGAAGTGACGTAAGGGATATGAGCAAGTGACGTAGACCTGTGTGGGACTTATCATCAAATTTCTGCGCGAGACCTTCGTCGAGCTTTGCCTATAATAAATATTTTGATAACGATTAAATATGTGAATTACGTACATCACCACTGCCGCATGAAAATTCCTAGAGCAATCATTATTGCATACAGATAAAAACAACTTTTTTTAGGTTTTTGTAATAAAGGTTATCTTCGGAAATCAGAAATTTAAACATAATGTACAACGAAAAGCACGTGTTCTGGCAGCCATTTTGTTGATCGTTTGACGGAGTTTGCAAACCAACCTGAAATTAATACCAAAATACTAAAGAACAACGAGTAGGAACAATGTTCTCCAAAGTTAATTATAAGCCTATAATGTATATATTGGGTCTAGATCTGTGGATTTAAAGAGTTGCTAAAATAATTCGACGGAAAGACATGATGTACGTAGGCCGGCTACATGTCGATGTTATGCCTGCGTAGGGCCTATACTTACGGTGTTGTCATGTTTTTAGACAACAGAACGTTGAACAAAAGCTCAGCGGTCTCATAGTGTTCTTGTCAAACCTAACTGATAAATGCGACCGTCTGGAATATTCTCCACGGAGACCTTTGTAAACGATGATTCACAACGTCATCTGGTGTGTCGTCCATTTTTCTCCCGTCGTGGACTTACCAGATGTAAGACCCCGTGTCCGTGACGCGTTCTCGCGTAAGACCCCGGGCTGGTTTCTAGTGTTTCGTCCGTGGCGCCTGATCATTTTTTATTATTGATGACTTTTTCCACCCGAGGCATGACGTAAACTAATTCAGTTAATAGCGTGATAGCAAACAGTGCGTGTAAAACAAGGCTTGTTGTGTTGGTCAATTGCCTTGTACAATACGCGAGACAATTCAACACTTGTCTTGTGGCAGCAGATCTTCAGATGACGTCACACAGTGAACAGCCAACGAATGACGTATTTGCAAGTTCTTTTTAATGAAACTGAACAACGAAAATCGCGACACCCTTACATAAGTATAAAGGGCCAGCTCTCATCAATAGATACCATGAAAACCACCTGGTAATTAATATTTACGATGCTCTGTTTAGCATACATACATGTTTAGCATTTATACACAAACAAACGGAGGAAGACTACAAGGGGGTATACGTAGCTGGTAGGACACACTGGACTACAAGAACAGGAAGAGCCGTACCACACCGGACCCGGAGTCGTTGTGGACCAGGGACCAGGGTAAACAACACGCACGGAGGCCACAGACCGACGCACGGTGTCTCTCGAGTCTGTCCTCTCTCTCCTGGTTGTTTCATAGTTTGTAAGGTCATGAGTAGGTGAACAATTGTCGATAAGTAAAAGGCTTCCTTGTCGGCACGCCGTCTGAAGCCTGTAGCTCTAGCTCAATGATCAACATCACAGCTTGTAGCTCTAGACGACAATCTTGCTAAACGGAATATGGGGGGGGGGACCTCTCATCAGAAATAACTGTTTCAAATAGCCAAGACAAAACCTCTTATTATCATATTTCACACCACAACGGACAACAGATGCAACTACTGTGGACATTTGCACGCAGTGTTTATTATTCAAAATACAATTCAGCAGCAGTTTTCACAAGAAGACGGTTTATTTGCATAGTCAATCAAAACCAACCAATTTACTCCGTTATATTTTGTAATGAATGCTATGTTTAAAAGGACTGATAAAATATAAAAATCATAACGTCGATAAATTTGGCATCGTTCAGCATTTCTTGACTAGACATTACAAATCCCATAAATTGGCATGTTTGCTAAGTCTGTACAATAACAGACAGGTAGAATGGACGGAAATAGATAGATTAATTTTCACTCCAAAACAACAATATGAAAACTAAATAAAACACGACATGATTAACATAAGATGTTCTTCTAAAACTATGTAAAATAATACTTTAACTAGTCAGTATGCCTTACGTACAGCCATTATATTCCGCACTCAATCATACATATATGACCTAATTCATATCTTTCTCAACGTAACATGATTTTTTTTTTGCTACAGCACAACATTTATAGAAGAAATAAAACTGTAACTACGGTATTGTGGTTACAGGCAAAATAAACAAAAGTTGTTTTCTTGCTTTTGTGTCTGTATGAAACAAACGAAAAAGTTCACTCCTGTTTGAAGAAGCAAATCACCCCTCTGAGACTTGTTACATGAGTTAATGCGAAATTAAAACACAAATGTACATAGAAGACTTCGAGAGTCAGTCACATAGTAGATCTATGGCTACATACAGCTCAGACACAGAGCTCTACAACTTTCACACTACTAGGGCATAAGCAAAACGTTTCCAACATAAAACAATACAGTGGTCACCACTGAATAAAACGCATCTAATTATTAGTGCTAATGGAGCACAGCTATGACATTGTGGTATTTCTTTTTAAAACATCGACATTCAAATTCCAGTGAATATTTCTTACATTACATATGGTGTATGTTACCAGAATAATACTAGATGGGATTATGAAGATGTAAGATCAATTAAATACTTCAACAAGTAAATAATAAAGTTGTACGTTTGCTTAGTGTTACACACACTTTTCAACAACAACGACATTTCTTAAGGTACACAGTTCTACAAATACACATTGTGAAATACTAACATTCCACATAAATACCAGAGTCAAACGACTTCACACGTAAACATGCAATGGATCCCATACGATGTATACTCCTTGTCCTAATGTTAATATCACCAGAGAAGTGCTGCCAGACGATGCTATTCACAACATAACTTATGATAGCTCAATGATCAACATCACAGACGTTATAAACTTGTGAGCAGATTGGGTATATTACATTCAACCTCATATATTTGGCATTTGAGGTAAAGGGAAAGTAATAATAAATAGATAAAACACCACAGAAGATGACATCGACACTTCCTATGTTACCTCGTATGAAAATAGACATTCTTGACATAGCCACGAAAAGTGGGGCATGATTTTACATTTAATGAGATTATTCTCAGCAGACTAGTTATACCCCCTTTCCATTCAGAAAGTTAACCACCTTGTATGTACAAATCGAAATAAATAGTTAAAAAACGTTACAAAACATGTACACTGCCTACCCCAAATATTCTTCTCTTTGAATAAGTATTTAGATTAAAAACATTTCAAGGTGTGATTACAAAGCATTTCGTTCTAGCTGCAAACTACGACGTCTGAAAAGTCACGAAGACGACATGCAATGACGAAATGACGACTGTCATCGCTTATGAGTGCAGTGACATTTGCACTGCCGCAGATGACAGTGTGACGTCTGATGACGCTTGCTGTCATGACTTCTGTGGCGTGATCAGCGTCTGTAGTGCCTCTAGACAAGCTTTGTAGCAGAAGGTATACTGGTCCTGCAACAGCAGTCACACCAATCGTTAGTGAATACTCCCACTAGTATGGCTTCAGTTAAATATTATGTAAACATGTTCAAACTATACTAGTAATACTAACTTATTATATTTTGCGATGATTTAAAATGCACTCAATACAAATACCAGTGATGAAATAAATATCTGACAACTGTTCCACTCAGAAAATTGTTGAGTATCAGGTTTGACAAAGTAGTCTGGATATTTAACTTTTATGTCATTTGTATTTATAACCTGGCTTTAACTTCAAACCCATGCCTCCAATTGCCCTTTGTATACAGCTGTATGAAACATACATTGAAACATAATGAGACTAACTGACGAATTAGACCCACCTTTGTTTGTATCATGCCCTGTCTTTGCTTTCTCAAATCTAACACAATCTTCTGGATGTCAAACTGAAACAAAATGATACTTTACAAAAATAAAATATGATTAAACTTCCTCACTCAGACCTCACACAAGTTTTTGAAGTTCAAATATATGTTAGGCCACACATGGTTATAGCAGCAAGGACGACGTAGGGGCGAGGACGACATTATTGGTTTGAACTGCACATTTCAGAGATCTTCATTAAACTGCAAGAGTCGGATAGTGTGATGATGGATGTAATAAAATGCTACTTCATATTACAAAACTCTGCATCACAAACGGCTGACAGGAACAAGGAGAACCACAGCATAGACAGTGTCAGTCATGTAACTACATGTCTCTCTGTTTCACAGTGTCACTGATGTACCTCAATGTCTCTCTGTATCACAGTGACAACAGTGTCACTGATATACGTCAATGTCAGTTTGTGTCACAGTGAAGAGTACATCGGTAATGTACCTTAATCATAATGTCTCGATGTATTGTAATGAGGACTATATCAGCAATGTACCTTAATGTCTCAATGTATTGTAATGAGGACTATATCAGCAACATTTCTTAATATCTGTTTGTATTATAATGAGAACTATGTATATGTACCCTAATGTCTTTGTGTATTGTAATGAGGACTATATCAGCAATGTATCTTAATGTCTCAATGTATTGTAATGAGGACTGTGTCAGTAATGTACCTTAATGTCTCTGTGTATTGTAATGAGGACTATATCAGCAACATATCTTAATGTCTGTGTGTATTATAATGAGAACTATGTATGTAATGTACCTTAATGTCTCCGTGTATTGTAATGAGGACTATGTCAGTAATGTACCTTGATGTCTCTGTGTATTATAATGAGGACTGTATCAGCAATGTATCTTAATGTCTCTGTGTATTGTAATGAGGACTATATCAGTGATGTACCTTAATATCTCTGTGTATTGTAATGAGGACCTTAATGTCTCTGCGTATTATAATGAAGACTATGTCAGTAAGGTACCTTTATGTCTCCGTCGATTGTAATGAGGACTATATCAGTAATGTATCTTGACATCTCTGTGTATTGTAATGAGGACTGTCACTAATGTACCTTGATGTCTCTGTGTATTGTAATGAGGACTGTCACTAATGTACCTTGATGTCTCTGTGTATTGTAATGAGGACTGTCACTAATGTACCTTGATGTCTCTGTGTATTGTAATGAGGACTGTCACTAATGTACCTTGATGTCTCTGTGTATTGTAATGAGGACTGTCACTAATGTACCTTGATGTCTCTATGTATTATACTGAGGACTGTCACTAATGTACCTTGATGTCTCTGTGTATTGTAATGAGGACTGTCACTAATGTACCTTGATGTCTCTGTGTATTGTAATGAGGACTGTCACTAATGTACCTTGATGTCTCTGTGTATTGTAATGAGGACTGTCACTAATGTACCTTGATGTCTCTGTGTATTGTAATGAGGACTGTCACTGATGTACCTTGATGTCTCTGTGTATTGTAATGGTGACTGTCACTAATGTACCTTGATGTCTCTGTGTATTGTAATGAGGACTGTCACTAATGTACCTTGATGTCTCTGTGTATTGTAATGAGGACTGTCACTAATGTACCTTGATGTCTCTGTGTATTGTAATGAGGACTGTCACTAATGTACCTTGATGTCTCTGTGTATTGTAATGAGGACTGTCACTAATGTACCTTGATGTCTCTGTGTATTGTAATGAGGACTGTCACTAATGTACCTTGATGTCTCTGTGTATTGTAATGAGGACTGTCACTAATGTCCCTTGATGTCTCTGTGTATTGTAATGAGGACTGTCGCTAATGTACCTTGATGTCTCTGTGTATTGTACTGAGGACTGTCACTAATGTACCTTGATGTCTCTGTGTATTGTAATGAGGACTGTCACTAATGTACCTTGATGTCTCTGTGTATTGTAATGAGGACTGTCACTAATGTACCTTGATGTCTCTGTGTATTGTAATGAGGACTGTCACTAATGTACCTTGATGTCTCTGTGTATTGTAATGAGGACTGTCACTAATGTACCTTGATGTCTCTGTGTATTGTACTGAGGACTGTCACTAATGTACCTTGATGTCTCTGTGTATTGTAATGAGGACTGTCACTAATGTACCTTGATGTCTCTGTGTATTATACTGAGGACTGTCACTAATGTACCTTGATGTCTCTGTGTATTGTACTGAGGACTGTCACTAATGTACCTTGATGTCTCTGTGTATTGTAATGAGGACTGTCACTAATGTACCTTGATGTCTCTATGTATTATACTGAGGACTGTCACTAATGTACCTTGATGTCTCTGTGTATTGTAATGAGGACTGTCACTAATGTACCTTGATGTCTCTGTGTATTATACTGAGGACTGTCACTAATGTACCTTGATGTCTCTGTGTATTGTAATGAGGACTGTCACTAATGTACCTTGATGTCTCTGTGTATTATACTGAGGACTGTCACTAATGTACCTTGATGTCTCTGTGTATTGTACTGAGGACTGTCACTAATGTACCTTGATGTCTCTGTGTATTGTAATGAGGACTGTCACTAATGTACCTTGATGTCTCTATGTATTATACTGAGGACTGTCACTAATGTACCTTGATGTCTCTGTGTATCATGGCGAGGACGATGTCGATCGTGATGAGAGCCCCGGTGCGTCCAATGCCTGCGCTGCAGTGGATCACCATGGGCCCCGTGTGATGGACGAGGTGGAGAAACGAAATGTACTGCAACAGGCCAACCACAACACAACTAGATCAGACCAGATGTAAACACAGGCAATCATATTTTTACATGGTTTTACACCTACAAACATAAAGGTTGTTAAAACATTGGACTGTCTTTGGACTGTATTATTCGATAAAATAAAACAGATTGATTTTATGTTAATTGCAAATCCAGCATAGTAAAATATGTATAATTTTATCAGCTGTTCATTTCAGGCCTCAGGACAGCATAAGAACAACACATTTAGGGATAAGACTACCTGGTATGTATGAAGCCGTGTCTACACTTGATGAATGGATTCTATCTGTAGGAGAGGGCAAACATGAATGGCAATCTACACTCTAGGTATAATCCTACCTGTAGGAGAGGAATGGCTGAATTTGGGGATCCGTGGTCGGGCCACGTTGTGAAGTTGACGTGGGTGACGCGGTGACTAGTGCCTGTCTCCAAGTCCTCCATCTTGATGTGACGCACATGGAACTGTGACAGCGTCTGTATCTGACACAGACTCACCTCATACCTACAGCAGAGGGCAGCACCAGTTACAACATATTCGTGATTTCAAATGTGACAGTAAACAACTTATGGTCTGCTCCAGGAAATGCTAAGTCAGAAATCTATCAAAACGAAACGGCTTGTAATATAGTATCAATAATATTGATCAATATCCAAAACATACAACTAGAGCAGTATTTAAATGTTGTCAAGCCTGGCTACTTTATTTCTTCACAAAATTAAATGCATTTTTCAAGGTAAAGATAATAATAATAATACACTTTATTTATACACTAAAATCCAAAGTACAAACTCTGTTCAGTAGCGTACATTGTAAAAAATAAATTTAATATAATACAAGTTAAAAAAAAAATTTGAGTACATATATCTAAATCTAAAACCAATTAATAAATAATTTAAATTATATGCTGGCTGAGCCACTTAAAACATTAAAATCAATCTTAAAGGTGTAGAACTAGACATTAAAAGCAATTTTAAAATAGAATGTCTTAAGGTGCGGTTTAAATTTGCTCTGTGGAACGCAAATCCTCAGGTAGTGGGTTCCACAAAGTTGGTCCTACACGGGAGAATAAAGTTGAAAGGTCACAACAGTAATATGTTTTACATTCATAGTATTAAAATGTCGTAAATACTTACAAACAGGAGCATTTTACTTTCAGCCATAAAATGTGTCACTCAAACTGAAGACAGCCACGTCTGGCCTTACTTCAGTTGTCTGTGAAGTACTTTGTTATAATTGGTGACGTTCACTCATTAGTGTCACCACAATGAGTGGTGTTTGTGTCATGAGTCAGTTTGTGTCATCAGTGTGTCACTGACCTGTTGTAGACGGTGAATGGCGTGAGGACAGAGTCGGGCCAGTAGCGGTGACACTTCACCTTCTTGCCCTCCATGTCGAGTGTCACCATGGCGATGACATCGACGTGTTGTTCCCAGATCATACGCCAGAAGTCGCCAGTAGTCTGTAGTTGGGACAACAATTTGTTCTAAATGTATTCGCAATATACACACACACACACATATATATATATATATCATGTGTGTATATATACATATATATATAATTATATATATATATATAATTTATATATATATAATTTATATATATATATATATATATACCAATGCAATAATATATATAATATAATATATATTATCTGGTTGTCTATAATGTATGTATATATAGACTAATGCAACATATATATATATATATATATATATATATAATATATATATATATATATATATATATATATATATATATATGTATACTGTATGTATAATCATAAATGCAACTTAAGCATAACAATTAGCATATAGCACTACTTTAGACAGACCACTGTTTTTATGCAGACCAAGGCCATAAAAGTTTGACCTCTGCATGAATAATATTTTTTATTTTAAAATCTCAACTGTTACAGTACGTAGTTAGTGTAAGCATAAACATAATGATATAAACAATTGTTTGTACAAAAATTAAATAATGTTAAACATTTTAGAGCACTTTTTGGAGATGGTATATACTATCTTTCATAACGGATGGGATTACCTAGGTTGCATTTATAGTCCCTGTAACCCGGAATCAACCTAGTGTAATATTACGCACTAGTCAATAACCTTATAGCTGCTATAACGTATGACAATGTAAGACGACCTGTAAGTAGAACCCAACAGTGTAATCTTACATCTACCATGGGACCCAAACAGTAGTGGTCTCAACAGCCTTGGACCCAGGTGATGTGAAGTAACGTACAACACAAGCGCCAAGGAAGTGACGTTACCTGTGGCATGGGCCCCTGACAGGCGATGTATTGGAGCTGGTCTGTGCCCACGGGGTAGTGGATGTGACTCGCGTTGATGAAGTCCTCCGCCCCAGACAAACACACTCGTGTCGAGTCATCTGGAGGAGAAACAAAACACTCAGTACACAAGATATCATCTGTAGGAGAAAAAACACCCAGTCCACAGTACATCATCTGTGGGAGAAACAAAACACTCAGTCCATAGTATATCATCTGTAGGAGAAAAAACACCCAGTCCACAGTACATCATCTGTGGGAGAAACAAAACACTCAGTCCATAGTATATCATCTGTGGGAGAAACAAAACACCCAGTCCACAGTACATCATCTGTGGGAGAAACAAAACACCCAGTCCATAGTATATCATCTGTGGGAGAAACAAAACACCCAGTCCATAGTACATCATCTGTGGGAGAAACAAAACACTCAGTCCATAGTATATCATCTGTGGGAGAAACAAAACACCCAGTCCATAGTATATCATCTGTGGGAGAAACAAAACACCCAGTCCATAGTACATCATCTGTGGGAGAAACAAAACACCCAGTCCACAGTACATCATCTGTGGGAGAAACAAAACACTCAGTCCATAGTATATCATCTGTGGGAGAAACAAAACACCCAGTCCATAGTACATCATCTGTGGGAGAAACAAAACACCCAGTCCATAGTACATCATCTGTGGGAGAAACAAAACACTCAGTCCATAGTATAGCATCTGTAGGAGAAAAAACACCCAGTCCACAGTACATCATCTGTGGGAGAAACAAAACACTCAGTCCATAGTATATCATCTGTGGGAGAAACAAAACACCCAGTCCATAGTACATCATCTGTGGGAGAAACAAAACACCCAGTCCACAGTACATCATCTGTGGGAGAAACAAAACACTCAGTCCATAGTATAGCATCTGTAGGAGAAAAAACACCCAGTCCACAGTACATCATCTGTGGGAGAAACAAAACACCCAGTCCATAGTACATCATCTGTGGGAGAAACAAAACACTCAGTCCATAGTATAGCATCTGTAGGAGAAAAAACACCCAGTCCACAGTACATCATCTGTGGGAGAAACAAAACACCCAGTCCACAGTACATCATCTGTGGGAGAAACAAAACACTCAGTCCATAGTATATCATCTGTGGGAGAAACAAAACACCCAGTCCATAGTACATCATCTGTGGGAGAAACAAAACACCCAGTCCATAGTACATCATCTGTGGGAGAAACAAAACACTCAGTCCATAGTATAGCATCTGTAGGAGAAAAAACACCCAGTCCACAGTACATCATCTGTGGGAGAAACAAAACACTCAGTCCATAGTATATCATCTGTGGGAGAAACAAAACACCCAGTCCATAGTACATCATCTGTGGGAGAAACAAAACACCCAGTCCATAGTACATCATCTGTGGGAGAAACAAAACACTCAGTCCATAGTATAGCATCTGTAGGAGAAAAAACACCCAGTCCACAGTACATCATCTGTGGGAGAAACAAAACACTCAGTCCATAGTATATCATCTGTGGGAGAAACAAAACACCCAGTCCACAGTACATCATCTGTGGGAGAAACAAAACACTCAGTCCATAGTACATCATCTGTGGGAGAAACAAAACACCCAGTCCATAGTATATCATCTGTGGGAGAAACAAAACACCCAGTCCACAGTACATCATCTGTGGGAGAAACAAAACACTCAGTCCATAGTATATCATCTGTGGGAGAAACAAAACACCCAGTCCATAGTATATCATCTGTGGGAGAAACAAAACACCCAGTCCATAGTATATCATCTGTAGGAGAAAAAACACCCAGTCCACAGTACATCATCTGTGGGAGAAACAAAACACCCAGTCCATAGTATATCATCTGTGGGAGAAACAAAACACCCAGTCCATAGTATATCATCTGTGGGAGAAACAAAACACCCAGTCCACAGTACATCATCTGTGGGAGAAACAAAACACCCAGTCCATAGTACATCATCTGTGGGAGAAACAAAACACTCAGTCCATAGTATAGCATCTGTAGGAGAAAAAACACCCAGTCCACAGTACATCATCTGTGGGAGAAACAAAACACTCAGTCCATAGTATATCATCTGTGGGAGAAACAAAACACCCAGTCCATAGTATATCATCTGTGGGAGAAACAAAACACTCAGTCCATAGTATATCATCTGTGGGAGAAACAAAACACTCAGTCCATAGTATATCATCTGTGGGAGAAACAAAACACCCAGTCCACAGTACATCATCTGTGGGAGAAACAAAACATTTGGTCCACAGTACATCATCTGTCACATTCCCTAACGTTCTTATAAGCTAAAAACAAAGCCGATTTTGCTCTTTAAAATTAACATTATTCCTTAACTGCGACATGGCACACTAGACTGAACACCAAGCTGCCCCACTGGGATGCTCCCATTGGTGAATTACAGAGTGTTGTCACTGAAAAATGCCTCAAATGGTGGCAGATACTTGCATTTTGGAAATGTTTTTAAATGGTGAAAATATGATAAGCTGAGCTGGTGCAAGGTGTGAGTGTCATGATTCTTACATGGCAGGACGTTGCGGTAGCGATTCTTGGCCTTGTTCTCTGACTGTTTGGCAACATTGCAGTGGTCAGTCAATTTGACCCGCCGTAAACTCTGCAACAAATATATCAAATGTACACATTTCAACTTGCCTGATTATGGAGACAGACAGGCACACAGACAGAAATGTATTTTCTTCAAATATTATTTACATCTCAATTTATATTTAATATAACTAGAGGTCAAGAAGACTCCCATTAAGACATCTAATTCTGGTTACATGGGTCTAGTTTGATTTATGTGAAATAATGATCTAAAAAACAAAGTCCACAAATGCAAAAACATCAACATTCCTAATTCTTTACTCAAGGGCAAATAACACAAATATCAATTAGCTATGAAAACTGAACCAAAACAATCTCTCTAGTATTTGCCTTACAATATAAACTCACTTTTGGAACACCACAGTCCAGTTATTAGCAACAAGGACAATTATATTTTATAGAGGTAATACAGCCTGTAATGATAACTAATAATCAATTTATCACATTTTCAGGTGTCAAAAATGATACGTCTCAAATACAAATCATTAGGTAATGTTGAGTAGTCTCAGAAATGTAATTCAGAGACTCTTCAGAGACTCCTGCAGGTCTCCGGCCCTATATCTCACCTTGTACTCCTCGATCGGATCGTCTCTGTCCATCATTGCCCTCAGCTGCTTGAGTGTGTTCTGGAGCTGCCGACCACTGTAGTGGACAGTGTCCACTGGCTGCTTGACCAGTGCCAATGTCTTCAGCCATTCGTCACTGATTTGTGATGGTAACCGCGACAACAAATGCTTACCTGAAATAAACAGGGAACAAACTGATCATGCAAACTTTCATGGATCCATGAAGTCTACTTATAAGACCTGTCTGTAAAAGTGTTCTCATTCCAATGTTTGATGAACTAATTGAACTAATTGAACTAAGTGAACTAATTCAACTAATTGAACTAAGTGAACTCGCCTGTTCCTTATTTAAAAGTAATGTTCTTGATGCTTGGAAAAATACACTGAAGGTATACTGTCCATCAAACTGTGTCTTAGAATGTTTTTCACATAACTGAAAGTTTGTGGTAGATTCCTGGTTTCTGCAATCTACAAGAGAGGGGAGGGAGAGAGAGAGAGACAGAGAGAGAGAGAGAGAGAGAGAGAGAGAGAGAGAGAGAGAGAGAGACAGACAGACAGACAGACAGACAGAAAGAGGGAGGGAGAGGGTGAGATAGTTTAAGAGAGAGAGAGACGGGAAGAGTAAGAGACAAAGTTAAAAGAGAAAAGAAATAGCAGAGAGAGAGAGACAGAGGAGAGTAGAGAAACAGAGAGAGGGAATAGAGGGTATAACTGACAAAGGGGAGAAAGTGGGAGACGAGTACCTGTCTGTACATGTACAAGCTAGTAACTAGAACAAAGAACATGCATGCACGCACACACACAGATGTACACACGTGGTGGCTTCTGGGGGACCTCCTCCTTCCTGGCTGTCTCCTCCTCCTCCCCATCCTCTTCCCCACTCAGTTCCGGGCTCTGGATCCACGACGAGTCCTGCTCTGAATCCTCACTGTCCACATCCGCCTTCCGAGACGGCAACTTCACCGAGTGAATCACCCTCTTGTACGCCTCATTCGCTTCAAGCGAATCAAACGTTCTTGGCTCATCGCTATCGTCGTTGTCACAAACACTGTCACCACTGTCATTATCGTCACGGGCACTGTCACCGTCGTAGTCACTTCCTGTCACGGTCAGTGACCTTGTTGAGTGACGTTTCTTTCTATAAACCTTGTTCTCTGCGCCACTATTAGCTGCCGATTCATTCGCAGTAACGAGGTCATCGATGTTAGTCTCCTCCTTCTCTGAAGAGCTGTCTGGGGGTCGAGGGTCGTCTTTGACGCTGTTTTTTGTCTGGCATGTTTTCCTGAAGTCAGAGAAAGGTATTGTAAATGGGGATTTAATTAGTACTCATATAGGACTGGTAATGTTAAAATACAACATTAGATCTACATAGTTCTCTGTAATGGGCAATGAAATTAATTATACAAGTTATATTTTAAAAATAGTTTTGTTGTTTTCTACACTTTACAGTGGCTCATGTACTAATGAGACACATTGTTTATTCACATGTACAACCAATGTATATGCAATTACAACAACAACAACAACAGCACCAGAGACCACCAGGATAGAGACCACCCACCTGGATCGTATCTAGAGACCACCCACCTGGATCGTATCTAGAGACCACCCACCTGGATCGTATCTAGAGACCACCTACCTGGATCGTATCTTGAGACCACCCACCTGGATCGTATCTAGAGACCACCCACCTGGATCGTATCTTGAGACCACCCACCTGGATCGTATCTAGAGACCACCCACCTGGATCGTATCTAGAGACCACCCACCTGGATCGTATCTAGAGACCACCCACCTGGACACTGTGATGTTGACATGACCTCTTGCTCTCCGGATCAGGGCAACTGCCCTGTTGTGGGGCATCCCAATCACCGATTGACCATTCACCTGTAACAAACCCTCAGTCAGACACCCTTTTGACACTGGAGGTAAGTTGTGTAGGGATATACAACTTACCCTTTCACAGTGAGGCAAAAATCTATGAGATTTAATAAAACTCTGCACATTATGTATTTTCAATTACCCTGCAAAGTCATAGCCTGCTGGAGGCTTGGAGTGTTATATAAGCTGGTCTACTATCTCTGAAGTACAGACACTGCCTTGTGCAGCCTTCACTCCTCTCTCCCTGTCCCTCGCTTTCTCTCATTCTCTCCCCCTCTCTCTCCCTTCCTTCCCTTCCCAAGTCTCTCCCTCTCCACAAACTTCCATTACCACAGACAGAAACAGCTTTCTTACTTTTGCCTCCAGAATTATCCATCATACTATTTCATAAATATTATTGCTTTCATTAAATTTATCGCAAAAAACATTTTCTCAGCACAAAGGTGATGTACCTGCAACAACCTATCACCAACTCGGAGTCGGCCATCTTGCATTGCAGTGCCCCCTGGTGACAGACACTTGACGAGCAATGCACAAGTCTGCCCCTTCTCTGCCTGAATGAGGCTGAAGCCGAGAGAGCCCTCCGCCGGCCGCGTCAACTCAAGGCTGATCACTGCACTCTGTGCAAAACACGGCAAGTCTTCAGTTGAAAAATTCACTTTTGAACAGTTCAAAATGGTTTAACATTGTACAGCAATGCAACATTTTGCTCATGTCAAATTAGGACATACATTTATAAATTTTAAATATATTTAAAAGCATGCAGTTATAGTATTATGATCTTCAAAAATATTGACAGAGTTTATGAAGCCACCCCAAGGTAGCTACCACAATTGTGTCTTTATCAAAACTAGACTTTCCCATAGAAAGTGAAACATTTAAGAATGATATATCAGCTAACGAGAAATGACTGACAACATATGGGCCTATGATGAGAAGGGACGAAGAGCACAGAGTGAAGAGTACTGATGACACACACACCAGGAAGAATAAAGAAAGGATGACCAAAGACCTGGTGAAAAGATGCCTGTAAAAAAGACATGAACACTGGCGGTCTCAACAGAGTCATGGTAAGTTCTTATATAGCAAGTATCTGGTCCTCAGGACCGCTCAAAGCACTTTACACTTCACTTCCCTGACGGACCTGTTCACTCAGACACCATCTTGGTTTCTCTGGGAAGCATCCAGCCATATGCTACAATTAATGCGCGAAGGCTGCTCGTACACATATCCACCACTGTTGTCCTCATTTATACAGCTGAACTGGAGCAATGTAGAGTGAAAAACCTTGCCGAAAGTTTTAACACTGCAGCACCGAATTCGAACCCGGGTTCTCGTAGTCGAGAGTATGAAGTTTTACCGCTGAGTCACTGCGTTCCACACAGTCAAGGCAATAAATGGGGCGACATGAAGGATGAAACTCAACGCCACACCAGCAACCCCACGGGAAAGGGCAAAAAGCAAGAGAAGAAGACACCAACTAGCAAGAATGAGCGGAACAAGTTGGTCACGTGACGAGCTCTCACCTCTGTGGAGACGTCAGTGGGAGTGTCAAGGGACGTTCTTCTGTCCCCCTCCACCTTCCTGCCCTCCCTGTCCTCACAAGGCCCGGTGTCTGACTCAAGGGTCTCACTCTTTCTTCCTGATGGCGGCTTCTGACAACAAAGTTGTAACTTGGGTAAACACAATCAAGTACAGTAGAATCTCCCTATAAACTGTTCAAAGGTAGTTTTGAAATCTCCTTTTTTCAACTGCAATGTATTACATGAATGCACCTATCAAGGAACAAATAATATCAGTTGTCTGGGAATGTTTGACCAAGTCCCATAATGTTTCTTATGTTAAAGGTCAGTTCAATGCGTACAGACTTAGTTTGATTATATAATTTACAAAATTGGTCTTCGTAATCTTATATTCTCATTTAATGTATCATCCAAGCTGAAAATATTGGTAAACCTGACGTCTGGCCTCAATAGCCATTAACACAGAACATTCGAGTTGGTGGACCAGCATATTATTAAATCAACTGTAACTGCCACTGCTGTTAAATTCCATCCTAATTTTTAATCAATTACCAATGCAAGAAGCTACAGTAGTAATACATGTTTACACCATAACATGTAATTTCCATTACAACATTCAAAGCACTAGATAAAACATAAAAATCATAAAGTCAGCAGTAAATATAGTAAATACAATATATGTAAAGCTGCAAACTGAATATAAATGAAATAATATTATGTTAAAATTAGAACCTGCTAAACAAGGTTTGATAAAAGATGTGGACAGGAAAGGTACAGTCTTTTACATTATTTGGCAAAACTACGAGGTCTGCATTTCAATCATTTAACACAGCCTGGGAATGGTTGTACTTTCAGGAGAAGTTTCACACGGCCATACTACACTGTGCTATTTTGTGCCCTCTTGTTCTAGTACATTCTACAACTTTGAAGACAGCACAAACCAACAAAACTGATCATAGCAAACTGAAGTAGGCCAGGACACAAGACTGATATTGCACTCAGAGTGCATTATCATACAGGATATTAAAAATGGTTTATATCAGCTTTTTATCTGTTGCAAAGCATACAGTCCATCAGTACTCTAACAGGAGGGCAGTACTCAAGTAGAAGAAGCAAAGAAAGAATAAAAAGAACGCAAAGAAAGAATAAAAAGAACACACAAAATTATAATCTGATAATTTTGGCGTAAAAGATTGGCTGCATCTGACAAGACAAAATGTCTGAACGTGTTTAATTCACCTCCTCTGGATTCATCTCTGATGCAAGAAAAACAACCTGGAAAAACATCAGTTCTCACTACACTTTGTCACATTCAAACATTAGATAAATATTCGAAGAACAGCAGAAGGAATGTCTGACTTAAATGTCAACGTTGCGTAAACGGTCAACCAAAAATTAATACCTGTACTTTCAATCCTGGTCTAAAACTGTACTTCCAAAGATAGATTTTAGAAATGTAACCAAAAGAACTGACAAAATTACACTATTTCATACATAACATCTATTTTATCAGATGACACGTTCTACTGGACGACTAATTTGTCTGTTTTAAATTGCATTTCCACCAAAATTTGTGCAGTTCTCCGCTCCAACGATGACTCTAGCTTGTCTCTGTTTATGATTACGCCAAATAATTTTGTTTGTTACACCGCTGAGCTTGGATTTTTAAAGGATATAGAAGTGTTAAAATTACTACCTACTGCTAGCAACAGTTATTACTGAACTTCTAATGTTACAAACTTTATTAGACATTTCCTAAGTTCCGACGTCTCACATAACTTGTGACGTTTCACAAACTATAAGGATCAAAGCATAATCTTTCACTTAAAGTTGTTTTCCTTGTCAGACAGTAACCAGCAGCACTCACCATTTTCCCAGACATCACCGCAGCAGCCTGTGGGGAAGGGCGGATGAAGTGAAGCGTGACTGTGTGCGGTGTACCGCGGAGGAACGCAATGGCCTCTTTATGGTTCATTCCCGTCATGTCTTGCTCGTCCACCTGGTGAGAAAACATGTTTTTTCTATGCACACAAATGATGTCATATATTTGGACAGAGAATGTTTTCAAACATCTTTATATATCTACAATTATTTTTGAATGCCTATTGTTTCAGATGCTTATTTAAATATTTGTTGTTGTCATAGTAACATAAACAAAACAACTATTGTTCTAGGTCAGTGTTGTTGTGGATCTCAGACCGTGGCTGTTTGAAGGATACTGTACTTTATAACTACATCACATCAGCAGAATCCCAGTTATTTGCAGTAGTGTTAGAACCATGCGTCTATGGAGATTGATGGTTGCTTAAATAAATATAAAACGAATATTTATTGTAGAGCGCAATGGCTCGGGGGTAGAGCTTCGGACTCTCGACTACGAGAACCCGGGTTCGAATCCTGTGCTGCGGTGTTAAAACCGTGGGCAAGTTGTTTCATTCTACATTGCTCCAGTTAACTTAGCTGTATAAATGAGTACCTGGCTATAGACAGTGGTGGATATATATATATATATATATATATATATATATATAAGAGCAGCCTTTGCGCATTAATTGTAGCATATGGCTGGATGCTTCCCAGAGAAGCCGAGATGGTATCTGAGTGAACAGGTCTGCCAGGGAAGTAATGTGTAAAGCGCTTTGAATGGTCCTGAGGACTGGCTACTGCGCTATATAAGAACTTGGTTTTACTATATAAGAACTTGCCTTTATAGGATTTTCCCACTTATGGGACAACCTCCTGCAATGTTGTTTGTCAATGTGAAAGAGACATGCCACTCACCCGAACGAGGCGGTCGCCGCTGTGAATCTCACTGTGTGATTTGGCGGGTTCACACAAGACATCTTTGACGTAGAAGTAACCAACGCTGTTGGTGCCACCAGCAATGGTGAAGCCGAGACCTCGCTCTCCCTTCGTCAGTCTCACACTGTACTCCTGCACACACCACGACCACATTACAGTCTCTCTTTCTGGCAATGTCAAACTCTGACCACCAGGGGACTATTTTACTAATGTTGTTAACAGCTCTTGAACACAACTTCTCACTTTAAAATAAATGTTTATCCTTAACAGTGATGTCGTCGATATCAGCTCTACCACAAATAAGTTACTACTCACCAAAAAGATGGCAAACCAGTGTGGGAAAGAACTTGGGCTTAAGGAGGCTGAAATACGAAGATGTCCAAGACCAGAACAAGTGGCGATAACTCCTAAACCACCAGGCTGACCTCTTGAGTGATAACGGTGACAGAGGGGGATGTTTAGGCCACACTTACCCCATCTTCCTCCTCCTCCTCCTCTCTGTCCTCCCTGGCTGGCATGCGACTGTGACTGTTCTGCTTGGTCGCTTTCACCTGTTTGCTAACTGTCTCTGGCTGCAGGTCAGACAGCGTTGTGTTGCTTTGGAGGGTCGTCGAGAGCTCAAGTTGTTCACAGAGGGCAGCACTGTCACTGGTATGGGACGTGCTCGTCTGAGGTAGTTCTGCTGTTTTCGATGTCGTCTGTTCAGATTTAAATTCCTCAATCTAAAATCAAAATGACTGTTAATCAAAACACAATATTAGATCCCCAAAATGTGGGATACAAAAAATAGTTGCTGTATCAACCAATGAGATGCACTGAACTTTGCCCCCAGCTGCTGCATCAACCAATGGGATGTACTGACCTTTTCCCTAGTTACTGCATCAACCAATGGCATGCACTGACCTTTCCCCTAGTTACTGCATCAACCAATGGCATGCACTGACCTTTCCCCTAGTTGCTGCATCAACCAATGGGATGCACTGACCTTTCCCCTAGTTACTGCATCAACCAATGGGATGCACTGACCTTTCCCCTAGTTACTGCATCAACCAATGGGATGCACTGACCTTTCCCCTAGTTACTGCATCAACCAATGGGATGCACTGACCTTTCCCCTAGTTACTGTATCAACCAATGGGATGCACCGACCTTTCCCCTAGTTACTGCATCAACCAATGGGATGCACTGACCTTTCCCTTAGTTATTGCTTAAACCAATGGGATGCAATGAACTCTGCAAGCTAGTGCCAGTCAGTAGTAGTCATAGACATTATTGAAGTATGACTGTACAACAGGGAGCAACAAGACTAGCATCTGTCATACACAGTAGATATTGCTTTGAATTCAGATCTTATTTCAGATTTCCATAAATAAAATGTCTGTATCAATGGAATTGTTGCAATTATTTTGTAGCATAAGACTTCCAAATCAAGGAAGTCTGCACAACAGTACCCATGACTGATCGTCTTCGCAAACCGTGGAAGTGAGCAAATCGAACTATAACATTGACTTTGTCAGTTGCTACTGTGTCAGCCGTGCGAACAGTGCAAATACCCACCCCGATTTGAAGATGGATACATGATTGGTATTTTCACCCTAAACATTGCACATAACATGAGCAGCATGTGGCTAAAATCACCTAAAATTTTATCACATGACCAGAGACTGACTCCTAGTGAGCAATTTCATTGGCTAAGACTAGAGGAGTTTTGCAAAGTGATATGGCGGGGTAGTGATGTAATAAATCACAAATCAGCGAAATCAACATTCCATCTATTGCACTCACCAATGAGTTTATAGGGGGCAGCACTCCTTCGTCCGGACGACAAATCAAAAGGGACACTTCCGAGTTTGCAGGCACAATCCGCAGTAACGTGACTGCTTCCTGAGATGAAACACACGAAATTAGACTTTCACCACACGTCATAAATACAATAAAAAACCTCTATATCACCTTTATACTTGTTAATGTCCAATAAAATACTGATTGTTTCTTGGTGTTCGGAAAGAGCAAATGGCCTAAAATCTCTTAATGTTGTTAAGTACAAAAATGTAATGCATTAACTGAACCTAAGATGTATTACCATTTCAGTACCCCAGGCTGCTATTGTGGCATTGATGATGTCAAGTATTCAAATTGTTCCACAGCACAATTAACTGCTATGTGTAGGCATGTGTTATACATCGCCATTAAGGCCGATCCCACAATATTGGAATAGCTCTGTTTGAATTTTTACGAGATTTTTGTTTTTTATGTGTAGTTGACTGCAAAAACATTGACTGCAGTAATGGTAGATTATAATTAAAGTAATTAATAATCAAAACGTCATTAGAATTAAAAGCAAAATCACAGAAAAATTACCAATTCTTTACATAAAAAAGATGCCAATAAAAATAGTAAATAAAATAAATACTCCACTTCCTACTCACTGTGTTTGTGAGGTGTTTGGTCACCTGTCCGTTGACACACAGGATGACGTCCCCGGGGCGGAGTCGTCCCCCGCTCTGTGCGGCCGGGCCGATGGGGAAGATGTTCCGCACGCGAATGATACATCGTATGGGATCCGGATGCCAGTTCTGGCCTCCGATTATACTAAATCCTAAACCGCTACAACTACTTTTGTTCAAGCACAACTCAAACGTATTCTCTGCAACACAGAACAATAACATGGTTGTCACGGAAACTGATTTAGATAAAGCAATCTAAAGGACTGTGAAGAAATATGTGTAGGTACAATTTCTCATTCTAGTGGATGGTTTTATCATAGTTAATAACCATACATGTGCATCATTAGGTGGCATTTTAGGATGCTGATTTCTTTGGTTCAGCCACTGTTACTTGAATGGTGGAATATGTTACTTTCTTGGATTACATCCACTGTATATGGTTACCTAACAAAAAACATGACAATATTCTTTAAATTCCTTGGTTGATTCTCTCAGTCTCTGTCAGTATAATGACACTGCCAACAGTCCATCTCTAACTACTTTCATATGCATTGTATATTCTGCTATCAGAGAGTCAACAAAAGGAAACAGAATTGGTTGAAAGATTGCTGGTTACAATCATATTTTATTGAGATGTAAATAATAAATAATAAATAATAAGTCTAAAACTGCCAATGCATTTTCTCTGTTTGTTCATGTAAAATAAACAAATTCAAATCCACATGATGAGTATTAATTTCCTGTGAATAAAATTATGAAAATTAATACAATCTAAACAAAAGCAAGAACAAACACGCAAAACCACACATGCAAAAATCCTGAGACCAGCTGAGAATCTGTCCCCAACAGACATTTCTCCAGCACTTTTTTAATGCGATGGATACTTTCATAGCACTACCTTGCAAACATTGGTCCTTTAGACATTAATACTATTCAGAAGTAGCCAATCAGCAAGCCGGACAAAACAGAGCAGCCAAGCATCACACAGGTGCATTCTGGGATTAGAACTATCGAGTTAGTTAAGCAACATGACAGCCAATCACACACACACACACGTGAATGGTTGTGTTAGTTGTGGCGTGTGCTGTCACACGTGTACACACTCACGCGTGCACACACACGCACACATTACCTTGGCAACAACACTGAGTGTGTGAGTCACACACGTCGGCATGCGGTTCAGCTATGAGATGAACGAGGAATGTGTTGTCTACAAAGGGAAGGAGACCGTGACTGGGACGAAATTCTAAACTAACGAGATGCCTGACGCTGTTGCCTAGCAACGACACCTGCCACTCATCTGCCACGCACAGCATCTGTTGACACATACTTACTGCCGCAATCAATGTATGTATTCCAATTTAATATTTTTAGACATTTTTAAGGCGTATTGCCCTTAAAAATGTTCAAAAATAAGTTGTATATATTGTATGTACTCAAGCACCTATTATTGGTATCTGTCCACACACATGCAAACACATTTTTTGACAACCAAAATTATTATTTTTGTGCAATGTTATGTGTTTGGAGAGCTCAGAATTGTTAAGTGTTCAATTACATAGTCGTTATGGTAGTAAGTTTTCATCAACAAGAAACTGCAGACCACTTTAAAAAGAACATTTTGGTTTATTTTGCTGGCCATTATGATGCCTATTAATGAAAAAATATTTTAAATATTTTTACAAAGAAACATCAACTGTTCTATTATTACTCTGTACCGTCTGCATCTAGTTTTAACAACGTCACAACTTTGGTATGCTTTGCAACTATTCATGTAACCATCATGTGACTGCCTAGCAACAAGGTTCATCAAAATGGCTAACACACAAGTACCATGGGGACATATATGGTGGACGTTCTGCATACATTTTATTGGAAATTAAACACAAAAAATAGTTTTCTTTGTGATAAAATACAGCAAGGCTGCTCAAAACAAAAACAGCAGTGAGAGAAAACTGATTTGTCATGCCGGTTTAGTAACATAATGCAAATCTGGAAACACAACTGGTAAGGCAAAGCTTGCAAAGGTAATTCTGACTGTCATCTGTGATGTCAGTTTCTTGACATGTCAGTTTCTTGACCAAACTTAACTGTTGGGGTTAGTTAGTTGGAACACTTTGGGGATGCACTAACTAGTTCATAACCAGGCAGATCAGAGATCTTGGCAGCACATTCCAGTAGCATCATACAACAAGAGGTATGCATACCAACAATCTACAAATACTTCTCTTCTTTCTTTTATGGTTTGTGTTTTTTTTCGTCTCAGAGGGGTAAATAAGAGTATATGTCGGACAAACTAGAAAGCTGAAATGTAAATAAAGCAACGAACGCAAATTAATTGTAACGTAAATATAACACAGACATGTAATGATTTAAGTGAATGTACATCAAGTAGTAATCAACACAGGTGGAAAATTGATGAAAACATAATTTATGGTTAACTGAACAGACCTCAGTTTACGTGGTGACAAAAACTAACCATTGTACTGTGACCACAGTATAGCAGAAGCCATACTAATTGCATGCAGGTGTACACACAAGTATACACACTGACTGCAGGAATGCACACTGGCCACACGTATACACACTGACCACAAGTATACACACTGACCACAGGTACACACGCTGACCACATGTATACACACTAACCGCATGTATACACATTGACCACAAGTATACACACTGACCACAAGTATACACACTGACCCCAAGTACACACGCTGACCACAAGTATACACACTGATCGCAGGTATACATACTGACCATAAGTATACACATTGACCGCAGGTGACCATATATGCAACCACAGCTACGACCACAGCAAGAAAGTACAAATGTCGTAGCATGACCATCTAGATGTTTTATTTATGGAAATTAAAACTGGTTTCACCCAGTATAGAACACCTAAAATCTACGCAATTGTGTATCACCAAATCTGACAGTAAACAAAAATACTCTCACTAGATTGCCTGTAACAAAAGGAAGATATGTGACAATGAAGACAATGATTACAGGACTACACAGTGCATTTCTTGCCTGGTCAGCATAAACAGTGACACAATAACAGAACTCACTAAAACCTTCCATCCCAAACAAAAACCTGTAAATTCTAACTAACCAATGTACACATTCCGGAAACCATATATACTGAAAGCAAAAACACTTGATACGAAAATGACTATAGGTAATCACAACACCTACCTCTATTGACAAATGGATAGTCCACATCCATAGTCTCTGTCTTCTGCTGTTTCTCAGGAGATGACGTCCTGTTGGTCACACGACATGACTTGGTGTCGGTGTCACTGTTCGAGGTGACGCCCTTTGTCTGTCGGGAGGGCGGGGTGCCACGCTCGATGACAAGCTTACAGACATGGGGCGCCTTCCGCAGCGTCTCCACGGCCTGCTTGTGGGTCACACCCACCAGACTGGTCCCATTCACCTCAAGGACCCGGTCCCCTGGAGCACACACATTGCAGACCATGTAGGACCATATCATGCTGTTACTAGATGTTGCTAATTTGTTATGATAAATTTAGAAAGTAGACACTTGAGAAAGTAAAGAGACTTGAGAAAGTAAAGAAACTTGAAAAGTAGAGACTTGAGAAAGTAAAGAGACTTGAGAAAGTAAAGAGACTTGAGAAAGTGAAGAGACTTGAGAAAGTAAATCAAGAGACTTGAGAAAGTAAAGAGACTTGAGAAAGTAAAGAGACTTAAGAAAGTAAAGACTTGAGAAAGTAGAGACTTGAGAAAGTAAAGAGACTTGAGAAAGTAAAGAGACTTGAGAAAGTCAAGAGACTTGAGAAAGTAGAGACTTGAGAAAGTAAAGAGACTTGAGAAAGTAAAGAGACTTGAGAAAGTCAAGAGACTTGAGAAAGTAGAGACTTGAGAAAATAAAGAGACTTGAGAGAGTAAAGAGACTTGAGAAAGTAGAGACTTGAGAGAGTAAAGAGACTTGAGAAAATAAAGAGACTTGAGAGAGTAAAGAGACTTGAGAAAATAAAGAGACTTGAGAAAGTAAAGAGACTTGAGAAAGTAAAGAGACTTGAGAAAGTAAAGAGACTTGAGAAAGTAAAGAGACTTGAGAAAGTAGTGACTTGAGAAAGTAAAGAGATTTGAGAAAGTAAAGAGACTTGAGAAAGTAGAGACTTGAGAGAGTAAAGAGACACGAGAGAGTAAAGAGATTTGAGAGAATAAACAGACTTGAGAAAGAAGAGACTTGAGAAAGTAAAGAGATTTTAGAAAGTAGAGACTTGAGAAAGTAAAGAGACTTGAGAGAATAAAGAGACTTGAGAAAGTAGAGACTTGAGAGAGTAAAGAGACTTGAGAGAGTAAAGAGACTTGAGAAAGTAAAGAGACTTGAGAAAGTAAAGAGACTTGATAAAGTAAAGAGACTTGAGAAAGTAGAGACTTGAGAAAGTAAAGAGACTTGAGAAAGTAAAGAGACTTGAGAAAGTGAAGAGACTTGAGAAAGTAAAGAGACTTGAGAAAGTAAAGAGACTTGAGAAAGTCAATCAAGAGACTTGAGAAAGTAAAGAGACTTGAGAAAGTAAAGAGACTTGAGAAAGTGAAGAGACTTGAGAAAGTGAAGAGACTTGAGAAAGTCAATCAAGAGACTTGAGAAAGTCAATCAAGAGACTTGAGAAAGTAAAGAGACTTGAGAAAGTAAAGAGACTTGAGAAAGTCAAGAGACTTGAGAAAGTAGAGACTTGAGAAAGTAAAGAGACTTGAGAAAGTCAATCAAGAGACTTGAGAAAGTCAATCAAGAGACTTGAGAAAGTCAAGAGACTTGAGAAAGTCAAGAGACTTGAGAAAGTCAAGAGACTTGAGAAAGTAGAGACTTGAGAAAGTAAAGAGACTTGAGAAAGTAAAGAGACTTGAGAAAGTAAAGAGACTTGAGAAAGTGAAGAGACTTGAGAAAGTCAATCAAGAGACTTGAGAAAGTCAATCAAGAGACTTGAGAAAGTAAAGAGACTTAAGAAAGTAAAGAGACTTGAGAAAGTAAAGAGACTTAAGAAAGTAAAGAGACTTAAGAAAGTAGACTTGAGAAAGTAGAGACTTGAGAAAGTAAAGAGACTTGAGAAAGTAAAGAGACTTGAGAAAGTAAAGAGACTTAAGAAAGTAAAGAGACTTAAGAAAGTAGACTTGAGAAAGTAGAGACTTGAGAAAGTAAAGAGACATGAGAGAGTAAAGAGACTTGAGAAAGTAAAGAGACTTAAGAAAGTAGACTTGAGAAAGTAGAGACTTGAGAAAGTAAAGAGACTTGAGAAAGTAAAGAGACTTAAGAAAGTAAAGAGACTTAAGAAAGTAGACTTGAGAAAGTAGAGACTTGAGAAAGTAAAGAGACTTGAGAAAGTAAAGAGACTTGAGAAAGTAAAGAGACTTAAGAAAGTAAAGAGACTTAAGAAAGTAGACTTGAGAAAGTAGAGACTTGAGAAAGTAAAGAGACATGAGAGAGTAAAGAGACTTGAGAAAGTAAAGAGACTTGAGAAAGTCAAGAGACTTGAGAAAGTCAAGAGACTTGAGAAAGTAGAGACTTGAGAAAATAAAGAGACTTGAGAGAGTAAAGAAACTTAAGAAAGTAAAGACTTGAGAAAGTAGAGACTTGAGAAAGTAAAGAGACTTGAGAAAGTAGAGACTTGAGAAAGTAAAGAGACTTGAGAAAGTCAAGAGACTTGAGAAAGTCAAGAGACTTGAGAAAGTAGAGACTTGAGAAAATAAAGAGACTTGAGAGAGTAAAGAAACTTAAGAAAGTAAAGACTTGAGAAAGTAGAGACTTGAGAAAGTAAAGAGACTTGAGAAAGTAAAGAGACTTGAGAAAGTCAAGAGACTTGAGAAAGTAGAGACTTGAAAAAATAAAGAGACTTGAGAGAGTAAAGAGACTTGAGAAAGTAGACTTGAGAAAATAAAGAGACTTGAGAAAGTAAAGAGACTTGAGAAAGTAAAGAGACTTGAGAAAGTCAAGAGACTTGAGAAAGTAAAGAGACTTGAGAAAGTCAAGAGACTTGAGAAAGTCAAGAGACTTGAGAAAGTAGAGACTTGAGAAAATAAAGAGACTTGAGAGAGTAAAGAAACTTAAGAAAGTAAAGACTTGAGAAAGTAGAGACTTGAGAAAGTAAAGAGACTTGAGAAAGTAAAGAGACTTGAGAAAGTCAAGAGACTTGAGAAAGTAGAGACTTGAAAAAATAAAGAGACTTGAGAGAGTAAAGAGACTTGAGAAAGTAGACTTGAGAAAATAAAGAGACTTGAGAAAGTAAAGAGACTTGAGAAAGTAAAGAGACTTGAGAAAGTAAAGAGACTTGAGAAAGTAGAGACATGAGAGAGTAAAGAGACATGAGAGAGTAAAGAGACTTGAGAGAGTAAAGAGACTTGAGAAAGTAAAGAGACTTGAGAAAGTAAAGAGACTTGAGAGAATAAACAGACTTGAGAAAGAAGAGACTTGAGAAAGTAAAGAGACTTTAGAAAGTAGAGACTTGAGAAAGTAAAGAGACTTGAGAGAATAAAGAGACTTGAGAAAGTAGAGACTTGAGAGAGTAAAGAGACTTGAGAGAGTAAAGAGACTTGAGAAAGTAAAGAGACTTGAGAAAGTAGAGACTTGAGAGAGTAAAGAGACTTGAGAAAGTAAAGAGACTTGAGAAAGTAAAGAGACTTGAGAAAGTAAAGAGACTTGAGAGAATAAAGAGACTTGAGAAAGTAGAGACTTGAGAGAGTAAAGAGACTTGAGGAAGTAAAGAGACTGGCTCTCACCGACACGGATTCTTCCGTCTTCCTCCGCTGCTCCCTTCTCAGTGAGGGACTTCACGTAGATCCCTCCAAACCTCACACTTGTGTTCACTCCTCCCTGAACACACAAACACATCTCTCTCTGAACACATCAACACAGACATGTACACGGGCACACACACATGCAGACACATATTCATCATCGCTTAACGTTAGAGCAGAGTTGCGAATTTTCAAATTGTGCAGCAATTCTGAGTACCAGTAGGTTAATTAGGGGTACAGTGTTAGTCTATGTGTGTGTATGTGACTCTAGGTTAGGGTTATAGGGTTAGTGTCATTGTATGAGTGCATGTGTGTGTGTGCGCGTGCGCGTGCGTGTGCATGTGGGTGTGTGTGTGTGTAACTCACCACCCTTGTTTTCATACTTATATACTAAAACTGCACAAATATTGTAATAAACTTGGACCAGATATATATATAAAAAAACTGAAGAGTGTTCCAGAGTGCAATCCTATTCTGCTATCCCAGTTTCCCTGCCTATGTAATTTTGAGGTGTCAACAGATGACGTCAACCTTTGACATCATCAATAACCTGATACATATCACTATTACATAGACAAAAGCTATTACTTTATTATACACAACGCATTTTAAGAAAGGACTGCATTTACCTTGACATATTAGCCACTGAGATTTCACAATCACCCATTATAGACCAACGAAAACGTACCGTGACATTTAGCCCGAGACTGTTGTTATTCTTCTCGAGGACGACCTCGAACTTGTCCCCGATCTTGCGGTGCTGAGACAGTGGCGCCGACTGGCTGCGGGACATGCTCTGCTGCGACGCACTCGCCTGCGTTTCGATTGGCTCAGGGGACACGTAACCTCTGCCCCCATTTGACCTCCTGGGGTTCAACTGTCGAAGATCGACATCGCCTTCAACGTCAGAGATGTATCCAATTCCGGCTGATGTGATCAGAGAGTATGACGTATCAGGTGTAATAACAATTTAGGATTTCTAACATTCTTACCTTACATACTGTCAATAATTTCCCATATCTGAACAACAGGATTGTCACAGGGGTTGGTATTAAAACAATGTTTACTGGCATGACGCAAGAGGTTATAAAATGTAGGTGTTATTTAAAAAAAAACTGAAAGGTAGGATGGTTTTTCAAGTATTTATAGGACACAGTGTTATCCAGTAGTTTCTGTAAACTTTGTTGTCACAGTGGCTACACTATGGAATAGCCAGACTCTTCTAACAATCATCTGGCTAAACTGTGGTCATCCAGGCAGTATTGTATGATGATATTGCACCACAAACAGTAACTACTCGAGTCGGAAACATTTCATATTTAAGTCTAACGAAGAAAATGTGACCAGTGAGGAAACCTGTATTTAAAACCATCCTACGGTACCCAACGTTGATTTGGTGCCTGAAACAAGGTCTAATTCCACACCTGCTGGTGTGAACACGCTACCGGTAAAACAGGTTAATGGAATTTCAAAAGGCTGTTACCACCCAGACCCTCTGACTGACTCTGTAGCTATGCATTGTTCCTACCTCGTGCATGCCTTGACCTTGGATTCTGATTGGCCGCCTGGTGCCCTGCGACCTGGTACATTGACCCCTGAGGAATGACGTCCTCCAGGTCGACCTCGGAGCTGTCCAGTGACTCGAGGTGGCGTGTGTCAATGTGTGGCACCAATGGCAGGTCATTGCTGGTGATGGCCTGGTGACCACTGGCCGCAGCGGTGGCGCGACCTTGACCCCCAGTGGCTGTGAGGTCTTCCATGCTGTGGCCGCCATTCTGGGTACAGAGGGGGTTTAGTGTTGTCAGTTGGTCCCTTCTGTCTGATGTCTGGGCCAGAGGGAGTACGAGATCTCATGCAGGGAAATGGAAAACTTGTGGGAGCTGGGATCTCAATTTCTGAACTCCCAGTCCCATGCCAGAATGTGTGTGTGTGCGTGTTCGTGCGTGTGCTTGTGTGTGTGGTGTGTGTGTGTGTGTGTGTGTGTGCGTATGTCTGTGTGAGCATGCGTGCATGTTGTGTGTGCGTTGTGTCATTCACAAAAAATACACATACTTTGAATGTCACAAAATAAAATTTTATTTTCCAAGAGCCCCAACTGCTTCAACGTATCCAACACCAAAAAAGCGACAGATATATGCAACGAAATTAACAGATCAGATTTAAAACACTCACCAGATTATGCGACACAAATGATGCATCCTGGGATAGCACGAGAAGGACATCTGGAGTGGAGACGCGTCGAATCAAGTCGACAGCGACGTGATGTGGGACTCCCTCCAGACTCTGTCCGTTGATGGCGATGATTCGGTCTCCCGGATGGATCCGGCCGTCACGAGCTGCAGCGCCCCCTGGTGTCACCGACTTGATGAAGATGCCAAGGTCAAGGTGACCGGTATTCTCCGCTCCAACGATTGTAATGCCAATGCCCTCTGTAGGACATTTGCGGAGTTTGACGACGACGACTTGACGGTCGCTAACGCCACCAGGGGAAGACTGAAGGTTGGCGTAGCGGAGCATCGAGTCACCTAGTGGCACAAACAGGCATTATTTAAAACTACCCATTGACTAGATTTAATTACATTGTATAACATTAGGTACTTACTTCTGACAATGCAACACTGGTCCCATGATAGGAAATGTTTTCTCTTCATGGGATTAAAATTAAAGAACTGATAGAAATCAGTAATGTACATGATAACCTAAAAATAATATTCTTTTATAGATTGACAGTCACATGTTGCAGTAAAAAATAAAATCCGGCAAAGAAATACAATCAAGTTTATAACCAGATACAACGGTTTTCCAAGAAAACAATTGCTGTTCCAATCTATCAGTGAACAATTACATAACTATGTATAATTTTATAACATTAGTCTTCTATACCAAGATAAAAATTTGCAACAAGTCTCTTTACAAGGACCCTATGTAAACCATAGCTTTAAGTAGAGACCCGTCCAACCGATGAAAAATAAATGTCTTCCAAAAACATAGATATTGTTAGTTGTGCCTTGAAAGTGAGTGAGTGTAAATGGTGTCATATGTGTGCTTGTAGCCCATTTCAGGTCATCCGGCACATTTGAAAGTTTGTAAACCAGCTTAACAGTTAACATCCATGTGTCCACCAAAACAGGTGTGACTGGCAATAATTTTATCCTGCATAAAGCCCTGATGTAAACTGACCTCGGGACTTGCTCCTGCGCCCCGTCCCCTGGCGACTCGGGCCCACACTGTTGGCTGGGGACAACCTGTCATCATACAACACAACAGGTCAGGAATATATATACTTATAAGGAATTACAGGTGTTTTTGGCTACACTGATTACATACATCAATTCTCGTAGTCTCTATGTGTGAATTCAGTGTTTTAGTAACTACAGTTAAATTAATACAACTACAAAGAAAGCTACTGTAAATAATATTAAATTATTCAAGGAAATACGAGGTAGATCTAACAACACTATAGCTATGTCGAGTGGCTAAATTGACAATAATTATCCTGGGAAATTAGAGCCATAACACAGTATTATTTTAAACCATTAATTAGTTGATATTATAATATTCTATAAATCTTACCTGGACTGCATGGTTGACGTCTGGAAAGGTCCTTCAGTCATCTGTAAAACAGTCAATAAACTAATTTTTTCCAACATTTTCAATAAAAATAATTAACATTTTAAAGCGTGAAAACGCAGCCTGCAAATGATCAAAGACATACAAATAATGTTTTGAATATTTTGTAGACTAAACAATTGAGTAGAAGACACACTGCTTATTAGACAATGGTACATTTTTTCTGCGATTTGTCATAGTTACTACAACAACTTATCAATCAGGGGGTGTTTGACACAATTTGAACGTTAAAAACCTTTAAAATTTACATCCTAACAGACGTCATTTATAAACTCTCCTGAAGACCGTCTTCTGCATCTGCACCATCAACCAGAGGATGGACTTTGTTGCGTGTCCTAATAAAATCTCAGTTTTTGCACAAGGCTGACCCTCTCAACTGCCCCACCCACTGACCACTTGGTCATCACTGACCCCCTCAACTGCCCCACCCACTGACCACTTGGTCATCACTGACCCTCTTTGCCCCACCCACTGACCACTTGGTCATCACTGACCCTCTCAACTGCCCCACCCACTGACTACTTGGTCATCACTGACAGTCTTGACTGCCCCACCCACTGACCACTTGGTCATCACTGACCCTCTCAACTGCCCCACCCTCTGACTACTTGGTCATCACTGACAGTCTTGACTGCCCCACCCACTGACCACTTGGTCATCACTGACCCTCTCTGCCCCACCCACTGACCACTTGGTCATCACTGACCCTCTCTGCCCCACCCACTGACCACTTGGTCATCACTGACCCTCTCTGCCCCACCCACTGACCACTTGGTCATCACTGACCCTCTCAACTGCCCCACCCACTGACCACTTGGTTGTCACTGACCCCCTCAACTGCCCACCCACTGACCACTTGGTTGTCACTGACCCCCTCTACTGCCCACCCACTGACCACTTGGTTGTCACTGACCCCCTCTACTGCCCACCCACTGACCACTTGGTTGTCACTGACCCCCTCTACTGCCCACCCACTGACCACTTGGTTGTCACTGACCCCCTCTACTGCCCACCCACTGACCACTTGGTTGTCACTGACCCCCTCTACTGCCCACCCACTGACCACTTGGTTGTCACTGACCCCCTCAACTGCCCCACCCACTGACCACTTGGTTGTCACTGACCCCCTCAACTGCCCACCCACTGACCACTTGGTTGTCACTGACCCCCTCAACTGCCCCACCCACTGACCACTTGGTTGTCACTGACCCCCTCAACTGCCCACCCACTGACCACTTGGTTGTCACTGACCCCCTCAACTGCCCCACCCACTGACCACTTGGTTGTCACTGACCCCCTCAACTGCCCACCCACTGACCACTTGGTTGTCACTGACCCCCTCAACTGCCCCACCCACTGACCACTTGGTTGTCACTGACCCCCTCAACTGCCCCACCCACTGACCACTTGGTTGTCACTGACCCCCTCAACTGCCCCACCCACTGACCACTTGGTTGTCACTGACCCCCTCAACTGCCCCACCCACTGACCACTTGGTTGTCACTGACCCCCTCAACTGCCCCACCCACTGACCACTTGGTCATCACTGACCCCCTCAACTGCCCCACCCACTGACCACTTGGTTGTCACTGACCCCCTCAACTGCCCCACCCACTGACCACTTGGTTGTCACTGACCCCCTCAACTGCCCCACCCACTGACCACTTGGTTGTCACTGACCCCCTCAACTGCCCCACCCACTGACCACTTGGTTGTCACTGACCCCCTCAACTGCCCCACCCACTGACCACTTGGTTGTCACTGACCCCCTCAACTGCCCCACCCACTGACCACTTGGTTGTCACTGACCCCCTCAACTGCCCCACCCACTGACCACTTGGTCATCACTGACCCCCTCAACTGCCCCACCCACTGACCACTTGGTCATCACTGACCCCCTCAACTGCCCCACCCACTGACCACTTGGTCATCACTGACCCCCTCAACTGCCCCACCCACTGACCGCCTGGTCGTCCTCGTCCGAGAAGTCTCTGAAGCTGTCGTCGTGAGCCACGGCGTCGGCGTAGTCCACCACCGCGTGGTCTACGTCCAGGTGCTCGACGTCCGTGTCATCCGCACTGACACTCTCTCCCCCAGCCTCCGTCGGAAACTCTGAGGTCAACAAGGTCAAGGTCACGGTCAATTCTTACAGAGACAGACCACTCTGGATGTTACACAAGTGGTCGTTATAGAGTTTTATGGGAGAAATATGAAATACACACGCTTTCGGTTTTTAGATACAATTCAAAATGTGTTGTTAACATAAATACTATTAATTTATATAATTTGCATACCATGATTTAGTACTATACATCTTAAAAGCAGTGTTTAATTTAATTTATTTTAAATTTAGTTATATCATTTACATACAAAGGTTTGCTAGTGCATCCTAAAATAAAAAATCAGTATGATTTATATTAATTTATATAATTTACATTTCTATTTATTAATATACAGTAATTTTAGTATATTTCTTGTGCAGTGCATCGATCCGCCATGCGGGAATTAGCGTTATATAAAAACTGTATTATTATTATTATAACAAGGTCAAGGTCAGTTCTTACGTGGAGACAGACCACTCTGGATTTTACACAAGTGGCCGTTATAGAGTTTTATGGGCGAAATATGAAATACACACGCTTTCTGCAAATTTAAGTTTTCGATACAATTCAAAATGTGTTGTTAACATAAATACAAATATGCAAATGTTCTAGTGACACTATCGACTTGTTTACACAATACACACAATGTGAATTTTGTAATAGACCGAAACAAAACAATGCGAGGTCTCTATGTTTGTGCCAAATGTGTGAGGTAGATACCTTCTTCAATCATGTCGGTCAGACCCGGCAGACTTCGCAGGCGCATCTTCAGCTCAAACCTGTGATGGTCTCGACACAGCTGCAGCAGGTAGCGCCCCCTAGTGACACAAAACGCACAGTGTCAGATGAAATGTTTTACCATCTAACACCGAAACTGACAGGACAAACTGGTGAATGTTATCGATTGCGGTGTCTAATGGAAGTTGTTTAAGACTGGCCAGTTTGATCTACTTACTCCGTGCGGCTGCCCTACTATAGTTACACTCACATAGCACAGTTTTAAGATGTCTCTGATTGTGTAGTTTATGTGGGCAAGATGGGGGGGGGCAGGACAGTGTGTATTGTGTGTATTTTAATGCTACAATGCCCCAAATTCCATTCCAAACTTACTTCTTATAGCTGATACTTCTAATAAAACTGGCCTATTTTCTTCTAATAGTTTACCTGATTACTTCTTACAGCTGACCTACTTAAATCTCACAGATGACCTACTTACTCATCTCATCTTACCTACTTACTTCTCACAGCTGACCTACTTACTTCTTGTAGCTGTCGGTGCAGTAGTTGAGTTTGGCCACTTTCACTGGCCCGGCCTGTGTCTTTGGTTGGATACTGAAGCGCCGTCGGTTGAAGGAGATCTTTGCCGTCTGGTGCCACGGGTGGCGACGCGTCACTAGACGTGTGTCACCACGGTGCTCACACATGACGACGCCCTGCATGCTGATCCCCGTCCACAGACGCTGGCCAGTGTCCTTCTTGCTCTGACGGACCACAACCACGTCTCATACAGCAGGTACACACTTTGAATGTGATCTCATCTAGTTGCAATATTGTATATATATATATATCTTTATATATATATATATATATTATTGTATTATTATAGAATCTCCAATTATTCTGCAATTAATTAATTTATTCTTATCTGTAAATATATATATATATATATATATATATATATATATATATATATATATATATACATATTATTGTATTATTATAGAATCTTCAATATTTCAGCAATTAATTAATAAATTCTTATCTGTAATAACATTGTAACTGCGTAACCAAATAAACTTGTTGATTCTTTCAGTACCATAAAGATTATGTAAAACATGTTTTGTTATTGAATGCCTAAATAACATGTCACTACAATCCCCATTACAACTCAACGCCATCGCTTCCATTAGAAACATAGGCCTGTTATGCCTGTTATATCTATGGGAAACAACTGAATACTTCATTAGGCTGTATAAATTACCTGCACTTATAAGAAACACGGAAACCGAAATAGCAATGTCACTGTTTTTGACATCTACTATTTTCTTCAAAATGATAATCACTGAAAAATTCAGATAATGCAACTGGAAATATATTGGATGAGTCAGCAAAAACCCAGAAAACAACTGCTGCCAAACAGTGTCAGAACAGAACGCTGTCATCCGAAGGCAACCTGTTTAGAAACACAGGAAAGGACAAAAATGTGTGTTGAACCACAGACAGAAATACACAGAGAGACACAGTGTTTGTTCTGAAGAGACGACTCACCTGTTGTACGTGGTAGAAGTGAACTCCACACTCAGGCAGTTGCTGCATCTCCTGGTGAGAACAACACACATATAGTCAGTCATTGTAATATTGTCTGTGTTTATTCACACAGCCGCTGTACGAATCCATAGCATTCTTGCTATAGCGGACTGTTGTTGGCTCAATAAGCTCTAACTATTGTCTTTAAACTTGCCAGAGTTTATGACATAACGCAAGTTTCCCTTTATCGTATCTTAATATGTTATAATTTATTTCAAAATTTTTCCTAATTTAATAGATCAGTAGGACGTTGCAATATTTTGCATGAAATAGAACAATAAACTCAGCGCCACACGGAGGTGGAGCTGTATAGAGGTTGTGAAATAACACAATCTAAAACACGGTTAATCTAAGAATCGTATATGATATTTATGACAATTACATACTACTCTTAACAAATTAAATTTTCCATAGGTGCCACAATGAATTTAAATGATGGTTATAGAAACTTACTACTCTTCCATAGTGTAAACTTCTCAGAAACAACTAATCAGCTAACAATGGTGTCAATTTTGTACAGGTCCTCCGATAGTCAAACCCAAAGAACGCAGCAATGGCGCCAGCACTGCAATGAACCTCCTCACTACTTACACCACGAAGTCTCACAAACCTTAATGAACTGCAACTCCGCCTGTGCCTCGGACATCCCATAATGCAACTGGTGCTGCTCGACGAGCGCGTCCTTGCTGAAGCTGTGGCCGATGCGCCGCAGTATGCGTGGTGCGAGGTAGTGTTCGGGGGTGACGTGGCGGGCGTGTTCGTACCAGTCGCTGTACTCGGCCTGCATGGCGAGGCCCGCCAGTCTCAGGGCCTGCTCCTCACTGCAGTGGGCCCGCTCCTCCAGCACGTCATGGCGTAGTTGTAGGTAGTACATGTGGCGCGCCGGCGCCGTCCTGCACCACAGGCACCACACGGTTATTACAGGCACCACGCGGTTATTACAGGCACCACGCAGTTATTACAGGCACCACGCGGTTATTACAGGCACCACGCGGTTATTACAGGCACCACACGGTTATTACAGGCACCACGCGGTTATTACAGGCACCACAGGGTTATTACAGCCACCACGCGGTTATTACAGGCACCACGCGGTTATTACAGGCACCACGCGGTTATTACAGGCACCACGCGGTTATTACAGGCACCACGCGGTTATTACAGGCACCACGCGGTTATTACAGGCACCACGCCGTTATTACAGGCACCACGCGGTTATTACAGGAACCACGCGGTTTATTACAGGAACCACGCGGTTATTACAGGCACCATGCGGTTATTACAGGCACCACGCGTTATTACAGGCACCACGCGGTTATTACAGGCACCATTATTACAGGCACCACACGGTTATTACAGGCACCACGCGGTTATTACAGGTACCACACGGTTATTACAGGAACCACGTGGTTATTACAGGCACCACGCGGTTATTACAGGCACCACGCGGTTATTACAGGCACCACGCGGTTATTACAGGCACCACGCGGTTATTACAGGCACCACACGATTATTACAGGCACCACGCGGTTATTACAGGCACCATGCGGTTATTACAGGCACCACATAGTAATTATAGGCACCACAGGGTTATTATGTGTATGTGGTTATAAAGTTCAGCTACACCATCTTGCACCATGCACCACATGGTTACTACCAGAACCATGTGGTTATTACAGGCACTACATAGTTATTAGATGCACCACAGTTATTATGTGCACAAGGTTCCCTCCTACACTATGCACCACACTGTTATTACAGGCATCACATGGTTATGATGTGCAGACGTTCATCATGTTGTTTTCAATCTACGAACGTACTATATACATAGAGCACCCTTTATGAGCAAACTGCTATACTTCAAAATATAATAAATAAACAGGAAAAAAGTACAGCTTAAAGGCATCGCAGGTTGACCGCTCCATCATGAGAGATATAATACCAACTTTTTTATGGAAATAATTATGCCTGGGCACACACGCACGCACACACGCACACACGCATGCACACATATATGTATATAAAAACAGACCATGTATAATTCAATTCAGTTTCACTATACAGAGCATTACAATATGTCGGTGAGTTACTTGCCCGAGACTGTCGCTGTTGGCGACGTAGAACTTCACCCTCAGGTAGGTGGTGAAGGTGGGCAGTTGCATCTGGGAGCGCCCCTTGCTCGGGTCCTTCCAGTGGGGTGGGGCGGCCTTGTGGAGCTTGGCCTCAGGGTCCAGGAAGAAGTGTTCACCCTCTGTGGATGACAACAAGACACTGAGTACAGGAAGAAGTGTTCACCCTCTGTGGGTGACAACAAGACACTGAGTACAGGAAGAAGTGTTCACCCTCTGTGGGTGACAACAAGACACTGAGTACAGGAAGAAGTGTTCACCCTCTGTAGATGACAACAAGACACTGAGTACAGGAAGAAGTGTTCACCCTCTGTGATGACAACAAGACACTGAGTACAGGAAGAAGTGTTCACCCTCTGTGGGTGACAACAAGACACTGAGTACAGGAAGAAGTGTTCACCCTCTGTAGATGACAACAAGACACTGAGTACAGGAAGAAGTGTTCACCCTCTGTGGATGACAACAAGACACTGAGTACAGGAAGAAGTGTTCACCCTCTGTGGATGACAACAAGACACTGAGTACAGGAAGAAGTGTTCACCCTCTGTGGATGACAACAAGACACTGAGTACAGGAAGAAGTGTTCACCCTCTGTGATGACAACAAGACACTGAGTACAGGAAGAAGTGTTCACCCTCTGTGGGTGACAACAAGACACTGAGTACAGGGAGAAGTGTTCACCCTCTGTGGATGACAACAAGACACTGAGTACAGGAAGAAGTGTTCACCCTCTGTGATGACAACAAGACACTGAGTACAGGAAGAAGTGTTCACCCTCTGTGGATGACAACAAGACACTGAGTACAGGAAGAAGTGTTCACCCTCTGTGGATGACAACAAGACACTGAGTACAGGAAGAAGTGTTCACCCTCTGTGATGACAACAAGACACTGAGTACAGGAAGAAGTGTTCACCCTCTGTGGGTGACAACAAGACACTGAGTACAGGGAGAAGTGTTCACCCTCTGTGGATGACAACAAGACACTGAGTACAGGAAGAAGTGTTCACCCTCTGTGATGACAACAAGACACTGAGTACAGGAAGAAGTGTTCACCCTCTGTGGGTGACAACAAGACACTGAGTACAGGGAGAAGTGTTCACCCTCTGTGGATGACAACAAGACACTGAGTACAGGAAGAAGTGTTCACCCTCTGTGATGACAACAAGACACTGAGTACAGGAAGAAGTGTTCACCCTCTGTGATGACAACAAGACACTGAGTACAGGAAGAAGTGTTCACCCTCTGTGGGTGACAACAAGACACTGAGTACAGGAAGAAGTGTTCACCCTCTGTGGGTGACAACAAGACACTGAGTACAGGGAGAAGTGTTCACCCTCTGTGGATGACAACAAGACACTGAGTACAGGAAGAAGTGTTCACCCTCTGTGGGTGACAACAAGACACTGAGTACAGGAAGAAGTGTTCACCCTCTGTGGGTGACAACAAGACACTGAGTACAGGAAGAAGTGTTCACCCTCTGTGGGTGACAACAAGACACTGAGTACAGGAAGAAGTGTTCACCCTCTGTGGGTGACAACAAGACACTGAGTACAGGAAGAAGTGTTCACCCTCTGTGGGTGACAACAAGACACTGAGTACAGGAAGAAGTGTTCACCCTCTGTGGGTGACAACAAGACACTGAGTACAGGAAGAAGTGTTCACCCTCTGTAGATGACAACAAGACACTGAGTACAGGAAGAAGTGTTCACCCTCTGTAGATGACAACAAGACACTGAGTACAGGAAGAAGTGTTCACCCTCTGTAGATGACAACAAGACACTGAGTACAGGAAGAAGTGTTCACCCTCTGTAGATGACAACAAGACACTGAGTACAGGAAGAAGTGTTCACCCTCTGTAGATGACAACAAGACACTGAGTACAGGAAGAAGTGTTCACCCTCTGTGGATGACAACAAGACACTGAGTACAGGAAGAAGTGTTCACCCTCTGTGGATGACAACAAGACACTGAGTACAGGAAGAAGTGTTCACCCTCTGTAGATGACAACAAGACACTGAGTACAGGAAGAAGTGTTCACCCTCTGTAGATGACAACAAGACACTGAGTACAGGAAGAAGTGTTCACCCTCTGTAGATGACAACAAGACACTGAGTACAGGAAGAAGTGTTCACCCTCTGTAGATGACAACAAGACACTGAGTACAGGAAGAAGTGTTCACCCTCTGTAGATGACAACAAGACACTGAGTACAGGAAGAAGTGTTCACCCTCTGTGGTTGACAACAAGACACTGAGTACAGGAAGAAGTGTTCACCCTCTGTAGATGACAACAAGACACTGAGTACAGGAAGAAGTGTTCACCCTCTGTAGATGACAACAAGACACTGAGTACAGGAAGAAGTGTTCACCCTCTGTAGATGACAACAAGACACTGAGTACAGGAAGAAGTGTTCACCCTCTGTAGATGACAACAAGACACTGAGTACAGGAAGAAGTGTTCACCCTCTGTAGATGACAACAAGACACTGAGTACAGGGAGAAGTGTTCACCCTCTGTAGATGACAACAAGACACTGAGTACAGGGAGAAGTGTTCACCCTCTGTAGATGACAACAAGACACTGAGTACAGGAAGAAGTGTTCACCCTCTGTAGATGACAACAAGACACTGAGTACAGGAAGAAGTGTTCACCCTCTGTAGATGACAACAAGACACTGAGTACAGGGAGAAGTGTTCACCCTCTGTAGATGACAACAAGACACTGAGTACAGGAAGAAGTGTTCACCCTCTGTAGATGACAACAAGACACTGAGTACAGGAAGAAGTGTTCACCCTCTGTGGTTGACAACAAGACACTGAGTACAGGAAGAAGTGTTCACCCTCTGTAGATGACAACAAGACACTGAGTACAGGAAGAAGTGTTCACCCTCTGTAGATGACAACAAGACACTGAGTACAGGAAGAAGTGTTCACCCTCTGTAGATGACAACAAGACACTGAGTACAGGAAGAAGTGTTCACCCTCTGTAGATGACAACAAGACACTGAGTACAGGGAGAAGTGTTCACCCTCTGTAGATGACAACAAGACACTGAGTACAGGGAGAAGTGTTCACCCTCTGTAGATGACAACAAGACACTGAGTACAGGAAGAAGTGTTCACCCTCTGTAGATGACAACAAGACACTGAGTACAGGAAGAAGTGTTCACCCTCTGTAGATGACAACAAGACACTGAGTACAGGAAGAAGTGTTCACCCTCTGTAGATGACAACAAGACACTGAGTACAGGAAGAAGTGTTCACCCTCTGTAGATGACAACAAGACACTGAGTACAGGAAGAAGTGTTCACCCTCTGTGATGACAACAAGACACTGAGTACAGGAAGAAGTGTTCACCCTCTGTGGGTGACAACAAGACACTGAGTACAGGAAGAAGTGTTCACCCTCTGTGATGACAACAAGACACTGAGTACAGGAAGAAGTGTTCACCCTCTGTGGGTGACAACAAGACACTGAGTACAGGAAGAAGTGTTCACCCTCTGTGGGTGACAACAAGACACTGAGTACAGGAAGAAGTGTTCACCCTCTGTGGGTGACAACAAGACACTGAGTACAGGAAGAAGTGTTCACCCTCTGTGGGTGACAACAAGACACTGAGTACAGGAAGAAGTGTTCACCCTCTGTGATGACAACAAGACACTGAGTACAGGAAGAAGTGTTCACCCTCTGTGGGTGACAACAAGACACTGAGTACAGGAAGAAGTGTTCACCCTCTGTGGGTGACAACAAGACACTGAGTACAGGAAGAAGTGTTCACCCTCTGTGGGTGACAACAAGACACTGAGTACAGGAAGAAGTGTTCACCCTCTGTGGGTGACAACAAGACACTGAGTACAGGAAGAAGTGTTCACCCTCTGTGGGTGACAACAAGACACTGAGTACAGGAAGAAGTGTTCACCCTCTGTGGGTGACAACAAGACACTGAGTACAGGAAGAAGTGTTCACCCTCTGTGGGTGACAACAAGACACTGAGTACAGGAAGAAGTGTTCACCCTCTGTGGGTGACAACAAGACACTGAGTACAGGAAGAAGTGTTCACCCTCTGTGGGTGACAACAAGACACTGAGTACAGGAAGAAGTGTTCACCCTCTGTGGGTGACAACAAGACACTGAGTACAGGAATGGAGGGACACTGGTCAACAGTAGACATATTTGTAGGAATGTCATGAGTAATTTACAAAAACTTTCAGAGACTGTGGTGGACGTTTTCAGCACTGTTTTTAAATGTCATATGCTCATGGTGGCTGTATTAAATTTCAAATGATACAAGACACATTCGGTATTGTTTATCCAAATAATCTTACACAAGCCACATATAATTTATCTATTAAATTGTATATAATATATATATATTTATATTTTATGATTCCATATACTTTACAATGTTTACATGCACCTATGAATGGAAATATGGCGCTTAATAAATACTAGTTATAATAATAAAATAATAAATCATATCCAATACAAAGTGTCATATCCTGAATCGAATCATATCTCAAAGTACTGGTAGTTTGCATATTGTCCCCGACTGACCGTGTTCGAAGGTGATGCCGTAGTAGTAGTGCTGTACGAGGCCGAGGTGAGACACAACCAGGTCAAACAGTTGCTGACCGGTGTTGGCGGGCTCACAGATGATGTTCAACTTGGCACCGTTCAGCAGCACCACTTGCAGGCGGCGCAGGCTGGCGGCGCCGGCATTCTGGGGGCAGGGGTAAAGTTATGGTAAGAAACTACAGTAGTAAACAGTTGTACGATGCTTGATGACCAAACTACATAACAAGCAAGTGGAAAAGCTAAAGATATAAATGTTCAATAATGTGCTTTTACAGTTTTTTCATTTTGTCAAATGTGCTACAAAAATGCGTTGTTCTGAGTGGAAATCTTTCTGTTATAACATTACATAAAGTCGCATAATAGACAGACATTACACAACCATGTATCCAGCCCAGAGTGCTGCTACATACTTATCATACGTCACCCACAAACTTGGTCTGTCCATTCTTGCACCAACCAAACTTCACCAGAAGAAATCAGCAATGCTTCGCTTACTGCACAAAAGCTAAGTGTACTGATTATTTTATTCCTACAAATCGTCAAGCACACAGTAGAGTGGAGTGGACTGTAGTGGGTTTAATGCACTTGTCCAGTGGAATCTGAAGTGGAACTGACCACACACCCTCCCAGCTGAGAGACCAACACTTCTTGGTGGGTGTTATCTTACCTGAGACTGGGGGATCTGAAGGTTGGTGACTGTCGTGATGTGAACAAACTCTGGTCCATAGATCTCCTACAACACACAGACACAACCGTGTAGGTACAGCTGACCCTCACTTCACATCACCTGGGTAATACGGGCACCTCACAATAAAGGTCACCCTAGGACAGTCCCAAAGTGTTTTCTTAACAGTAAATAAGATCCGCTAATACAATCACCCCACCCTCTGGTCAGTTCGGTCCAGTACTGAAGGTGGTCTGACGGGTGGGTTGTTACTGTGTTATGCTGTATATAATGGTTGTTTAGTTGTTATTATCTACAAGCACACCTGCACATGCTCTAGATGACAGCTTACAAAAGTATTTATATAATCTTCTTCTTCTTATGGTTAGCGCATCACTCTATGTTAGCCACATGTTTGTGACTAGAGTATTGTCGAGCTTGGTTTTCAGAGTTGTCCTTCTCTAGAATTAGTGAGTCCACTACAGGTTACACATTTACTGTGTGGGATCATTTACTTCCCCTGGCATAGACACCAGATAGAAGGGACCACTGGCTTTTAGTGTCTTCCGAAAGACATAGGCAATGTGAGGTGAACGAAATTGCCTAAGTTTCGAAACGGCAGTAGGTGGGATTGAACCACCGTCCCCTCGATTGACAGTCCGGCGCTCTACCGCACGACCACCGCTCCTCACAATGATGTTTACTATGACAAATGCCAACAATTAGTGAAATAAAAGATACCATTTGGTAGACCTCAGAAGCATCACTGAAGACACCATGAACAATCAATTCACATCAATCTAACGTCCAGAATGACCACATAAAAGTGCCAAAACAATTGTCGTAGCCAATCTCCCTCGTCATGACTTACTCTTGGGACTTTCTGAGGGGCACGTTTCGTTGACCTGCGGTTCCTTGAGACCCTCCCACGGGAGGTGGCCGGGTGTCCCAGGGGCTGGGAGGAACCTCGGGGGAACTCCTCCTGAGCCTGCTGCCTGTGTAACACATGGGAAGATGTTGATATAACACGAATCTTTCCCTTTTGCACAAATCACATTTCACCCCATTGATTTTTTTAATGAAGACATCAAATGCTGCATTAAGCCAAAATTACTGCACAAAACTATTCACACACTTATTTATTAAGATTAATTCAAATTTTTAAAAAGTCTGATACATTTCCAGATAAAATCGCTGCACAAAACTATTGACACATTTGTTAAGATTATTACAGATTAATTAAAATGTGTTAAAGGTTGATGCTCACAACAGAGAAAGTAACATAATTAAAACGGTTGTTATTACTGATGACTTCACAGCCTTTACAACGAGGGCCACAATAAAGGATAGGTATTACCACACCTCTTTCAGGATAATCATGTCAAAGCGAACATGATATTAGGCAGTGTTACATGACACAGGTGTCTAGATCAGCAGAACTGTCAGTGTCACTGCCACATAGTCACTTCTGTCTCATAGTCACTTCTGTCTCATAGTCACTTCTGTCTCATAGTCACTTCTGTCTCATAGTCACTTCTGTCTCATAGTCACTTCTGTCTCATAGTCACTTCTGTCTCATAGTCACTTCTGTCTCATAGTCACTTCTGTCTCATAGTCACTTCTGTCTCATAGTCACTTCTGTCTCATAGTCACTTCTGTCTCATAGTCACTTCTGTCTCATAGTCACTTCTGTCTCATAGTCACTTCTGTCTCATAGTCACTTCTGTCTCATAGTCACTTCTGTCTCATAGTCACTTCTGTCTCATAGTCACTTCTGTCTCATAGTCACTTCTGTCTCATAGTCACTTCTGTCTCATAGTCACTTCTGTCTCATAGTCACTTCTGTCGATACTTACAACATCTCGATCTCGCGTTGCTGTCTTCGCCTCCAGGTGGCCTCGTCGCACGGGTCACAGTTCTCGTTGTCCAGCTTGCCAAGGGTCAGGTGTGAGCCGTAGTGACTGCACAGACTGGGCTGGTAGACACCTGGCAGTGACATCACAGTGGTCAAGACATGACGTGTCAGTGGTCAACACAATGTGCCAGTGGTCAACACAATGTGGCAGTGGTCAACACGATGAATAGCAATAACATTAGTACGTTATTATTATATTATCAATGTAAAACATTACTCCACTTTATTAAGTGTAGTAACTTGATACTGTTAGTCCGCCTGACCAATGGACCGACTGCTCATCTGCCTCACGTCACTGATGACTGACCTTTCCCGACTGATCATCCACCTATCCTGACTGACCATCCACCTCGCCTGATTCAACAACCACCTTACTTGACCAACCATCAACATTGCCCAAGACACCACCTCACTGCCCTAACGACCTTCTCACTAGAACACTCAACAGAGACCACCTATATTATGCGTGAGACCACCCACCTTGCCCCACTGACCACCCATCTTGCCCCACTGACCACCCACCTTGCCCCACTGACCACCCACCTTGCCCCACTGACCACCCACCTTGCCCCACTGACCACCCACATTACACGACTGACCACCCACCTTGCCCCACTGACTGCCCACCTTGCCCCACTGACCGCCCACCTTACCTGACTGACCACCCACCTTGCCCCACTGACCACCCACCTTACCTGGCTGACCGCCCACCTTGCCTGACTGACCGCCCACCTTGCCCCACTGACCACCCACCTTGCCCCACTGACCACCCACCTTGCCCCACTGACCACCCACCTTGCCCCACTGACCACCCACCTTGCCCCACTGACCACCCACCTAGCCCCACTGACCACCCAACTTGCCCCACTGACCACCCACCTAGCCCCACTGACCACCCACCTTGCCCCACTGACCACCCACCTTGCCCCACTGACCACCCACCTTGCCCCACTGACCACCCACCTTGCCCCACTGACCACCCACCTTGCCTGACTGACATGGCAGAAACCAGTGAACGTCCATCGCTGAAATTGGTAGCTTCACTGTGAAGTGACGCGATGTCACTGATGTCCATGTCGGTGTCAGCGTCGATGACACTGAGACCACGACGAAGCATGCTCAGTTTCTTCTGTCGCTCTTTCAGCCGATGGTACGTCTGCTGTATCGCTAGGCGGCGCTGGGGGTCGCGCATCTGCGAGAACTGCGGAGGTCCACCATTGGCCATTGACTGCGGGCCCAGGCTGGCCTGGAGACAACACATGAGTGAGAGCAAGTTTATACTGTCATCATCAGTCAAAATGGCAGGACTGAAATACACAGCAATAACTGGGACGTCTTGTAAATAGAACATTTCTAATATATACAATTACAAATATATATATATATATATATATATATATATACACACACATACATAGATATATAATTCTAAATGTCACAACTGAATCACACTTAACAGTGGATGATAGTCTGTTATTTCCTCAGAGCAGGTCTTCTGCCATTATCTTGTATTGCAAATGTTTCATGATTGGACATTGATCAGGAGACCAGGTGTGTCACCATACATCAATCTGTCCATGCACCGTGACAGTTTATGTGACTGTAATACATGACTGGTGGTAAGTTTAACTACTGATAGTTATTGACATCACTTGACACATGACATGACAAGGTGGTACATGACTACCCACGTCCAGTTTGTGACAAACATTACATATGAGAAACAGTGAGGGCTCTGGGCATACAAATTAAATTACATCTAATGTGTCGCCAAACCCTATCAGCAATAAGCAAACATAAAAGTTAAACACAGGTCACCAGTGTTCGATCATGTATGTAAATATATTAGACCTCGAGATAAACTGGCACAGGAGAAAGATCAAAGATGCCATAAACATACACTGAGAAAACAGAAATGTTGGCCAAGAGCCCGGCAGTCATGCTCCAGCTTGTGTCACATGACCTACATCATGTGACAAGCTAAAAAACTTATGGTCATGTGACATATTCTAAATCTTGTGATGTGACTATAAATGTAATCCGCTAAAGAAAGTGGCAACCAAATTTATTTGAAAAAATCACAAAAGTTTCTTGAGAGGTAAATAAACTCAGTTAAGTCTCATGTAGATAAATGGCAAGAGAAATCTAAGTGAAACTAACCCTAGAGGGCGCTCTAGGTGGTGGCATGTTCGGTGTATTTCCGTCATCTACAATCGGCTGTTGCTCCGAGAGTGGCAAGCGGCGACCCCTGGTGTCGGCGTTGACAGTGAGGTTCCGTCGTGAACCAAACATACTATGACTGCAAGAACTGGCGTCATCGTTGTACTGGTGCTGCCTGCTGTGGCGACTACGCCCTCCACCACGATGATGGTAGTTGTCGTGGTAGTCAGGTGAATGGTCACGCCCCACTGGGTGTCCTCGGCGCCCCGACAGGTAGGCTGGGACACAGGGCAGTGAAGGTCAGAGTTCATGGACAACGTTACCTTACATGCTGATATGGATATGTGTAAAATATTGTAAGGCCTTAATTTATTTTTAGATCTATTTATTTCGATGTTTTAAACTAGTCATTATTTTTTTATAAGATTAATCATATAATCACATAAAATATTTTTTATGTCTTAAATTATTTTAATTAGTTTTATAGATACATATCATATATTCTCTACATTATAATTTATATTTACGCTAATGTCTTAATTATATATTATTCTGAATCTATTTTAACAAATATACTTTGCATGTTTTATGTACCCATTTCAATCTGTATGATTGCAGAGAGAGTGAAATAAACTATAATTATTATTATATGTAACTACAGTGCTACCTGTACAACTGCCTGTATAAGGATATCTTAGCTTCATAGACACAGGATAAATATCCCATAAAAGATATGAAATGTTATCATGGTTTATTTCTGGCAATACCAGAATTAGTCAGCAACCTTACATTGCAAAATTATATTTTGACCTTTTAAAACAAAACAGAAACACAGGTCACAAATGCTTACAACTGATCATGCATGGCCCTTTGGTCTACGTTCTTTTTAATATCCAAAATATCAGAAGGGTCATTTACTGTCAGAACTAACCAGAATGTTCTTGATGGTGTCAAAAACAGTCACTATAGCAACAACTTGGTAAACCAAATTAAACTGAGGCAATGGGTTTGCCAACAGGACAACACTGATTACAAAACACAACACCAGAGACCAGAACAATGGTTTTCAAATACTCATTTTGCTGTGAATAGTTCACGCTAAACTAGAACACCATTTTCATAAGTTTCTACAGATGGATTAATTTCCGAGTACTGAAACTCAGTCACAGACTAAGGTTCCTGGCTTCAAAAGGGCAAAATTATCATATCCTAAACATGTCTAAGAGTCAACACTACCCTTTCAAACTCACATCTGTGACTAGACAAACATGTTTTGCACAGACGGCATACTCACGATCGCGGCTGCGGCTTCTAGATCGTGACCTTGACCTTGATCTCGACCTTGACCTAGATTTGCCACTGCTCCGGTGGAAGTGTCTGACCCTTGACCTCTGCAACTCGCCATGGCTCTCCTCTGCTGTGGGCCGAATATCGAGCTGGAAAAGACACATTTTTATGAAACAGTTTTCAATTTAAAAGGTCATTCAACAAAATCTACAAACTGTAAACGAAACTTTAAGTTTGTAAGCAATCGCTGCAGTAAACGTCCGGCTAATAATGACCACACATGGGAAATGGATCAGACCACCTCACTTTAACAGTTATCCACTAAACTCGAAGACCTACAAGTTAAATAGATTGTATTTCTTACCTGTAGTTCACTGCCAAGCACCAGTTTGTAGAGTTGGGTGATGTAGTGTCCGTTGGGAAGTCTGTCTGGCTGGGTTTTGGTGTATCGAGTGCAGGCCTAGAACAAACATTGCATAAGGGCTATAAAACATTGCACTTGAAATGTGATACAAGGCAGGGTGATGTTTGATGAGCACGAAAATACTGAATGTCATTATTATAATGAGATAACTTCTATTCGATCAGATTAAATAAGCAATATTCCCATTGTCAACAAATGGATTGATATGCCAAGGAGCTGTGTTGGACAGACAAGGTTACAAAGGTATGTTTTAAATGACGACGGAATTATGTGCTAATTTCAACTAACCAATTCTAACACTAAGTCACTGCCAGTTTAATGAGAAAATTAAAATCTTAGTATTACTATTATTATGATAATTATAAAAGGTATGCATATTCCAGAGTAGGCCGTGCATACACAATGACATAAAGTGTACATAAACATAACAGAAATATTATGAATGATTTACACTGTCCACACACAAACAGCAATTTGGATTTTTGAAGTAAAATATATTTTCAAATAAATAATATTCTAAATTAGTGATACATATGGAAAACATGTTTGAATGAATCAACGAATGACATATTTGCGTCATACTTTGAGAATACTACAACTATATAACATACAATACAATTATTAATTTAACAGTTGGCTTGCTTAACATTCATCAACCTTTTGCATGGAAACAGTCAACAGGAAATGACTTCTTTACCTCCAGAACGTGGAGAAGGGAGACTCTCTTGAGTGGGTCCTCCTCACACATCACTCCCAGCAGCTCATCCAGAGTCTCACTCAGCTGCAGAGGCTGGAAAGATGAGTCAGAGTCACTCCACATCTGACTTCATTACATGTTTACTTTGAATTTTTCACAAATGGTTTCATTTAATGTCACTTATACCGACTGGCAAGAAATATTCCTTTGTAGAAAACACACTTTATAGAAAACACTCATTGGGACTTGTGCAGTGTTTTCTTTTTATATATATTAAGATGTTAGTTACTTATATTCAAAAACATAGCAAGCCAGAGCAATACTTTCTGTTCATTTTAAGCTGATGCTCCTTACATTCAGGGTCATTTTAATGTATCTTCTGTATTAAAATTTGTCAGCAAATGTCAAAGAGAGCAATAGCAACAACACATGAAGTGAAAATGTAAGCTGCACAAAAGTTCACTTGCTTGGAGCTGCCCTTGCACTTTTACTGATACGAGTGAAAGTGAACAGTAGACTAACCTGGTGTGCTGGTAGCCTGAAGTCTGCAGCTGAGTACACAGACATCCCCAGCGCAAACACATAGATCTGTACACAGACAACACACAAGTCTTTAGACATACACATAGATATGTATACAGACAACACACAAGTCTTTAGACATATCCATAGATCCGTACACAGAAAACACACAAGTCTTTAGACATACACATAGATCCATATACAAACAACACACAAGTCAGTGCCAACACACAAATCTGTTTACAGATAACACACAAGTATTTAGACATACACATAAATCTGTTTACAGACAACACACAAGTCTTCAGACATACACATAGATCTGTACACAGACAACACACAAGTCTTCAGACATACACATAGATCTGTACACAGACAACACACAAGACTTCAGACATACACATAGATATGTACACATACAACACACAAGTCTTTAGACATACACATAGATCTGTACACAGACAACACACAAGTCTTCAGACATACACATAGATCTGTACACAGACAACACACAAGTCTTTAGACATATATATATAAATTTGTACACAGACAACACACAAGTCTAGGCATACACATAGATCTGTACACAGACAACACACAAGTCTTCAAACATACATAGTGATCAATGTATTTGTACACAGAAAACACACAAGTCTTTAGACATATACAGTGATCAATGTATTTGTACACAGACAACACACAAGTCTTCAGACATATACAGTGATCAATGTATTTGTACACAGACAACACACAAGTCTTTAGACATGCACATAGATCTGTACACAGACAACACACAAGTCTTCAGACATACATAGTGATCAATGTATTTGTACACAGACAACACACAAGTCTTTAGACATATACAGTGATCAATGTATATGTACACAGACAACACAAAAGTCTTTAGACATGCACATAGATCTGTACACAGACAACACACAAGTCTTCAGACATATACAGTGATCAATGTATTTGTACACAGACAACACATAAGTCTTTAGACATGCACATAGATCTGTACACAGAAAACACACTTGTAAGTCTTCAGACATACATAGTGATCAGTGTGTTTGTACACGTCACTGGCAGCAACAGTTTTCTGATTTATCCAACTCAACATCACCGACATGTTTTAAAAATCAGTCATAGTAACTTAACATGGGCTCTATAAAATTAATGTTGAACAAATGAGAGAAGAACACATATAAAAGGAAACAGAGGCCTGGAAAGTTCAAAGTTGAAGGGAAATATTGAGATAAGAGGATTAGCTGGAGGGGTTGGGAGATGATCGGAGAAGGAAAGCAAAAGACAGAAGGAATTGGCAGTGGCTGGGGAGACAGCTCGGCAAAACAGGGAGGGGGAAGAAAAGAAAACACAAATCAAGGACCAGTGTTGAGGTCAGATTCACTATGACTATGACTATGACTATGACTATGACTATGACTATGACTATGACTATGACTATGACTATGACTATGACTATGACTATGACTATGACTATGCAGGGGAAAGAAGAAGATGACAATAACATTTTTTTTACAAAGTCTGGTGATAATGTTACAGGCAAAAGGTACCGTCATGGATGATACTGAAAACGAAAGCAGTTGAGATTAACCTAAGGCAGGATAGGTGAAGTGAATGAGTGAGTAAAGACTGACAACCAAGGATGGAAAACGAAAGGAATAGCAGAGAGAAAAGGGAAGATTAAGATGCGAAGGGATCTCAAAAAGGCTGATATCAATGGCCGAGATTGGAAAAAGCTGCAGAAGATGGATGGAGAAGATGGAGAAGAATCACAGAGATGATGAAATGGACTAAGTTGTGTGGATCTGTTCCTGCAAGAGATGACTAGAAAGAAGAAATGGCTAATCATCTCTACATGTACAGTTTATGTTTACCTTTTCCAGAGCCTCCTCTGAGAGCGTGAAGTCGCTGGGGTATTCGGGAGCGACAAAGTTGGTGTTGATGTTTGAGTCGAGTGATTCTTGAAGGGAGAATCGGACCCGTCCATTGCTACACAGCAATAAGAGGTCTGGCGTGATGGCTAGCGGTGCCCCGTCCACTGCACTCGCTCCTCCTGCCAACACAACACACGTGTTTACACATGCGATTACATGTGAACACATACCAGGTACGATGCTTGTTGGCAACAGCAAATTAAAAACTGCGCTATACTGAATTACTGATACCGGTTTATGCTGCTCAACTGCAAACCACTCAATGGCAAAACTGCTCGATGGCAAACCGTCACGAATTGAAACAGAAGCAATTTTGGCTTTGCGGAAAATTTCTCTTTGCCTAATATTATAAGCATTGTTGTTTTAAGATGTGATGTAAAACTGTGTTTACAATGTTCTCTAGACTCATTTGACTGCATCCACACTGCAAATCTGCATTTGCCGTTGAAGATTGGCACGCTTTGGGTAAATGGTTCTGCTCACAGTTTTGCTATCAAGGTTTTGCTGGTTCCGCCAAGTAGTCTGTAACTAGCCTTAATTCAGGTAAAAACATAAAAACGATGCATATAGATAAAGGTGGTTTGGGAGCAGAATAAAGAGTCCTTACCATGTAGAAAGAGGTCCTGTAGAGCCTCGGCTGTCTGACACAGCAAGGCCCACAGCTGGGTCTCTGAGAGTGGAGCCCCGAGGACCTCGAGCGTCTCAGACAGCGCCACCTGTACACTCACACCTGGCATCGTTCCTGGCCTCTAGAGGGCGCTTGTCGCCATAGAGGACATACCTGAAATGATACAGCAAACAGTGTGTTACTGTTAGTGCAGCAGAGAAGGCTGGTAAACTGTCATCATTGGCATATCTGATATGTAAAGGAAATATTTAAGAATGCATGTCTTCAATACTAGTTCAGATAAATTGTTATTTCTTAGTTCTTAGTTCTTAGGTGGTTTCCTCCAAACAGCCCAAACTTGGGCTAACGCAGGAGTTCTTCTCTAAAATTAGTGAGTCCACAACAGGTTACACAATTACCCCCTGTTTGGGATCTTTTACTTCCCCTGGCACAGACACCAGACAGAAAGGACCACCGGCTTTTAGTGTCTCTTCCGAAAGACACAGGAAAATTTGGGGTAAATGAAATTGCCTAAGTTTCGAAACGGCAGTAGGTGGGATCGAACCACTGTCCCCTCGATTGACAGTCCAGCACTTTACTGTGCGACCACCGCTCCCCACATTAGTGCAGCTGAGAAGGCTGGTGTAAACTGTATTCATTGGCACATATTTTAAAAGAAATATTTAATAATGCATGTCTTCAATACTTGTTCCAATTTATTTTTAAGGTTTTTGCATAACACAATTTATGCACAGATATATTATAACTCTTGTGCAAATGGTCATGTTGATTTAAGGAAGCTACAAACATGAGAAATATAAAATTTACTTCATGATTCTTCTCAAGGATAACTGACACAGTTTGAAATTGAAACATTTCCCCTACTATTATTTTTAAACAATAGCTGTACTCAAACTCAGCACACACAATATATTTCATCAACGTAAGTTATTTTAGTAAGTAAAGGACGCTTAATGGGGATCCGGTTGTACAATATATGTGATCCAAGAACATAGCACAGTTGAACAAAACAATTTATGAAAACATTTCTTGGTATTATCATCATTCAATGGAACACACAGCTAAGGCTCCGCTGTATCATGAAACACCTTTAGGCACTTTCTTGCACTTTCATGTTGTAAGCTAATATCCAAAATGTATGGCAGCTATTGAAGTCATCCAAGAATGAAATGAAAACTGTCTCCTGATGGGATCATGACAGTAAAAGTGATATCATTGTCAGCAAACTTGTGACTGATGAGTCACTACTAATTAGCTGGTTTCTCTTTTCTGCTGATGATTTTTTTTGATCAGTTGTAGGTTTAGTGGAATATTGCTGGTTGTCTGACCAATCAGGGACAATCACAAATTCACAATACATACATTTACCATGTCTAACACCAATGCAGGCCCAACAAAGACTGTTCTTCCTGCGCCAACTAAAGAAGTTCGGGCTGAGGAGAGAAATTCTTGTTCAGTTTTATCGTTCTGCTATTGAGAGTATTCTTACATTCTCAATATGTGTATGGTTCGGCGGCATCAGCCAGCGCCAGAGGGGCAGGCTTGACAGAGTGGTGAAAACAGCTTCCAAAATTGTCGGTAGTGAACTCACCTCTCTAACAGCCATATATAAAGACAGATCCAAAAAAAGAACAGGCAAAATTATCTCAGACCAAACTCACCCCGCCCATCATCTGTTCGAATTATTACCTTCAGGGAAACGCTATAGGTGCATCCGTACGAAAACAAATCGCTTTAGAAACAGTTTTTACCCGAGTGCCGTAGCAGCCTTATCAGGAGTGAAATATAGAACGTAGCTGTAAAGACCCTGGAAACTTGGCTGTTTTCGCCTCTCTGGCGGAATTGTTATTTTTCTGGTGCTGGTTGGTGTGGCTGAGCTGTACGCGTGTGGGGTGTGGGTGTACCTATTCTCAGTGGCGGATCGGTGGTGCTGAGCAACAATCTTATCTTCTCCTGAAATGTTAGCTTAACTTAATAATTGTATAAATATATATTTTTAAACAAAATTGGACGCATTCAATTGTAATTCAATTGTAATTGTAAATATAATTTTAAAATGATATTTTAGTCCTCTTATAGTGTATGTCTATTTTTAAAGGATATTTTTTTAATTATTTATTTATTTATTTTATTAACTAATTTACACCACAATTATTGTTAAATAGATAATCTATTATTTTAATGTTGTCTTTAGTTATTTACTATATTAAATTTTTTTTTTTTTTTATAT
>OZ024858.1:49836853-49876853 GCA_964017155.1 Oasisia sp. SBJ-2009 | reverse complement strand
AGTTATGACTAACTTTGTAGTAATAACACTAAAATATGACATGCTGTGTTCTCAAAGACTGTTACATATTCACCATCATCTCCTTGTGTTCTTTTAAGTTTTGTAAAATGCAACCATACTACATAACCATTACTACTATGAAACAAAACAAACTATCTCCTTTTAGAGATCTATCTAGTTGTAAACAATCACAGTCATGCTACATATCCATACTTCCTCAAGTTCAAGACTGAAGTTTGTCTACTTCATTTCTGAATGACCACTGCCTTGACCAGAACAACCAATATCCACAAGCCACTGACCCATGTACATCCCTCAGGATCACAGTACACCTTTGGTCAATGTTGACCATTAATTTACCTGTGTCCTACCTGTGTTCTCTGGTAGTTACTCCAGGTGGGGTTGTGCTAGGACAAAGCCCAGGCATATACCTGTTAAGACATGACTACCTCTGACAATAGCACCTCACAGAGCTGTAATCAATGACAACACGGCTGACCGCCCATGTCAAACACTCAGTACTCAGGCATTCACGCTTGCAACAGTGCATTTAGTGGGATTTATTTTTGTGTTCATAAGTAGGACTATGTCAGAGGCACAAAGGCAGTAAGCAGAATTAATGCCTGGCACAATGTCCCAGTAAGATCAGCAGAGGATTATGTAAATAAAGTCAATCTGGAGCACGGCAATATGATCAAACTGGCAACAATACACAGGCTGTGAATCTGATTTGAGAAATATGACTTTTTAGTTTAAAGTATGTCTTGTGTCAAAGCAGCCAGGGTAATGTTTTATAAAAGTGATCATGAAGTGAACCTGTGAAAGGTTATACAGAGTTTATATCAAAAGATTTTCAATTTTTAACTACTCCATGACTTCCATGGATTATTTGAATATTCTGCTAAAGTACTCAAGTAATGAGTTCAAGTATGGTGTCGGTGCGAGTACTTACATTAGTACAGAGTACAACTACATAACATCATTAGAGTAATACAGAGTTCCATCCATCCTTTCTGTGGACAATTAAAAAAACACTTTGTTTTATATATAAATTACATAAACTATTCCCAAAGTATTTTGTGAAAATCTGTACTTCAGTACCAACGAGTAACAAGTACTGTCCTACAAGTACATTGGTCCCAACCCTGCCCCAGTCCCCATCACAGGGAAAAAGGCTATATATTACTTTGGTAGATATTACAACAAAACCATCTAATTAATCAACATATAACTTTTTAATCACAATGTTTTCATAATTTGAAACCAAATCAATTTTATTTTGGTCATAATAAAGAAGACCTAAAAAGAAACTTCTCTGGATATGATAATGGACACAGTAACCAGCTCTAGAAATCTGACCAGAGGTTCTCCGTATACATTACACAGTAATGAACATAGGCCCACTTCCAGTAAGCAACATGAAAACATTCATGTTAATATGCCATGGACACAGAATGTGACCAACGCATTCCTAGCCATCTCTAGATGGCAATGCTGGCAGCCAAAGGCAAGGCACTGACTGACAAGCCAGCCAAGAATCAATCCACTGAACTGCCATTAAAACTCTATTGGTATTTGCTTTTGAATCACGTTTACTCATGTGAAAGCTCTGCTGAAATAATGCCAACAAACTTAACATAAAAACACAGCGTGACTAATGCCAAGTAAGTATAGGGCATGTTTACTGCCACTTACTATTACGCTACAGGATGTAAATTAGTTGCGAATGAAGACCAACCTTCAACTGAATACTGTGTTGAACATGCCAACATAAAACACTTTCATTCTGAGCACAAACATGGAGAATGGGTCTAGTTGTAGTATACATTGAACAATTTGCATTCATGATTAAACCTAACTATTGATTGACTGATCAAGATTGATACTGGAAACCGCTATGTCCTTACACTTCACATCAACACTTTAATTATTAATCTTTATCTTGTACCCCTGGGGCGATCTTAATTACATATGATTAAACTTTAATTAGCAATGCAACATGCTATGTGGCCTGGTAGTGTACTAGTATGCATAGTGTGTCAATTGACTCGATTCTCCCAGCTATACACATTGGTGTGGCTGGAAATCATTCATTCATGAGCAAAATATTTTACTTGTGGTAAATCTAAACTGAGATTGTGAACTTAATACACTAGTATTTTCCCACTATACTGAACTTTTATTTCTTCATAGATCAATAGGTACTTTAAATTTGTCATAATATGTATATATATATATATATATATATATATATATATATATATATATATATTTTATTATATATATACAAACCAGTTCTTCAAGATTTCTTATATATATATATACACACACTGTATGTATGTATATATATATATATATATATATATATATATATATATATATATACATATACATATACATATACATATACATATACATATACATATACATATACATATACATATACATATACATATACATATACAGTGTAGTATAAGGTATGCCACAATTTACGTGAACCCACAAACTGGACAATAAAACGTTAAAACAAATACAAACTGTTCTCTACATTATTGCCAATTAATTTTGTTTTAAAACTGGAAGTTTTGTTTACCATTTAAACGTGTTGCAGGTGGACTCTTTCAAATGTTCCAAGCTTAATAGAGCAACATAACACATTGGCAGGCAGTAAACCTTCAACATGTATGTTGTAGTCAGAAGAACATAATATTAAATGGTAAAAAAATAAAACCCAGGAGCAGGCACCCTTGCTTTAACACTCAATTGTGGTTTGATTAAGCTGTGCTGGCTGCTGTCTCATCACGTCACTCCAACCACTACAGATGATTGTTTTAAATAACCCTGAATATTTTGGCAATTACTACTGGATAAATACACATTTACAGCCTGCTGCTGATGCAGTGAGTGACAGTCAGGGACACTGGGCCAGTTGAGTAGAATTCATACAGCTATGCATCATCACATCCTCTAAGGGTGATTTAACAATGACATTGCCTTGAGTGTACACAAGCCAGACTGGAGCTCACCAATCAACCATTAACTGGAGATTGTTTCCATGATATAGGGTTACTATGGAAAAGTCATCATTAAACAGATGTTAAAATTTTAAATTTATAAAAAAATTACTGCTGTATCCGTGATACACTGGCAAAGTCTGCGCTGTTGCCTCGCCATATCGTTGTTAAAATGAATAAGATGTAGATGTAGTTAAGTTACTAGCACATGATTTGTATCTTAGACAGGCAACAAAGCCACGGACAAATACATTTCATAAATCTACCGTACTGTGCAAAAATGAATTAACTGCTATGTTTAAATGATTACACGAAACATCAGGTACTCACTGATGAGAAACCAGGAATGATTCTACATGGCTGTCCGCTGTGGTATCTGCTCTAAGGACACCTCTAGAGACAGCAGAATCCAGCCAAATTCAATGTTGTGACCTAAGTGTCAAGTTTCTTCCATCGTTGCTGGTCAACAACCCTGATAATATATGTAATTTGAAAGAATGCAATATATAAGTGACTTCCAAATGCAAGTTTTTATTGTTCGTAACATCAGTTTTGTTTCACAGCTAAATACTCTCTACCAGTATAGCATACAATTTACCATATCCTGGAAACAAGACCTTATGTGAACCTTGCCACTGAAGCAGGATTAAAAATTAATAACCACAAATCTTGAAGCTGAGCAAATTGTGTCTGTCATCTGCTGTGTGAAGAAACAGTAATTTAATTTTCACATTATGGATATCATGATATATACATATCATGATTTATATCATAAAGTAACAGTGCTTATGTATAGATTTTTAAATATGGCAAAGTACTTATGCACATTGTGGAATAAAAAGGGAATAAAAATAGGTGCTGGTTTAATAAAGTGTGATTTAATGTTGCAAGTGTGTGACTGTGTGTGTGTGTGTGTATGTGTGCTTGTATGCGTGTGTGACTGTGACTACGCTATACAGCATCACACAAGCCATGAAACATCAAACTGCCATCTACAATTTAACCCATTAGCACGCAGCCGATTTTAACGTGAAGCCTGTGGCTCCTCAAATGTTTGACCTAGATGTTTAAAAATATTGCTTGCGCCATTGTCTTTACTCTAGCGCCTTTATTATTCAATTCTCGCAATAGCATGTTGTAGATAATAAAAGAACCTACACAGTGGTGTCAAAACTGTTGTTGTAACTTTATAAAATATGTTGACCATTTCTTGGTTGACACTATGACATTTTGAAACGTTTTGTAAAATAACTACTTTTTTGCGGTGTTAAGTTTTTTATGCTTGGATTTCTACTGCTACAAGTTGGGTTTACTTAAAAGAACATTAAATTATCTACACACTGGTATACATTAAAAAAAAAGATATTACACAATTTAGCTGTACACATGGCCAACTCCTGGCTGGAGTACATTTTTTAAATGTCCAAAAACTATTGCTGTTAAATTTCGAAAATGCGGTAAATATTTTTGAGAACGGAAGTATCCAAAATAGTCACAATGTAATGTTATATGTCTACATAGGTGTCGCATTTATTGCATCTCTTAGTCACTAGATGCAACCACGTAAACCGAATTCAAACGCGGTAATGTAATCGCTGGCCGGCTATGGCCGACCTGAGGAGATTCAAGGTGACCGTCAATGCCCTACTTAGTGCTAATCGTTTAATAATAAATAAAAAATTACATTTATTTTGCCACATACACATGATACAGATATCCGCACATACTACTTCACAATGAGTCCACGAAACATTGAACAATTCTCTGGAGTAACAAGGAAAATAACAACAAACTAAACACCTAAAAAGAATGGGGAATCCCCTTTGCCTTTGTAGCACAATGTGTAGACCTGCTGAGTTGTGTTGATTGGGCTTTTGTTTGACAGCAACAGAACAGTGAGTGAGTGTGTGTGCTCGACAGTGAAAGCAAAACATTTGTCTCCAACTTGGACTAAGAGCACAGTAAACACGCTATTAGATATAAGTCATTGGACATACACATGTTCCAGTACTCAATGCACTACTGCACAGAGTAGTACTCTGCCCATGAATCAGATACGGTGCGTTATCTTTAACGGCTAGCTGTCAGTGCCAGTCAGAATACACATCTCACTCGGCGGGTAACAAGCACGAATGAAACAAGCTCAAATAATGAGCAACTTCCACTTTAAATGACACTTACCACCGTGAAATGATTCTCAATAATGTTCTGAGTGTCATATGATTATTTTACTCACCGAAATGTTTGTCAGCCACGTGGAATGTTACACGAAAACAGGAGCCGCTTCTAAACGCGAACACCTGCTGCCATCCGCCATTTGTTGTCATTTTAGAAGCGAAAACTAGCGCGCCCTCTTTCGGATAAGTTAGCAAGTCGTGAAGGCATGGCGCCATCTGTAGGACAAGTCGTTACTATGTGACGTCAGATAACTATCAGATTCTGCGCGCCTTGGGTGAATCCCAAATCGTACGAGTGTTGTTTTGCTTTGCGGGAAGATTGTATGTATGTTTTTTTACGTAAATCTGGTTGTATTTTGTAACAGGTGAGTTCTTGTGTTCCGGATGTCGTGCTGTTGGTGAAGTGTTACATTTCCGGCATCTGTAAAATTAGGGTTTAAGTTTTGTTTTTGCCTTTGCACTTGTTACACCTGCAACCAGGACATACCAGCTGAACTTGGTATAATATGTCTTAGGCTTTTTTAATCACGATCAACCATGTTAATGAAATATTACATACGGCACCAGGCTCCCTGAATCATAAAGACAATGAAAATTTTTACAACCTGCAATTTAATTATGTAAGTAGTAATGAAGTAATCGAAACAAATATATTTCACTTTCACTTTGGGTACCAGCCTTGCATAGTTACTTGGTACGGACGTGAAAACAATGAGAACATATAAGTTACATGTTAATGGGCTGGTTATGGTCGTTGCCATTTATTGGTGCCTATATTACAGACTGCAGTCATGTTCCCATGTTTGTCGAATCTGGCCTTGAACTATATGTGACATGATTAGCTTTTACCATGCGTATCTAGGTCTATGTTGTGGGAGCTGTTCCGCTGATTAGATCCACAAGTCTGAAAGTAAGTCTAAGAAGTATTTCTGTATGGCCAGTAGTCTTGTTCTTTGAAGCGTTCTCATATTAGCGAATATGGCGTTGTGTCGAACGGATAGTGGCCAAGATTTCTGTGCCTGTTATATGGAGTTGGGCACGCACGATAGTTGGTAGGTACCAGTTATTTATGTTAGGCCCCGGATAAGTTAGGGCTTACTTGATTGAACTGCTGTCCAACGTTCGTTGCATCTCCACGACCAGGCAAACTAAACATTGTTCATTCTGGTTGCATGACTACAATGGTTACCAGTGGCATAGCCATATCCCCCCCAATCCCGGGGGAAACGAGGATGATGGGGAATGGAGGGCCAATACCTGCCTGCCTGATTCATAGAGTCACAAAGTACAATGGGATTCAGGATGCCTGTGTAAGATTTTTCTTCCCAGTCGTACCCGTTCGCAAAAATATACCATCATTCAGATAGGATTCAGTTACTGTACGGATTACGACTTCTGTCGCTGGCTGCAGCGTAAGAGTTGACAGAGCATTTGCACGATGGCTAATGGCTACTAAGGATTCAATATAATAGTTACCCGGTTACTAGACTAGGGTAAAATTGCATTTGGTTGTTATTATTTATTTTCTTGACATCACTGTCGTCAGGGATGAGTTGACCTTGATTTCTTTTTCCATTGGCTTTTTTCTTCCTCTCACTTTTCTCTTACTAAGTTCTCTGTCAGCCGTCTCCAATTCTTCCGTCTCTCTATATTTTTTCATCATTTTCCCACTCTTTCTAGATTACTTTTAATGCAATCCCCATTGCAATTTCGGTGTTGTTCGCCCCCATTTTCCCTCCACTTTCCTGGCATCTGCTCTCTTTGTCAGGTTTTCCTTTTCCATTTTTTCCACATGACCAACCCATGTACTCCTCGCCAATTTCTTATTAGAACTTTCCTTCACTCCAATCTCCACTCACATTTCATCCATTTTCTTTTATCAGCTCTCGTAACTCCGACGATTATTCTTACCAGGTTGTTTTCCGCAAATCTGGACGTTCTCCTGTTGTTTCAATGGTAGTGCCATCGTCGCTGGTGCATTCATGTGTGCCAGGATAACACACGAGCTGAGCACATTCCTTTACGTTTATGTGATACGCGTCTATCTCCCATCACCCATTCGACCCTTCCCTAAGCGTTTGCCCCGGCTGCAATCGTCGTTGTAACCAAAGCAATTAATCTACTGGATTTTGCACTGGGAAAATACCACTTCCTATCGTGAATTTATAAATAATTCTTATTGTAATACGCATCGTTACAAGTTGTGAAGTTACTGGTTTATATATATATATATATATATATATATATATATATATATATATATATATATATATATATATATATATATGTATATATATATATATATATATATATATATATATATATATATATGTATGTATGTATATATATATATGATGATGATTATTTACTCAAGTAAGATCAAGTTGCGCTCTGTGGCCAGCCAATCAACTTATCTAGTCGATTTTCTAATGGGTGGTCGGAACTTCATATCGCGAGTTTAGTGTCTAGCTAGTCCTGTGTAGCGCCTTTTAAGAGAGAGGAGTGGTGAATCAGGCTATATGCCTCGCAATTTTTCTGAACTGAAAAATAGGGGGGGGGGTCAATTCCTATGCTGTCCCCCATCCTTAAAAGTCACGGCCAAAGAGCTGAATTCGTGCGTCTTCTACATGCATGCCATTATTGAGGTTGGTTGTTCACGTCGAATTGGGACCCCTGCGGTCTCATATGTAGAAACAAAATCACTGCAGCGAATGCAATGGATCTGAAACTTGTGGCACTTAATGGTGGTGCATTTAGTCTATTTATTTTATTTGTTTCGGCTGTCGTTTTTATCAGTACGTTTGAAAAGTATCTAATTAATAGATATGGTTAAATTAACTGTTCAAAATTGTACTAAACTGATGAAGTTTTGCTAGTTCGATTTTGTCCTAGTTAATGAAGACTGTATCTGTTTAAACAGAGTGTATAATACCGTCACCTCAACAACCTTTTTTTTATCTGTCACTAACTGGAGGTCCATGGCTTAATGACGCGACACTGCCGGTTAGCCCTAGATGATTGGTGAATGCTGAGACTTTCAGTTGTATGTTCTACACGGACATGCCCTCAACGGTGTCTAGTGCCTCCTTGATGATAGTCATTTCCCTGGATCATAGTTCGAGGTACGTTCCATTCACCAGTCCTCCTGTATACAGTTGTTTTCACAGGAACGATCTTTTTGCGGATATGCAAAGTTGTTTATGTTTGCACATTCTAACCAGGTTGAGTAAATTACTTTTCATCACGTTTGATGCGCATGAAAACACCTACGCAGATGTGAGGATGCCAGATTTTGCACAGCTGGCAGACATTGTTGTTTGTGGCGCAGCGTTGGTTTCGACATATCATGGACCATTGAGACAGTCAATGAAATGGCCATGTGCCACAACTATAATATTTCATCACTATTTCATCAAACCAATCCTGATGTTTTTGTTTTGTATATGCACCACGTAATTCTGTACACAATTCAACATTGCTTATCGACCAGAGCTCCCTGGCGTATCCACCCTTCTACTAACAACGTGTATACTGCATATCGATTTCGAGACTTGCCAACCCTGTTGTCTCGATGGGCATCTGAGCTTGGTTTCCGAAAACTTAGGCGAAAAAGACGTTATCTTATATTTCATATTTATACTATTTTCGTGTTTCTCTTCCTGTGACCACAACCACGCTATCTGTCTTAAAAGACTAATCTGCTCATCAATTATCCTAAACGTTAAATTTTGCAAATTGTTTTAAAAATAAACTTATTAAATATTCGGCCGTGTTTGTAGACCTTTGTACATCATATTATTTTATTCAGAAATGACAAAATCAACAGTATATAGCATGCGTTACAATTTTGACATTTTCCATTGGTGTTAGACGCATCACATGAAGAACAGTGACATTATTCACAATACCAAGTAAATGTACTGATCGTTTGATCAGGAGTGTTACACATGCTGGGTTTCTTTCGTGCATTGCTGCAAGTATCGCATATTACACTCAGTACTAAAAGAAAACAATACACGCTAGAAGCCATAACAGACCATGTGAAATGTCCCGCACACGTTTATACAATGGAATCTCAATACTTTCAGGCGTGCTGTTCAATCATCAAAGGAACTTGTTTTAAGCATACACTGGAATCAATTATGTAGACAAATATACAAAGACCAGCTGCTGAACTGGATAAACTAACAGAGAATATACAACGCCAACATCCTTAATGAAAATTAGTAACAACATATTTCGCCCAAGACAACGTATGCGTTAAATTAAAGTTTGTTGTCGAATGGCCACGACGGTGTGTTTGTGCAAATCTGTGTTTCATTTTGGATGTTTTCATTAGAACAATAGACTAAACTAAGGAATACGCCACGAAAAGATAAACCCTGTCAGTTGCCTAATGATATTTGGTACAAACACAAAACTGGCTCCGTAATTAAATCCCGCTTACCCCCACCCCACACCATCCCAAACCCCCCCCCCCACCCCCACCCCCACCCACCCCATCCCACCCCCATCTTAACCAGAACACAGTGATGACAACATCAGCACAATGTAAGTATTCGAAAACATTCGGGAAAACAAACTAGCTAACATATTTGAGTTCGTTTCATCTAATATTACCAAATACTTTGTTTCACCCCGATGATTATAATGATCTTATTCCTACCTGTGGTTCAGGGAAATAAATGTACACGGGCGCGCGTACATAAAACAAACACGATACAGTGGCGCCTCGGGCACAAGGCCACGTATGGAACTATTTAAATATTTAAACGTGAACTTAATACAGAGTTTTGAACTGAAACGAACTCGTGAATATGTAGCTATAGGAAACCAGGTGTGTTTCCTGAGCGATGGTCCGCTGCTTGCAATGATACTTTTTACACCTTTGCCCGAGCAACCCAAACATTCAACGACACACTTTACACCTCAGCCTGGGAGAACTCGGGCACTGTGTCGGACTCGTGTGCGTCGTTGTCGTTAACGTCGATGCTGTCGTCAATGCTTGCGTTGTCGACGTCGGCGAGGATTCCGTCGTGAGGCTCGTCGGGCATGTTCCGGCGCCAGAAGCTGTCCACCTTCTTCTGGATGTTCTCCGTCTCCTGACGCCATTCTCGCTGCCAGATGCGCAACTCCTGAATCTCCGGCTCTCGACGAACCTGGAGTCAGACCACATTTACGACCATTATAACGTTTCCTTCATTTCCTACTAATCTTGATGAGCTCTATTATTGACAATTTCACAGCATATTTACCGTCCACAGACCGAAGTTCTGTGAAAAATTCGTGATTTTTTAATACCTCAGGCTCCCACAAACGTCTTTCAAACCTTACACCCCTCCATATCTGCTTGAACCACATACGCATTGCCCCTGATTACACCACCAAGCAAAATGACAACTGTATTAATATGCAGAAATGCACCGACTGACAGCTGTCATAATTGGAAAGCTCTGATGCCACGCTGCACAAAACCATCATTTCTATTCACTCCACACTAAATATGTGCTCACAGAAATTCAGACAACCTGCATAATGCTGCTTTTATAGGGTACTCTTTGGTCGCACGGGTAATGGCGGACGAGCACCTTATTGTGGTCTTACATCACCTGACACAACGGCAACAGATCACGGGACATTAGTTGGTAATGGCGGAGACGGTAAAATAAATGCGGATTCGCCAATAAACCGGACTTTCAGAAACAGCCGCATGTAACTTATACGTGTAGCGGCTGTTTGATATACCCAGGAAAGTTCGGATTCACTCGCTGTCATTCAGTGTCTCCTACATTCATAGCACGACACTAATTTGCCCCCCCCCCACACACACACACACGCCGTTCATTTGTACAATAAAAGTGAACGCGTGAGTACCGCACAAAGACTTGTGCGGAGAACTAATATTTCAACGACGACGAACAGCCGTTTCTCTAGATATAGGATACGACGTTGGTGGGCTTTGATTCCAAATACATTTTAATACAACTGTCTCTTCGACGTTTCTATGTTCTTTGACTTCGATTTGGCTAAATAAAATATGTATGTCCACAAAGACAAGACTTCCAAATAAAAACTACAAACCTAATCGCTAATACTTATTGTATGGCGATCATCCCAAAATATGCTGAATCCGATTTGTCAGCGCCTACAATCACAATGTTTGCGCGCACCAACTCATATATACTATATAGGCACGACAAATTTCTCGGATGAGAATTAACTCGGATTAAATTGGATGAGAATTTGGTACGCGTGGGAAATATAATCGTAAATTCGTACCGATGTTTTTAAATCCCAACGGAATGCTGTTTGATCTGCTATCCACTGAGCTACGAATAACAGATACTGGTCAGACAGAACACACACGACGTTGTCGTTCACATACGTTATTAATATCTGCAAAGCACACGATACGACGCTCAGCAATGTCCTACAAACGAACCCTGGATAGATGGCAGATAAAAACTGTTGGCCTGTGAGACAAAGCGAGTAGCCACAGGCCAAAGCTCAAATGCGAGGAAAATCGATACGGATATTTAAAAAGAAGGCGACGTTTACTATTTCTCGGAGCATCGCTCGGACTTATGTCGGCAATATGAATCGTATACATGCATATATATTTCCTACCTTAGTTCTGTGCTCAAGCTACAAACACCAGGCAAGTAAGGTGATGCCAATGTTAACGTACAAACCAATCAAGTATGAAACGACATACATAACCGCACAATGCGTTCATTAATACACAACAACGACACAGAATATATTAAACCGAACATCGTAGAAAGGCGTATGTATGCATATTTAGTGCCATATCTTAGATTAATTAAACCACTAAGAATTCAGCCGAAGTTTCCCACTGAAACGAGGTGCTTCTTCTGGCGTTTGCCAGCAACGTAATTTGCAATATTCTCGTCGCGTTAACCAGGCCCAGCTTTGCAAAGCCACGTTTCCCATCTGGGCATGATGACGTATTCTGCGGTTTGCTTCCCCTCGTCGTATTCGCATGCGGCTGTTTCTGAAAGTCCGGTTTATTGGCGAATCCGCATGGTATAGGCCTTTCGTAGCAGACTGAAGCTAGCGTGGGAAGTATGGATTGTTTTAGATACGACCCGTTACGGAGAAGTGGGTCTGGATCGCTTATCTTCTCTCCATTGTAGAGAGAAGGTAAGCAATACTCATGAAGTTGTAACGTTATGTGAGCCCAATGAATCCATGATTTAGTACGAATGTTTATTAGACAGATGTCACGATGTCAGATGTATTTTCCTGCGCGCTGCATCGAACTGCTGTAAGACTATAAATGGACCATCACAGTAAACGGCTCGTTCATGAGAGTTATATAGTGGTGCAATCCATACTAACGCAGACAAACTTCAAGCATCCAGCAATAACGCGTAGAGAGTGCACACTTTACCACATAATGTTCGCTGTTTTCTGACATGTTTATCATTCCGAATGCAACAAAGTGAATACAAGATGCGAAACAAAGAAAAGTGACTAATTTTAAAACTCGCCAAACAAACTGTTTGTTATGCAGGAAGACAGTGCAAATAAATGAAATATGCACATCTGGTTGGACCAGTAATAATGTAGGAAGTATGCGTGTATGCTCACGAATGATACTACTGATATCCGATGGAGATATGCACCAACTTTTATAGCACGACAGCTAGCCGTCTGTGTTGAACACTATTCGAAGTTACGCGAATGCGTCCCAGCGAAAGACAGGGTAAGCCGCACAGCAAACAATTAGATTTGACATGTGAGAACGCACTCTTCAGGTAGCAGTCGCGTGCAACATTTTCAGTACGCATGTGAAATGATCCGCAAGTCCCCAAAAGATCACTACAATTGAGCTAGAGCGGGGGTGCATGGGGTGTAGGTGTGTCTGGGTGTTAACGTCGTCCACCTAGATACGGTCTTCTGCACTGCCAGTGTCAAACTTTCACGGAGTCATCTTTGTAAGTGCCAGTAGCAAGGTAAAATTCCTTTAAGAAATCGTTCATTCTCTCTGCTCTTTTACTTCTAAAGGCTAGTCATAAGTAAACTGTTTAAAACAGCATTATAAAATATTGTCTTATCTGTTGTTATATTGTTTATTTATTGATATTATATATATATATATATATATATATATATATATATATATATAATATCAATAAATAAACAATATAACAACAGAGAAGACAACATTATATATATATATATACCTGTATATATATATATTATATATATATAGTAAGATAATTTGCCGCACTTACCTTTATTTTAATACTCTTTATGAAGCGCTTTACCACATTTTATGTGCTGTACCAAATTTGTTACTGGCATTTCAATGTGTGTCTAAAGACAAGTTGTTGTTTTAACATGATTTTAATTGGACAATAGTTGTTGACTCTTGAACCTTGGCCAATATAGTTGAAAATGCAGAAGTCCCGATCGAGACTTCCATCCCCATGCTTAAACCACGTCACATCTGCCCAACGGTCGAATCAATGCTGTGTTCTCAGCTGATTATGTCAGAGTATGTATAGACCGAGCAAAGCGGGACTTATTAGCCCATAAGACTGTTACCAAAACGGTCTCCTGTACCTTGTATCCTCTCCAGTAGTTCTGGATGATCGCAATTGCTTCATCTTCCGTCCATAGAAGTGACTTGGGAAGTGCGTGTCTTGGGCTGTTAAAAAACAAATAGTTTTATTATTTAAAACGTTGTAGTCGCAAGTAGATTGTAGGATCATTTTTATGACTTCCTTACTGATACTCATAAAACATACGCAACATTACGGAAAACGTTGTGACAGCGCCGATATCTTCAGGAATCTGCGTTTAAAACTAGAACTAAATAAACTAGAATAATTGGGCAAATATAATTTACATTCGCACGCTAACATTTTTCATGACATATATAATAACAAGAAACTGTTAGCCAAGCAATCAGATGAATGATGTAGAACGCATTTTGCCACACTTACCTCCATTATAAACATGTCACACGTTGTTGGCCCCAAAATACCATTATACAATGACTGACATTGGTTAATTGATGAGGTCAAACTAACCGAAATGCCAACAGTCCGGGTTACTCAAACACGAAATAAGCCTGCTAGTTATGATACTTTGTGCACTTACCGGCTGAAATTGTTTAACATGGAATTTGACAGACCAATCAATCATGCATGCATTAATCGATCCTTCTTCAAAAGTATACAGTTACGGTTTCATGAATGCGTCATGCTCTTTTATTACAGCAAATTAATCTCTATATGAGTATTACTTGTAACATCTAATAATAGATTATATTGAAACATAGTAAACAAAATATTATGGAAAAGAGAGGTGCAGCTTACCAATGTCACCTATTGTACGTCCCCTTAAGGTAATTTATTTGTGATTTTAGTGTTAAATTTATTTCGGTTCCAATTAATTATGAAACTAAATAATACAAATATAACAATCCTTATCTGTAATTGGTTTAACAGGAACGTGCAACTGCAGAACGTGTTATGTAAATTCAACATGTTAACACAAGTAACGAACAAACTATCCATGAAACACTGCACTGAATTGTTTAAGTTTGTATAAATACTGCAGCATAATTGTCAATATCAGCACCTTTTCACATATAAAACAACATATATATATCTAGACACATATAACTACAATGTAAAATAAATACTTCCACCATATTGAAAAGAGCTGGAAATACACCTATAGGGAAAGAACCTTAAGCAATGAGACAGTTTTGTATACCTGGATGGAGTGATACGCAGGGATGGGAACTCAGACACCGGAATTCCCAGGAGGATAACAACAGGGGAGGAAAGTTGAAGGGATGATGGGGGATATGCACATATTGCATAGGCTTAAAGGAAAGGTATTCTTCTCATATGTTACCCTGGCATGCGTGTATGGCCCAGAGACAACAGAAAAGCAAGAAAAGAAGGAGCAAGTTTGTGAAAACAATTGGGTCAGAAGAATTGTGGGAACGGAGAGAGTTGAACAGAGAAGAAAGGCGGAACTGAAGGTAGAGGTTGGAGCGAAGAAACAAGAGAGACTTGGAAAGAGAGGGACAGGGATGGAGAACAAGAGCAAAAGAAAAAGGACTTGGAGACTATTGATATAGAAGGGTCGAGCAAGAAAAGTTATGAAAAAGAAGACAAACGGAACCGTGGCCAACCTCATCCCCGGTGACAGGGATTCAAAAGGAGAACAACAATTGATGGTCAGATTGGATCTCCTTCCCGGTGTCATCCTGTTTGAAAGTTAATTGATAAGACTACCAGAATAATACTAAATGTATCCAATTCCTGAGGTTGTTACTACATCTCAAGAACAGTGTATAATAAATTTACAAATTTGCATAACTCAAAGGACAAGAAAATAATGCCTTATCGAAACTCTGCCCTATGAGAGTTTTAAATGCTTGTGTAAGGAAACAAGTATTATTCTGGTAGACTTAATGTTTAACATAAACAAGAACAACTCAGTAATACTAGACATACATCTTGCGCAATCTCTCTAAGCTTTCAAGGTACTTCCTATAAAGAACAACACATTTCTTTGTTGAAAGTAGTATGTAGAATACAGATATGTTAGATAAGCACATCAATACATACACAGTAAGAATTATAATGTTTATGAAAAACATTAAGTAACCATTATATTTAAACGACGATTTGCAAATGTATAATATATTATAATTTGCATATATCTTTACCAAGGATTGGTTAATGAAACGTTGTAGCTTTCCATTCATTCACTCAATACATTGAACAATGACTATTCTAAATGTTTGCTCTAACACACAGTCTGCTAATGAAAGCATGGATATAAATAAAATAAATACAACAATAAAAATCCATGATAACAAAATATGCAAGACTACATAGAGTATGCAAAATAAAATAAAAATGACAATGATTATTATGTAAACACTACAAATGTTCTAGTGCTGGCATGTTGGAATGTACACATTATTATTTTAAACAGTTGTGATAGGACAACAATTCAAACCATATAATCTAAGGGAAAATAATCAAAAATAATTTTGCAGGTATGAAGGTTTCAACTGCTGTCTGTTTGTTTTTATGTGAAATGTTGCGACTTTCTTCACGTCATCAAATTACCGAAGCCTGTCAAATTTCGCAATATATAATAAATTATTATACTTTACATTACACTAATAAATAAATGATTACCGGGTAATTTTAGAAACAGACCAAAATACCTAGTGTGTTCTGATTATTTACAACAATTCAGTCTTACATAGTTTAAATTCGCAAAGGGCGCCACGTGGTCAAATCATTTGTGTTATTGTTCAACTATGACATGAAAATCCAGGTAAATCATATATCATTAATTTCAAATTATTATCGATCAACTTCTTTATTTACCTAATATATTACACAACTATGAAAGTATCAAGTGTAAATATGTTCACCCTGTAAGTCTGGTAGTTAGCAGCATGAAATACTTACTGTCGTTCCCACCATTCCTTCACAAAAGGAATGTCTTCCAATTCATTCACATGGTCCCTTGTGCCTGTGTGCAGTGGGTTGTGTCTACACAACAAAGACAACACAGTGGCTAGATTAACATTTGGAGCAATTGAATTGTATCATTTTGTATATGAGATAACAATTCTAGGGCATTTAGAACCCGAATTTATTGTTGGCACGATATGCAAGTGCCATGCTGGTTGACTCATTAAAAAGTAGTTTTTGGGTATAGTATGCAGTATCCTGCATTTCAGTTTTTGTATAGATCTGTTAAAAAACACAATTTCAGCTTTTCTGTCAAACTGCGCTAATAATAAATGTGTTTCAATTTGTACAAAATGGTAGATGCAATTAAACGTTGTTGACTTAAAATCAGCTCCTCTGGTAGTCCAATACCCTCATCAATATGACACAGTAACAGAGTAATTAAGAAACATAACTGATATGATCTGCTGTTTGAATGAAATTATATTATACTCACTTGTATAAGTATACAGTCAAGAAATCCAGGGAACTGAATTTTGTTCGTTTCCGCTGAAAGAAAATAATGGCATTTTGTTAAAAAATAATTACCTGTGTATTGGATAGAAACTGAGAATGTTATGCAAGTTTAACTGATGATATTCATTACTTCACAACATTAATAGCATTTATCAGATATTATATTTTAACTGGCCATTGACATATCGTATCTCAAGTAAAATAACACATAATTATATATGTATGCAATTTATAAACATCATTTATAGGGTTCTAAAGTACACGCAAACCTGAAGATGTTTAGCACAAATGATGATTATTAGAATTTATAAAATGTAATACCTCAAAACATTTCTCTTTCTTGGCCTCTTTCAACATTTCTTCAAGTGCAGGCAGCAGAAATGGGAAGATGTAGTGCTCTAAATAGTCAGTCGGAGAACCTGAAGATTGGAAGAAACTGCAGTCATGTGTGTACACTGGAACCTCAACCATGAAATAATGGTATATTTTCTTTATATGACAAACCTTAAATAAATATTGTTGTCCAGCGACAAATGCCAGCAGCTCTTCATAAGGAGGATTCTTTGACACAGTGCTTGTTGGTTTTATGGGAATATCAATTATATAGATTTATATATATATAAATATATAAACAAATGTTTTATATATATATATATATATATATATATATATATATATATATATATATATATATATATATATATATATATATATATATATAATTATACTTAACTTTTTGGCTACATTTGTTTATTTAATTTTTCTGTGGTATCACATTGGCTAGAGGTTTGGACTTTCGACTATGTGAACCAGGGTGCGAATCCTTTGCTGCCATGTCAAATTGTTGGAATGTTTTTCCACTCTACATTGTTCCACGGACTTATATGCACTTATGTGCATATAAGTCCGTGATTGTTCCAGTTCACTCAGCTGTAGAAATGAGTAACTGGCTAAAGACAGTAATGGATATTCGTGTATTGACAGTCTTTGTACATTAATTGCAGCATGGCTGGATGCTTACCAGAGAAGTTGAGATGTATTTTGATTTAACATATCTGCTAGGGAGTAAAGTGTAAAATAATTTGAGCAATCCTAAAGATTGGATACTGCGCTATATAAGGACTTACCATTATTCTCTTCGCGCGCTTTGATTATTGGTGCATAATGGCACGACTGATAACATTGACCAAAACTATGCAAAATCTTGAAATCCTGTCTCGATTTCATGTTTATGAATTAACAAATTTGTATTTCATAAATTAATCACAAAAATATGTGATCACTGTGGTAGTGTAAAATGTCACAAAAATATGGTAGTGATGTAGTGTAAAATGTGTGATGTGCAAATTGTATTACACGTGCAGCTGGTTCATATTAACAGCATCACATGTCTCATCCATTCATCCCAATGCATTACCATCGACTCCCTGGCACACCTGTTTAACTGAACAGTCTCGACTTTTCTGGGAAGCATCCAGCCATAAAGCAACAATGTCAGTTGCTCTACCTATTATACTATAGTAGTATAATTAATCTCTTGTGGAATACGTACATGTGTCCTTGTCCGGTGGAATGGGCGGAGGTGGCAACGGACTGGGAGGGGGCTTTGACACAAAGGCATAACCAATGCTGGCAGGATGTGCCTGGCTCACATCAAAGTCTTTCAGCAAGTCGGCATCGACACCAATTCTCTTGTGCATTGGCCCAAAAAAGACAGGATGGTGAGCCGCAGCATCGTAGTTGATCAACTCAGTTTCTACGGCCGTGCCTTTGTCGTCAGGTGGAGATCGCTTCGCCTCAAATTCTACAATCATATAATTGATGTGGTAATAAAAGAAGAGGTTGTTGCTAAATAGGGACAATACAGCTTTGTTAGCACAACATTTGGTGTGTGTAATATTGACGGTCTTAATTATCAGCAGTGTTGTTTAATTTTATATCATAAAATATGTGAATCACGTTAAATGTCAGTCCCATCTCAATTGAGGACATACATTTAAATAACCTCCGAGGATGACGAATACCCTGCCAGTGACCACCCTCAATGACAGACAGACAGATCAGCTGGCAATAATTTTCTAAAAAAGACTGACCAGTTGAATGAGACTTTATAACATCATAGCAATGTCATAATTAAAGACTGTAACCAATATCAATTAAGACAAACATAGGTGTCGATAATGTATTATTGTGCATACTAGAAAATTAGTATCAGACAATAGAGAGTAGACTCTTGCATGATGTGTCCCTAGGCCATTTTGCCAGTTATAAATACAGATATAGTATATAGTCTCATAAACTTGGGTCTTGGCCGTTTAATTGTTGGAAATAATTTAAATTAGTTAGAAAATAAAAACCAGGTTACATCAAGGATACGTACCTTTGCAAATTTCATCCCAAAGGTTTGGTTCGGGAACCGTAGTGATGACTGACATGTTGATAATTGAGGTCGTCGGTCCTACGGCCCTACCCTACGTCGGCCTACGGCTACTCCTACGCGGCTACGGCAGTACGGGGGCTACGGGCTACGTCGCGAGATACGAGTTGCGTAAATCAAATCTAACGTTACCGGTTCAACTGAGCAAACTCAAGCTGACATTAACAACGTTTGCAATTAAACACAGGGTCTTTACCATACAATGCCGGTATGCTTTAGGTTAAAGGAAGAGCAAAGAAACGAGTAAATATATCGTGTAATAACCGAGACATTTTGTACCATAGCAACAGCTCTACTTCCGGTATGTAAAAACGTAGTGCGGGCCACGCGATTTCGGCGTACCCGTTACTACAATAACTCAGGCCTTCGTTTCGGTCATACGTCCAAATGATGTTATATAGACTTTTGTTTAGATATTCATAATGCTGCTGTGACAGTGCACACTTTTTGGTGTTTGCCTTTCACAAGGTAGCAGCACCCATAATGATATGAAAAAGTTATATTTCATTTATTTTATCTTTAGTCATAATATTATATTATGCTTACATGTTATTGAGGTAAATCAAGTCACTTAATAATTTATACATTTTATACCATTTATACATTTTTAAGAAATTACATTTCTAACTACATCTGCCATGTGACACTGGTCACTGACTCACTGGTCACTGGTCACGTGAGATGTAGTCATCACAGCCTCTTTTTCTCTTCTGACTTGAGCAGATAAGTCACCATCCCTCGAAGCTGGTGAGTGTCACATAATTTATTAATCAAAATTATGTTCTTTTGTTACAAAATTAGTATGAGATGTACTGTGAAGGAATTGTGAATAAGTTGATATAAGTTTAATGAATTGTTTTAGTTAATATTGGGAGTTAAGACTATAGATCGAATCACTACAGTTGTCATAGACAAGAGACACCCAGCTGTGTGAATGACTTGTGCCTACTGCCTACACTGCAGGGATAACGTTACACACATAGTAATTTACTTGGGTTTAGTAGTTACAGATAACTGTTCTTTATAATTACACTGTAACATTACTTATATAATTAGATGAGTTAGTTAAAGCTTTATCTTGTAATAAAATGGATCCAGTATTATATGCTCTATTGCAAACATTATGTTTCTAGCACAGTTTCTTGTAGAAACACGTCAGCAGAATGTATGTATGTTGCTATTCAGATCACAACATACCAGGCAGGATGAAGTGACGCACACACTCACGCAGTGGTGTAGCTGTGGTGGGGTAAGCGTCAAGGAATTTATGGCAGACAGTTTAATTCCATGGTATCATTTATCCTGATACCTTTTATTTATTAATGTTAACTAGTATATAAAACAATCTCAATATAGGTATATCGTTAGTAATATCATCAGGTGTTACTTGCATATCATTAGCTATATTTGTTGTAAACAAATGTGAATGTCTTTCCCTTGTTGCAACAATGATGCTTGTGATATATGTATTTGTAGCTACCAGTATTGGTAATATATCTGTATATATGCAAGAGCGAATGTATTTCACTTGCTAATGTATCTGTATTATGGATATTATCTAATTGATGATTGTTATAGGTATTTAGTATTTTTATTTTCTTTGTTGTAGGACTTATACTTAGACTTGACTTAGGATTTTAGGGACTTCATTTACTTATATTAGACACGTGTTCATGCCGAATAAAGAAATGTCAAGACAACAAAATATGTGTGTTGCCTCCTGACGTGCCCCACGCTACACTGCAGTTAGGCCTCATTTAGAATATTGCATACAAGCATGGAGGCCATATCGCAAGAATGATATTGATATGCTAGATATAATACAATTGATGGCAACCAAAATAAAAAAAAATCTCAGGGATATTAGTTACGAAATACGTGTGAAATAATGTGGTTTAACAACACTAGAAACCAGGAGAATGAGAGGAGATCACATAGAAGTGTTTAGAAAATACTGAATGGGTATGAAAATATTGACAGAAATATGTTTTCTCGGTTAAGGAAGAGAGAAGGATTAGAGAACATGGAGTTGCATTAGCTAAAAAACACTGTATATTAGAAAATTCTCATTTTCACAAAGAACATAAATGAATGGAACATATTATTTTCTCCGTCCTTGTACTATATATACATATGTTTTATTTGTCGTTAATTTATACGCCTTGGATAGGTGAAAGTAGATATGGCGCAACATAGGTATATTTATTTATTTAATATTTATTTATTATTTATTTACATTTAAAACGTCGTATGTGTTGGAGAGTCCTCGTGGGCGGCCTAGGCTCCCAGGGAGCGAAGGCATAAGAAGTAATCAAACAGACAAACAAGTACGCAGGCAAGGAAGCAAGCAAGCAAGTAGTGTTTGGTCAAATCATGTTATGAACGGCTAGTGCAAGCAATGATACTAATTGGAGATAGTTTTGAGATTCACAAAGATGCACCGCATTTCATGAGCCTCAAGCGCAAACCTAACATCGTCAAGTTCCACCCACCATGGGGCGAAACATGTAGGCCTAAGCAACTCCCCAGTGCATGCCTTGAGATGGCCAGAGCTCTCTACTACCTCACATCTAATCGCACTAACACTGGGTAGGTCATGCTTGTCCGCGCTTCAGGTGTTTTTCTTATTGAGCCGAGTACATTAATGGCGTTCCTCTGTTGTGTCTCCGGTCGTATCATCATGATATCGAAAGCGGAGGCGAACTGGAAAATCTCCTCAAAGTGATGTACTCGTCCCTGGGGGTGAGCATTCCGCAGATTGGGTGCGCCGTGATGTCGATAAAAATGTGATACCGCGCATCAGTGTGGGGGTCAGCGACTTCCGGTAAATCTGCCCCTTCTGTTCCCACGACAAGCTTATCCTACAAATTAATATTACTGGCTGGTCCGGAGCTTCAGCGCTATTTCGTTCGCTTACATTGTCATACTGTCTTGACACCGCAGAGAGAGGGGGGGAGTTGGGGGAGAGAGAGGGGGGAGGGAGGGAGAGAAGGATGGGGAGAGAGAGAGAGAGAGAGGGAGGGAGGGAGGGAGGGAGGGAGGGAGGGAGGGAGGGAGGGAGGGAGGTACAGAGGAACCGGGATGGAGAGAGAGAGAGAGAGCGAGAGAGGAAGGGAGGGAGGGAGGGAGGGAGAGAGGGAGGGAGGGAGAGAGAGGTTGAGAGAGGGAGGGAGAGAGAGAGTGAGAGGAGCGGGGAGAGAGAGAGGAGCGGGGAGTGAGAGAGAGAGAGGAGCGTGGAGGGAGAGAGAGGAGCGGGGAGAGAGAGGAGCGGGGAGGGAGAGAGAGAGGAGCGGGGAGTGAGAGAGAGAGAGAGAATAGCGGGGAGTGAGAGAGAGAGATGAGCGGGGAGGCAGAGAGAGAGTAGCGGGGAGGGAGAGAGAGAGACAGGAGCGGGGAGTGAGAGAGAGAGAGGAGCGGGGAGAGAGAGAGGAGCGGGGAGTGAGAGAGAGAGGAGCGGGGAGGGAGAGAGAGAGGAGCGGGGAGGGAGAGAGAGAGGAGCGGGGAGGGAGAGAGAGAGAGGAGCGGGGAGTGAGAGAGAGGAGCGGGCAGGGAGAGAGAGAGAGGAGCGGGGAGTGAGAGAGAGAGAGGAGCGGGGAGGGAGAGAAGAGCGGGGAGGGAGAGAGAGGAGCGGGGAGGGAGAGAGACAGGGGAGAGAGGAGCGGGGAGGGAGAGAGAGAGGAGCGGGGAGAGAGAGAGAGAGGAGCGGTGAGTGAGAGAGAGAGGAGCGGGGAGGGAGAGAGAGAGGAGCGGGGAGTGAGAGAGAGAGGAGCGGGGAGTGAGAGAGGGAGGAGCGGGGAGTGAGAGAGAGGAGCGGGGAGGGAGAGAGAGAGGAGCGGGGAGGGAGAGTGAGAGGAGCGGGGAGTGAGAGAGAGGAGCGGGGAGGGAGAGAGAGGAGCGGGGGGTGAGAGAGAGAGGAGCGGGGAGTGAGATAGAGGAGCGGGGAGGGAGAGAGAGAGGAGCGGGGAGGGAGAGAGAGAGAGGAGCGGGGAGTGAGAGAGAGGAGCGGGGAGGGAGAGAGAGGAGCGGGGAGTGAGAGAGAGGAGCGGGGAGTGAAAGAGAGAGGAGCGGGGAGGGAGAGAGAGAGGAGCGGGGAGGGAGAGAGAGAGGAGCGGGGAGGGAGAGAGAGAGAGGAGCGGGGAGGGAGAGAGAGAGGAGCGGGGAGGGAGAGAGAGAGAGGAGAGAGGAACGGGGAGAGAGAGAGGAGAGCGGGGAGGGAGAGAGAGAGGAGAGAGGAGCGGGGAGAGAGAGAGGAGAGAGGAGCGGGTAGGGAGAGAGGAGCGGGGAGTGAGAGAGAGAGAGGAGCGTGGAGGGAGAGAGAGGAGCGGGGAGAGAGAGAGGAGCGGGGAGGGAGAGAGAGAGAGGAGCGGGGAGTGAGAGAGAGAGAGAGAATAGCGGGGAGTGAGAGAGAGAGAGAGGAGCGGGGAGGCAGAGAGAGAGGAGCGGGGAGGGAGAGAGAGAGGAGCGGGGAGGGAGAGAGAGAGGAGCGGGGAGGGAGAGAGAGAGAGGAGCGGGGAGTGAGAGAGAGGAGCGGGGAGGGAGAGAGAGGAGCGGGGAGTGAGAGAGAGGAGCGGGGAGTGAAAGAGAGAGGAGCGGGGAGGGAGAGAGAGAGGAGCGGGGAGGGAGAGAGAGAGGAGCGGGGAGGGAGAGAGAGAGAGGAGCGGGGAGGGAGAGAGAGAGGAGCGGGGAGGGAGAGAGAGAGAGGAGAGAGGAACGGGGAGAGAGAGAGGAGAGCGGGGAGGGAGAGAGAGAGGAGAGAGGAGCGGGGAGAGAGAGAGGAGAGAGGAGCGGGTAGGGAGAGAGGAGCGGGGAGTGAGAGAGAGAGAGGAGCGTGGAGGGAGAGAGAGGAGCGGGGAGAGAGAGAGGAGCGGGGAGGGAGAGAGAGAGAGGAGCGGGGAGTGAGAGAGAGAGAGAGAGAATAGCGGGGAGTGAGAGAGAGAGAGAGGAGCGGGGAGGCAGAGAGAGAGGAGCGGGGAGGGAGAGAGAGAGGAGCGGGGAGGGAGAGAGAGAGAGGAGCGGGGAGTGAGAGAGAGAGAGGAGCGGGGAGAGAGAGAGAGGAGCGGGGAGTGAGAGAGAGAGGAGCGGGGAGGGAGAGAGAGAGGAGCGGGGAGGGAGAGAGAGAGAGGAGCGGGGAGTGAGAGAGAGGAGCGGGGAGGGAGAGAGAGAGGAGCGGGGAGTGAGAGAGAGAGAGGAGCGGGGATGGAGAGAGAGAGGAGCGGGGAGTGAGAGAGAGAGGAGCGGGGATGGAGAGAGAGGAGCGGGGAGGGAGAGAGAGAGGAGCGGGGAGGGAGAGAGAGAGAGAGAGGAGCGGGGAGGGAGAGAGAGAGAGAGAGGAGCGGGGAGGGAGAGAGAGAGGGGGAGCGGGGAGGGAGAGAGAGAGAGAGGAGCGGGGAGTGAGAGAGAGAGGAGCGGGGAGGGAGAGAGAGGAGCGGGGAGAGAGAGAGAGAGGAGGGAGGAGCGGGGAGGGAGAGAGAGAGGAGCGGGGAGGGAGAGAGAGAGGAGCGGGGAGGGAGAGAGAGAGGAGCGGGGAGGGAGAGAGAGAGGAGCGGGGAGTGAGAGAGAGAGGAGCGGGCAGGGAGAGAGAGAGGAGCGGGGAGGGAGAGAGAGAGGAGCGGGGAGGGAGAGAGAGGAGCGGGGAGGGAGAGAGAGAGGAGCGGGGAGAGAAAGAGAGAGGAGCGGGGAGGGAGAGAGAGAGAGGAGAGAGGAGCGGGGAGAGAGAGAGAGGAGAGAGGAACGGGGAGGGAGAGAGAGAGGAGCGGGGAGGGAGAGAGAGAGGAGCGGGGAGAGAGAGAGAGAGAGGAGCGGTGAGTGAGAGAGAGAGAGGAGCGGGGAGGGAGAGAGAGAGGAGCGGGGAGTGAGAGAGAGGAGCGGGGAGTGAGAGAGAGAGGAGCGGGGAGTGAGAGAGAGGAGCGGGGAGGGAGAGAGAGAGAGAGAGGAGCGGGGAGGGAGAGAGAGAGGAGCGGGGAGTGAGAGAGAGGAGCGGGGAGGGAGAGAGAGGAGCGGGGGGTGAGAGAGAGAGGAGCGGGGAGTGAGATAGAGGAGCGGGGAGGGAGAGAGAGGAGCGGGGAGTGAGAGAGAGGAGCGGGGAGGGAGAGAGAGGAGCGGGGAGTGAGAGAGAGGAGCGGGGAGGGAAAGAGAGAGGAGCGGGGAGGGAGAGAGAGAGGAGCGGGGAGGGAGAGAGGAGCGGGGAGGGAGAGAGAGAGGAGCGGGGAGGGAGAGAGAGAGGAGAGAGGAGAGCGGGGAGGGAGAGAGAGAAGAGCGGGGAGGGAGAGAGAGGAGCGGGAGGGAGAGAGAGAGGAGAGAGGAGCGGGGAGAGAGAGAGGAGAGAGGAGCGGGTAGGGAGAGAGAGAGGAGCGGGGAGGGAGAGAGAGGAGCGGGGAGTGAGAGAGAGAGAGGAGAGAGGAGCGGGGAGGGAGAGAGAGGAGCGGGGAGGGAGAGAGAGAGGAGCGGGGAGGGAGAGAGAGAGGAGCGGGGAGGGAGAGAGAGAGGAGCGGGGAGTGAGAGAGAGAGGAGCGGGGAGGGAGAGAGAGAGGAGCGGGGAGGGAGAGAGAGAGGAGCGGGGAGGGAGAGAGAGAGGAGCGGGGAGTGAGAGAGAGAGGAGCGGGGAGTGAGAGAGAGAGGAGCGGGGAGGGAGAGAGAGAGAGAGAGGAGCGGGGAGAGAGAGAGAGGAGAGAGGAGCGGGGAGGGAGAGAGAGAGGAGCGGGGAGGGAGAGAGAGAGGAGCGGGGAGGGAGAGAGAGAGGAGCGGGGAGGGAGAGAGAGAGGAGCGGGGAGTGAGAGAGAGAGAGGAGCGGGCAGGGAGAGAGAGAGGAGCGGGGAGGGAGAGAGAGAGGAGCGGGGAGGGAGAGAGAGAGGAGCGGGGAGGGAGAGAGAGAGGAGCGGGGAGGGAGAGAGAGAGGAGCGGGGAGTGAGAGAGAGAGGAGCGGGGAGGGAGAGAGAGAGAGGAGAGAGGAGCGGGGAGATAGAGAGAGGAGAGAGGAGCGGGGAGGGAGAGAGAGAGAGAGGAGCGGGGAGGCAGAGAGAGAGGAGCGGGGAGGGAGAGAGAGAGGAGCGGGGAGGGAGAGAGAGAGGAGCGGGGAGGGAGAGAGAGAGAGGAGCGGGGAGTGAGAGAGAGGAGCGGGGAGGGAGAGAGAGGAGCGGGGAGTGAGAGAGAGGAGCGGGGAGTGAAAGAGAGAGGAGCGGGGAGGGAGAGAGAGAGGAGCGGGGAGGGAGAGAGAGAGGAGCGGGGAGGGAGAGAGAGAGAGGAGCGGGGAGGGAGAGAGAGAGGAGCGGGGAGGGAGAGAGAGAGAGGAGAGAGGAACGGGGAGAGAGAGAGGAGAGCGGGGAGGGAGAGAGAGAGGAGAGAGGAGCGGGGAGAGAGAGAGGAGAGAGGAGCGGGTAGGGAGAGAGGAGCGGGGAGTGAGAGAGAGAGAGGAGCGTGGAGGGAGAGAGAGGAGCGGGGAGAGAGAGAGGAGCGGGGAGGGAGAGAGAGAGAGGAGCGGGGAGTGAGAGAGAGAGAGAGAGAATAGCGGGGAGTGAGAGAGAGAGAGAGGAGCGGGGAGGCAGAGAGAGAGGAGCGGGGAGGGAGAGAGAGAGGAGCGGGGAGGGAGAGAGAGAGAGGAGCGGGGAGTGAGAGAGAGAGAGGAGCGGGGAGAGAGAGAGAGGAGCGGGGAGTGAGAGAGAGAGGAGCGGGGAGGGAGAGAGAGAGGAGCGGGGAGGGAGAGAGAGAGAGGAGCGGGGAGTGAGAGAGAGGAGCGGGGAGGGAGAGAGAGAGGAGCGGGGAGTGAGAGAGAGAGAGGAGCGGGGATGGAGAGAGAGAGGAGCGGGGAGTGAGAGAGAGAGGAGCGGGGATGGAGAGAGAGGAGCGGGGAGGGAGAGAGAGAGGAGCGGGGAGGGAGAGAGAGAGAGAGGAGCGGGGAGGGAGAGAGAGAGAGAGAGGAGCGGGGAGGGAGAGAGAGAGGGGGAGCGGGGAGGGAGAGAGAGAGAGAGGAGCGGGGAGTGAGAGAGAGAGGAGCGGGGAGGGAGAGAGAGGAGCGGGGAGAGAGAGAGAGAGAGGAGGGAGGAGCGGGGAGGGAGAGAGAGAGGAGCGGGGAGGGAGAGAGAGAGGAGCGGGGAGGGAGAGAGAGAGGAGCGGGGAGGGAGAGAGAGAGGAGCGGGGAGTGAGAGAGAGAGGAGCGGGCAGGGAGAGAGAGAGGAGCGGGGAGGGAGAGAGAGAGGAGCGGGGAGGGAGAGAGAGGAGCGGGGAGGGAGAGAGAGAGGAGCGGGGAGAGAAAGAGAGAGGAGCGGGGAGGGAGAGAGAGAGAGGAGAGAGGAGCGGGGAGAGAGAGAGAGGAGAGAGGAACGGGGAGGGAGAGAGAGAGGAGCGGGGAGGGAGAGAGAGAGGAGCGGGGAGAGAGAGAGAGAGAGGAGCGGTGAGTGAGAGAGAGAGAGGAGCGGGGAGGGAGAGAGAGAGGAGCGGGGAGTGAGAGAGAGGAGCGGGGAGTGAGAGAGAGAGGAGCGGGGAGTGAGAGAGAGGAGCGGGGAGGGAGAGAGAGAGAGAGAGGAGCGGGGAGGGAGAGAGAGAGGAGCGGGGAGTGAGAGAGAGGAGCGGGGAGGGAGAGAGAGGAGCGGGGGGTGAGAGAGAGAGGAGCGGGGAGTGAGATAGAGGAGCGGGGAGGGAGAGAGAGGAGCGGGGAGTGAGAGAGAGGAGCGGGGAGGGAGAGAGAGGAGCGGGGAGTGAGAGAGAGGAGCGGGGAGGGAAAGAGAGAGGAGCGGGGAGGGAGAGAGAGAGGAGCGGGGAGGGAGAGAGGAGCGGGGAGGGAGAGAGAGAGGAGCGGGGAGGGAGAGAGAGAGGAGAGAGGAGAGCGGGGAGGGAGAGAGAGAAGAGCGGGGAGGGAGAGAGGAGAGAGGAGCGGGTAGGGAGAGAGGAGCGGGGAGTGAGAGAGAGAGAGGAGCGTGGAGGGAGAGAGAGGAGCGGGGAGAGAGAGAGGAGCGGGGAGGGAGAGAGAGAGAGGAGCGGGGAGTGAGAGAGAGAGAGAGAGAATAGCGGGGAGTGAGAGAGAGAGAGAGGAGCGGGGAGGCAGAGAGAGAGGAGCGGGGAGGGAGAGAGAGAGGAGCGGGGAGGGAGAGAGAGAGAGGAGCGGGGAGTGAGAGAGAGAGAGGAGCGGGGAGAGAGAGAGAGGAGCGGGGAGTGAGAGAGAGAGGAGCGGGGAGGGAGAGAGAGAGGAGCGGGGAGGGAGAGAGAGAGAGGAGCGGGGAGTGAGAGAGAGGAGCGGGGAGGGAGAGAGAGAGGAGCGGGGAGTGAGAGAGAGAGAGGAGCGGGGATGGAGAGAGAGAGGAGCGGGGAGTGAGAGAGAGAGGAGCGGGGATGGAGAGAGAGGAGCGGGGAGGGAGAGAGAGAGGAGCGGGGAGGGAGAGAGAGAGAGAGAGGAGCGGGGAGGGAGAGAGAGAGAGAGAGGAGCGGGGAGGGAGAGAGAGAGGGGGAGCGGGGAGGGAGAGAGAGAGAGAGGAGCGGGGAGTGAGAGAGAGAGGAGCGGGGAGGGAGAGAGAGGAGCGGGGAGAGAGAGAGAGAGGAGGGAGGAGCGGGGAGGGAGAGAGAGAGGAGCGGGGAGGGAGAGAGAGAGGAGCGGGGAGGGAGAGAGAGAGGAGCGGGGAGGGAGAGAGAGAGGAGCGGGGAGTGAGAGAGAGAGGAGCGGGCAGGGAGAGAGAGAGGAGCGGGGAGGGAGAGAGAGAGGAGCGGGGAGGGAGAGAGAGGAGCGGGGAGGGAGAGAGAGAGGAGCGGGGAGAGAAAGAGAGAGGAGCGGGGAGGGAGAGAGAGAGAGGAGAGAGGAGCGGGGAGAGAGAGAGAGGAGAGAGGAACGGGGAGGGAGAGAGAGAGGAGCGGGGAGGGAGAGAGAGAGGAGCGGGGAGAGAGAGAGAGAGGAGCGGTGAGTGAGAGAGAGAGAGGAGCGGGGAGGGAGAGAGAGAGGAGCGGGGAGTGAGAGAGAGGAGCGGGGAGTGAGAGAGAGAGGAGCGGGGAGTGAGAGAGAGGAGCGGGGAGGGAGAGAGAGAGAGAGAGGAGCGGGGAGGGAGAGAGAGAGGAGCGGGGAGTGAGAGAGAGGAGCGGGGAGGGAGAGAGAGGAGCGGGGGGTGAGAGAGAGAGGAGCGGGGAGTGAGATAGAGGAGCGGGGAGGGAGAGAGAGGAGCGGGGAGTGAGAGAGAGGAGCGGGGAGGGAGAGAGAGGAGCGGGGAGTGAGAGAGAGGAGCGGGGAGGGAAAGAGAGAGGAGCGGGGAGGGAGAGAGAGAGGAGCGGGGAGGGAGAGAGGAGCGGGGAGGGAGAGAGAGAGGAGCGGGGAGGGAGAGAGAGAGGAGAGAGGAGAGCGGGGAGGGAGAGAGAGAAGAGCGGGGAGGGAGAGAGAGGAGCGGGAGGGAGAGAGAGAGGAGAGAGGAGCGGGGAGAGAGAGAGGAGAGAGGAGCGGGTAGGGAGAGAGAGAGGAGCGGGGAGGGAGAGAGAGGAGCGGGGAGTGAGAGAGAGAGAGGAGAGAGGAGCGGGGAGGGAGAGAGAGGAGCGGGGAGGGAGAGAGAGAGGAGCGGGGAGGGAGAGAGAGAGGAGCGGGGAGGGAGAGAGAGAGGAGCGGGGAGTGAGAGAGAGAGGAGCGGGGAGGGAGAGAGAGAGGAGCGGGGAGGGAGAGAGAGAGGAGCGGGGAGGGAGAGAGAGAGGAGCGGGGAGTGAGAGAGAGAGGAGCGGGGAGTGAGAGAGAGAGGAGCGGGGAGGGAGAGAGAGAGAGAGAGGAGCGGGGAGAGAGAGAGAGGAGAGAGGAGCGGGGAGGGAGAGAGAGAGGAGCGGGGAGGGAGAGAGAGAGGAGCGGGGAGGGAGAGAGAGAGGAGCGGGGAGGGAGAGAGAGAGGAGCGGGGAGTGAGAGAGAGAGAGGAGCGGGCAGGGAGAGAGAGAGGAGCGGGGAGGGAGAGAGAGAGGAGCGGGGAGGGAGAGAGAGAGGAGCGGGGAGGGAGAGAGAGAGGAGCGGGGAGGGAGAGAGAGAGGAGCGGGGAGTGAGAGAGAGAGGAGCGGGGAGGGAGAGAGAGAGAGGAGAGAGGAGCGGGGAGATAGAGAGAGGAGAGAGGAGCGGGGAGGGAGAGAGAGAGAGAGGAGCGGGGAGGCAGAGAGAGAGGAGCGGGGAGGGAGAGAGAGAGGAGCGGGGAGGGAGAGAGAGAGGAGCGGGGAGGGAGAGAGAGAGAGGAGCGGGGAGTGAGAGAGAGGAGCGGGGAGGGAGAGAGAGGAGCGGGGAGTGAGAGAGAGGAGCGGGGAGTGAAAGAGAGAGGAGCGGGGAGGGAGAGAGAGAGGAGCGGGGAGGGAGAGAGAGAGGAGCGGGGAGGGAGAGAGAGAGAGGAGCGGGGAGGGAGAGAGAGAGGAGCGGGGAGGGAGAGAGAGAGAGGAGAGAGGAACGGGGAGAGAGAGAGGAGAGCGGGGAGGGAGAGAGAGAGGAGAGAGGAGCGGGGAGAGAGAGAGGAGAGAGGAGCGGGTAGGGAGAGAGGAGCGGGGAGTGAGAGAGAGAGAGGAGCGTGGAGGGAGAGAGAGGAGCGGGGAGAGAGAGAGGAGCGGGGAGGGAGAGAGAGAGAGGAGCGGGGAGTGAGAGAGAGAGAGAGAGAATAGCGGGGAGTGAGAGAGAGAGAGAGGAGCGGGGAGGCAGAGAGAGAGGAGCGGGGAGGGAGAGAGAGAGGAGCGGGGAGGGAGAGAGAGAGAGGAGCGGGGAGTGAGAGAGAGAGAGGGGCGGGGAGAGAGAGAGAGGAGCGGGGAGTGAGAGAGAGAGGAGCGGGGAGGGAGAGAGAGAGGAGCGGGGAGGGAGAGAGAGAGAGGAGCGGGGAGTGAGAGAGAGGAGCGGGGAGGGAGAGAGAGAGGAGCGGGGAGTGAGAGAGAGAGAGGAGCGGGGATGGAGAGAGAGAGGAGCGGGGAGTGAGAGAGAGAGGAGCGGGGATGGAGAGAGAGGAGCGGGGAGGGAGAGAGAGAGGAGCGGGGAGGGAGAGAGAGAGAGAGAGGAGCGGGGAGGGAGAGAGAGAGAGAGAGGAGCGGGGAGGGAGAGAGAGAGGGGGAGCGGGGAGGGAGAGAGAGAGAGAGGAGCGGGGAGTGAGAGAGAGAGGAGCGGGGAGGGAGAGAGAGGAGCGGGGAGAGAGAGAGAGAGGAGGGAGGAGCGGGGAGGGAGAGAGAGAGGAGCGGGGAGGGAGAGAGAGAGGAGCGGGGAGGGAGAGAGAGAGGAGCGGGGAGGGAGAGAGAGAGGAGCGGGGAGTGAGAGAGAGAGGAGCGGGCAGGGAGAGAGAGAGGAGCGGGGAGGGAGAGAGAGAGGAGCGGGGAGGGAGAGAGAGGAGCGGGGAGGGAGAGAGAGAGGAGCGGGGAGAGAAAGAGAGAGGAGCGGGGAGGGAGAGAGAGAGAGGAGAGAGGAGCGGGGAGAGAGAGAGAGGAGAGAGGAACGGGGAGGGAGAGAGAGAGGAGCGGGGAGGGAGAGAGAGAGGAGCGGGGAGAGAGAGAGAGAGAGGAGCGGTGAGTGAGAGAGAGAGAGGAGCGGGGAGGGAGAGAGAGAGGAGCGGGGAGTGAGAGAGAGGAGCGGGGAGTGAGAGAGAGAGGAGCGGGAAGGGAGAGAGAGAGAGAGGAGCGGAGAGGGAGAGAGAGAGAGAGGAGCGAGGAGTGAGAGAGAGGTTGATAGAAGGAGGAAGGGAGGGAGGAGAGAGAGGGAGAAAGAGAGTGAGCGGGAGTGTAGTGAGTAGTGTTGTTGAGCAGTATTCGCCACCGTATTCAGCTTCTGTGCTGTTGTCTCGGCTCATTAATGACATACGAATACTAGGGTGAACTTATTCCAGATACATTGTCAACGTTACTTCTTTCACAACTCTATGAGTTCTCGGTAATCAGCGATTTGCCTCAAAATAGACGCCTGTTCCCTGAATGTTTGTAAGCTAACCCTTGTCTTATATCTAGCTCGCTAGATACCGGAGGCTCAGCCCACAAGCGTCCCCGTGTTCCGATGCATATGTTTCATAAACATCTACATGAAGGGGTAGTCATATATGCTCAATATTGCTTAAACATCTGTTGATATCTAAAAGGCACATCTTAAGAAGACAACTCTGTCAAAAGAAGATCTAAACAGCTACAGGCCTATTTCTAACCTTAGCTTCATTTCCAAAATACTCGAAAAGGTTGTTGCAAATCGACTTACTTCTCACATCAACATAAATGGTTTAACCAATGCATCACAGTCTGCGTACAAACAATTTCACTCAACAGAAACTGCTCTTTTAAAAGTACACAATGACATAAACCTTAACATTGATAATGGCAAAGTTACTGCACTGACCCTGCTTGACCTATCCGCCGCTTTCGACACCATTGACCACGACATTCTCATTACACGCTTATCAACGTGGTACGAGATATCTGGCACAGCCTTGAGCTGGTTTACTTCATACCTTACTGACAGACGACAAGCCATTAAAATAGGTAACTGCTTCTCAGACATGCTGCCCACCTCTTGTGGTGTCCCCCAGGGTTCTGTTTTGGGTCCGTTGCTTTTCACTCTGTACACAACACCATTAAGCTCAGTTATCCAGAGTCACAACCTGGATCATCACCTTTATGCAGATGACACACAAATCTATGTTTCTCTGACCACACCAGATACTTGTCGCTCCCTAAACCAGCTCAGGGTTTGTCTCCAAGATGTCTCCCTCTGGATGAAAAAATAGTAAATTAAAACTAAATGCAGATAAGACTGAATTTCTCATCATTGGTACCTCAACGCAGCGGGCAAAACTCAATGGCTTTTTCCCGACACATATTCTGAGTCAGAGTATCACACCAGCCGCCTCAGTTTTAAATCTCGGAGTAACGTTTGATGAAAACTTCAATTTCAAACAACATATCTCGAAAACATGCCGTTGCTGTTTTTACCATATCCGTGATCTTCGCCGTATCCGCCGGTGTTTATCACTTTCCGTTGCTAAAACCATCGCCACAGCTCTAGTAAGCAGCAGACTCGACTACTGCAATTCCCTCCTTTACAATACCGCAAACAAGGACATAGCAAAACTTCAGCGTGTCCAAAATTGTTTAGCAAGGGTAGTCACGCGTACTCCTCGTTTTTCTCGCTCAGTGCCGCTTCTAAAATCACTGCATTAGCTACCTGTGCACTATCGCATCATTTTCAAAATTTGTACAATAGCCTATCAAGCACTCTCATCTACACAACCAGCATATATAAATTCAATGCTAACTCCAACAAGAAATTCCAGACAGCTACGCTCAACCAGTAGTAACCCTCTTTACATCCCTCGGGTGAAAACGAAAGCCGGGACACGAGCTTTCTCGGTTGCCGCACCAACGGTGTGGAATTCGCTTCCTGCCAGTGTTAAATCACAAGGTAATATAGTTTCATTCCGCCGACATCTAAAAACCTATCTCTTTAATGCTGCCTATCCTCCTTAGCCTCCTAGCTTTTCCATCCATCCGTTGACGACTCACGCATTGCTTTCGATTATGAGATTGATTAATCCCCTGGTTTTGTCGCGCCACTGAGCTTGATTTTCGAGGATATTGGCGCAAAAGAAGTTACTATTATTATTATTATTATTACATTCCATGAAACACAAAGTGGAATATAGATTGTCTAAGCTGACGTCAACACGCAAGAAAAAAAATCGACGACGGCCAAGTTAATTGTGGTGGAATGAATTATTGACGCCGTACAACTGCTTACGATGTCGTCCGCCATCACGTGTATGTCGGCTGCCTTTAACGAGGTTATGTTTGCACGACGTCGGTGTGTAATTTTCTATCAAACAAAATACACTTCAGCAAGCGTAATTACACTACAACATTCCTGATAGGTCCTAGGCTAGAGGGCAACGACGGCTACAATAGATTATATTCCATGTAAATTATGCGCTATAAAATATCAACATACATTTCAAGATATGAATCTTACAGTGATGATTTCAAGACACAACCAAAAATAGAGAGAGCTATATTATAAAAAAGAAACAACTTAACTGCAACATGTTTTTAAGACATGAAAACCACATTTTCTGAAACGTCGTAAAAACGTAAAAAATAAACGTATTATTTTAAATGATGTGTTCAAATGTTTCCGTGCATAGAAAGAGCATGTTGCTAACAATATAAATTCCTCACAAATTTGTTGATGATATTTGAGGAAAACATCGATAGGAACAACAATTTCATATGCACTGTATCAGAATCACACAAGACAATCTCTATAGTATGATAACATACACAATGAAGAAACTCTTATAGAAATAGCTCAACAACCTCTAATCAACTGTCTACGCCATGGGAACACACATGTTTCAACACCGATATAATTAATAACCTTAAACGATACATAGCATGTCTTGAAAATCCCCACTGAAACGCTGCAACTAGACACACTAAGCTGACACGTAATCCTTCAGGCTCGCAGTGCCATCGACATCATGAAAACACTAGATAAAAAAAAACAAGACTACGACATCTGCAACGTCGGTTGACAATGTGTCTCGAGACAGCCGTCAGCCAAGAGCAACTAAGCCTCTACGTCGTACTCGAAGGACATGACACGCTGTGACCGCAGTTCCCACGACGTGTTGACATGATACACTCATTCCAGCTGCGACGTCCTCCCAGAGGTAACGTGGGCGTTAGGGGCGACGCGTTTACGTGCAGGAAATTAACCAGTCATCCCGTGCTCTATCATCGCTTCAGCAGTGGAAGAAGACATTTCGTTTGGGACTGATGCGACGCCAGACGACCCACTGGTGTTGGCAGTTATAAATCGGCACAATATAGACGCCACCGAGACAAAGCGAGCAGGGATTTACGTGCAAATTTATTCCGCGAAAAGACAGTAGACTCACTGTCTAGGTCACAGCTACAACGATCTCATCTGTCACCAGAACAGACTTTCCTGCCAGGACGTGGAGGCCGGTGCGCTGCGTGGACCCTAACGTTGGTTTCCTGTTTCTGCACCAACTGACGTTAGCCCCGGTACTGATCCTCGTTTTTTTGGCTGTTTTTTTTCACGAGTCGCTGGTCCCCCTTCGCAGTTGCTGTACCATTCGAACCATGATATTGCTCGCGTAAAAAGAAAGTTCCAAATAAAAAATTATTTAAAGTAATACAAGACCAGAAGTGTTGCACTGCCCTGCATAACTATACAGGGGAGTCAAACAATCAGGGCAGGGCAGGGCAGGGCAGGGCAGGGCAGGGCAGGGCAGGGCAGGGCAGGGCAGGGCAGGGCAGGGCAGGGCAGGGCAGGGCAGGGCAGGGCAGGGCAGGGCAGGGCAGGGCAGGGCAGGGCAGGGCAGGGCAGGGCACGGCACGGCACGGCACGGCACGGCACGGCACGGCACGGCACGGCACGGCACGGCACGGCACGGCACGGCACGGCACGGCACGGCACGGCACGGCACGGCACGGCACGGCACGGCTCGGCTCGGCTCGGCTCGGAACGGCACAGAGAAACCCTAGTAGTTACACGATCACTATTTTACATCACAAATCAAGTTTCATTAGATAAAGAAATCATAAATGGAAATGCATTTACCAAAGGTTGTTTCTGCGTCTACTTTCAGACACCCATCTCATTTTTGGCATGTTCATGTCACACAGCCATCCAGTTACGGCTGACAACGCGCGAGTAAGCGACACATTTGTAAATTGATCTCTCGATTCATTGCAGACGCAAGGATTTATATCGATTTGCCTTTCGTTTTGTCTTGCTGGACTTGTTAGCGCTAGAACGTCGCAAGTCCCACTGTCAGCAGTCGTATGTGACAGCTTGCCTGCGCTGTACTGCTACGTGTGGCGCCATGCCATCGATGGTATATCATAACCTGCCAAAGGCGCAAACACGTGACGTGGTACCAGCAATGGGAGGCCTTACGTATGGTCATGCCACTGGTGCTGATAATAACAGTAATAACTTTATTGTCCATCCGTAGAATGGATACACACTTTGCACTAAGGTAGGCGCATAGAAACATAATATCTAAATCGTGTACACAATACAATCAAGTATGTAAACAGTGACTCTTAGTAGGAGGTATATAAATGAAAAAATATAATCGTGGGCGGACATTCTAGCAGCATGACATAATAATTATCAAATATTTGAATAAATACGTTAAAACATTATGACAATATCATAACATAGATACAAAAATTGCTAAAACAACATGGCAATGTTATATACAAATGTATGTTATATAGGTGGCAGCTGTAGGGACTGTGATCAATAGGTCAACACCTGCTTTTGTGTGACTCCTTGATGGATTGACACTATAAGAAGAATATTCAGTTATTTATTATACTATGGTGCCTCGGATCTCACTACACGTCCAGCTACAACACACCGGTCTGTTAACATTATACTCCACGCAATATAGACCTGCAGGTCGACGAAGACTTCCGGTACACATTCCCAGAGTCGGAATTAGGGCAGGACGGACGGGGAAATTACCTACAATACAAATGACGGCGGTATCCACAAAACGCAGTGGCTCAGGGATAGAGCTTCGGACTCTCGACTACGAGAACCCGGGTTCGAATCCTGTGCTGCGGTGTTAAAACATTGGGCTCCAGTTCATTCACCTGTATAAATAAGTACCTGACTATAGACAGTGATGAATATGTGTACGAGCAGCCTTCGCGCATTAATTGTAGCACATGGGTGGATGCTTCCCACAGAAGCCGAGATGGTGTCTAAGTGAACAGGTCTGTCAGGGAAGTAAAGTGTAAAGCGCTTTGAACTGGATACTGCGCTATACAAGAACTTGCCTTTATATCGCGTTTTGGGCAATTTCTTTGAAGTCGAAACATACTTAGACGTAACTTGAGTACTTCAACGTAGTGCAAATTTGTGTATTAAATGAATAAATGTCATAGTGTGCTGTAAAGTCATTAGTGTAGAAAATAGGAAGGAGTGAGCTGTATTGAGGTACGATGCTCGTCCATGTACAACCCGGGGGCCTACACAGTGCTAAATCCGGACGACACAGACGGATATCAACAATGTCAATTCAGTTAAGACTGCTGCGCCAATACGGGAAAGCAATCGGCAAATCATATCCTCCGGCTGCGAGATTTTCGCGGAAAGCCTATGATTTTACGAATGTGAAAAACACATAAAATTCATCAGGTAATCCGTTTCGTCGAAGATACAATAGCACCTATTTCCGTATTTCCGTGTTTACGTGTGCAGAATTAAACATGGACCGCCGAAACACCCATACATACTGGGCAATATCCTTGATCAAGGTTACCTTACACACGGAAATGAGGTTATTAGCCTTCTATTTTTTTAATTATTAAAGTGTTTTTTTAAGTTTGTTTGCTTGTTTTTTAGTTAATTTAGTTAGTAAGGTAGTTCGTACGTACGCATGTACATGTATACATACATACATACATACATACATACATACATACATACATACATACATACATATATACATATATATACATACATACGTACATGTATACATACACATATGCATGCATACATATATACATACATACATATACATACATACATACATACATACATACACACACACACACACACATATATATATATATATATATATATATATATATATATTTATATATATATTATATATATTATATATATATATATATATATATATATATATATATATACATGCGTATGTACATACTTACATTTGTAAATTATGTACATACGTGCGTACTTATGCAGGTAGGCAGACGGGAATGCTGGCATACACACAAGTTACATTAGATCGACAGCAGCGTACTATAGAAAGCTCAATGTCGAACACGACATTAAGTAGGTGTTAAGCACTCAATTCGTACATTGACATGCGGATTGAAGCCAAGCTGCGGAAGTATTATCTTGTCATCTAGGACAAATCTAAGTTCTTTGCATTTCACCGTTTGGCAGACTTGATTAAATTAGAGAAGAATTTAATCTAAGATAAATCGATAGGTTGTTCGTTAATGTAGTAATTATTCTAAGTAGTCAAATACACGCTTTTCTGTCACAGGAGGAAGTCTGGAACGACGTACAGTTAATGAGTTTTATTTGGGTTTGAATCAGAAGAGCGAGGATTCTATTTCCTTAATTAAGACGGCCCAGTAGACTTGTCTCACCAAGAACGCTTCTGGTGAGGGAGGTTTCTCCGATAATGCATTTCCGCGTTGCTCATTGGTGCAATACGCGGTCAAGTATCAAAAACTTCGTTATATAATCATTGCTGTGTGCGTGCGTGCGTGCGTGCGCTCGCGTGTGTGTGTGCATTGCCTAAATATTAAAAACAACACCCCTATCTTCTGATGTTATGAATGTACTTATGTGTATTTATTTATGTATATCGAGTACTATATATATATATATATATATATATATATATATATATATATATATATATATATAGTTGTGTGTGCATGTGCGTGTGCATGTATGCAGATGCGATATATGTCCGCGAATAATTATGGCTTTGAAACTGACATCTATTTTAGCTCATGTCGTGCCGCATTTTGGTAGCAACGAACGTAATGTTAATCATATTACATTGAGGTATTGACCAAGCCCAACTTCTTTAATTAAAATTAGTTTATTACGAGCTCACAGAACAGGAGTACGGAACACCTTTGGGCTGACGGAAGAGCGTGGCCATAATATTCAATTCGTACAAGGAGTGTAACGTGATCTTGAAAGCCGCTCACAAGGAGGAGAAATGGAAAGAACTAATATCGAAGCTAAAGATGCGATAGCGCACATGTGATCAAGGACCATATTATACGGTCAATACTTCACAATTACGTAGCTTTAATATGGCAAAATATTAAAGACTATTGTGGCCGAAGGAATATAAAAACGTATATGCCAGTTTAATAAATTAATGTGAAATTTCAATGATTCAAAGAACATGAAAATAATATACGTGTGTGATTAATTAATGTCATAAATGTGTGGGTGTTTGTGTCTGTGTGATATATATATTTTTTTATATTATGTTCTTAAGACTAAAACATCCATGTTACAGATTTAATGCCTGCCAATTAATTACATTATTAAGTACAGAACAATGTTTGCAATTTTAAAGATTCCGCCTGCAACACGTTCAAATCGTAAACAAAAGAAACATCCAGTTTTAAAACAAAATTGATTGGCAATAATGCCGAGGCGAGCAGAGGTAGGTGTAACAGCAATAACCGCTTGTTAAATACCCTTTACTGTTTAACCTTCCCACATTCTAGACAGCAGACTTGCAGTTAAAATTGCTGCTCTGCCAAATCTGAACAGAGCGGCTGGCAACATCTCTTTAAGAGAAGAACAAATACACGTCTTTAAAGATTAACGTTTCATCTATATTTTGTTCTCCACGACAAACTCGTTTATCGTCAGATATGACG
>OZ024858.1:49824353-49831853 GCA_964017155.1 Oasisia sp. SBJ-2009 | reverse complement strand
TACATACATGCATGCATGCATGCATGCATGGATACATACATACATACATACATACATACATACGTACATACATACATACATACATACATACATACATACATACATACACACACATACATATATATATATATATATATATATATATATATATATATATATATACGTGTACGTGTACGTGTACGTGTACGTGTACGTGTACGTGTACGTGTACGTGTACGTGTACGTGTACGTGTACGTGTACGTGTACGTGTACGTGTACGTGTACGTGTACGTGTACGTGTACGTGTACGTGTACGTGTACGTGTACGTGTACGTGTACGTGTACGTGTACGTGTACGTGTACGTGTACGTGTACGTGTACGTGTACGTGTACGTGTACGTGTACGTGTACGTGTACGTGTACGTGTACGTGTACGTGTACGTGTACGTGTACGTGTACGTGTACGTGTACGTGTACGTGTACGTGTACGTGTACGTGTACGTGTACGTGTACGTGTACGTGTACGTGTACGTGTACGTGTACGTGTACGTGTACGTGTACGTGTACGTGTACGTGTACGTGTACGTGTACGTGTACGTGTACGTGTACGTGTACGTGTACGTGTACGTGTACGTGTACGTGTACGCGTACGCGTACGCGTACGCGTGTACGTGCACGCACACACGCACACACACACACATACACAAACACAAACACGCACGCACGCACGCACGCACCCACGCACGCACTCATAACATACATACTCACAATGCCTATGTATGTATTATGTGTGTGCTTGCAGGAGCGTATCTGCGTGCGAGCGTTCTAGCGTGCGTGCGAGCGAACGTGCATGCATGCGAACGTGCGTGTGTGCGCGCGTGCGCGCATGAGTACTTTTATGAAACACGAACGAAACCGAGTCGCACACTCCTCAGCAAGTTGACAAGGCGCTGCGCCACCCGCCGTCGATACGTCGACGTAGTTCCCAGTGTCGACGGTACGCGGCGCTCACACCACAGCGGTCTGCATGTCATTACCGGGGCAGGAGAAGCTGCACAGACCGCGATTACTCGGCTCACAGACGGCGCGGCAAGACGGTGTGTCGGCAGACGACAGACACTTGACACCAAGGTAGGAACAAAGTCTGAAATACACGCTTTTGTCGATATTATCGCAAAGCCGTTTACTCGCAATGTGGAGAATTGTAGAGGAACTCGTTTAGTTTATCTCACTGTGGATATCGTAGTTTGTGTCGTAGAAGAATACAGACAATGGCTAAAACCATCTCCTGATATGAAAGGTTGTGTGATCAGATAGGATACGACATTGAATGCACGGACATGACGTGGATATTCGATTTTCAGACTATTCGGAACAGTTACTAGTTGTCCATGTAAATAATACATCCCGTATTTTTAGTTAGCTGTCTGTCTTTGACTAAACTAACAGGGACATAAAATATGTTTCGTGGTGTGCTTAGGCCTGCTAGAACGTCGCGGACAGAATACCTGTTGCTTAATCGGTCTAGGTGTGCTACGGCATCTGAGGTATCAGACCTGTTGTTTGTTATCCGTATGCATACTGCAACATCGGGAATCAAGCCTGTTTCCTATCTGCTGTAGGCGTATCTTTGCATCGGAGGCATCAGAACTGTCCAGTGTAGGCTTGTTCTCCGTAAGCATGGTACCACATCGGGGTCACTAGATATGTTGTCAGTTTTCCGTAAGCATGGTACCACATCGGGGGCATCAGATGTATTTTCAGTTCTCCGTAAGCATATTACCACATCGGGGGCATCAGACATGTTGTCAGTTCTCCGTAGGCATATTACCACATCGGGGGCATCGGACATGTTGTCAGTTCTCCGTAAGCATATTACCACATCGGGGGCACCAGACATGCTGTCAGTTCTCCGTAAGCATATTACCACATCGGGGGCACCAGACATGTTGCCTATCCTCTGTAGGCATGCTACCACATCTAGGATACGAGACATGTTGTCAGTTCTCCGTAGGCATGTTACCTCATCGGGGGCATCAGACATGTTGCCTATCCTCTGTAGGCATGCTACCACATCTGGGACACCATACATGTTGTCTGCCCTTCGCAGGCATGCTACCACATCTAGGACACGAGACATGTTGTCAGTTCTCTCTAGACATGCAGCAATCGGACCAGGAATCACTCGCCCTGCTGGGCGGTCGAGTAGCGACCAGCGCTCTCCTGCGGGATGTCGCGGGAGACGTAATTCGATTAACTGGCACCTACAGTTAGTCTCTACACACCGACTAGTTGGTTCTGACGTGTTCTAAATCAAAGACTTCACACACATTGACGTACGTGGCGCGTTTCCAAGAAGTGGTTGCAACTTCGTTAGTTGTGCATACAATGGTTGATTCGTATGTCCAGACCAGTGTACGCACACATTTTGTTATGAATATGTAATAGAGATTTAAGGCGAGTGTGCCAGCTCCCAGGTTGTATTTAAAAACATTAAGTATTACGCTCTTATGATTACAACGTGCATGTTGAAGGTTTACTCACTGCCGCTTTGTGCTTAGTTAGTTGATTAAACTCGGAACAATGTTCACAATTTGGAAGATTCCGCCTGCAACACGGTCAGATGGAAAACAAAACATCCAGTTAAAAAAAAAAATGAATGACAATAATGCCGAACAGAACAGAATTAACCGCAATATACTTTGATGTTTGACTTTCTCACAGACAACCCGTTACAAATTACTGCTCGGGTAAATTTGGGCAGATGAGCTGCCACCCTCACTATTGACGTACGTTGACGTACGTAGTGTCTCGTCAAGAAGTGACGACAAATGCGCAGAACATGTTTGTGTCACAGGACTCGTAAAGTGCAACATGCCATTTTGATTCCTCGTAATATGCGACATTTGGTAAACAGTCATTTGACATTTGTCTCATCGACATCGCTATGGTATGCCTGGCAATTTTCATCGATCATTTGCCGTTTGTTCCCAAACAATACGTAACATGTTGAATGAGAGTTTGACTTGCTACGGCGCTGAAGCAGATATCGTGTATACAGCATATGTGTTATATAAGGGAGACACACTTCAGGCACGGTTAATGACGGTGTCTTACAGATGGGTTTACACTGGAACAGGCATCGAGGTTTGAAACAGAAATCAACACATTTCACGTATCTTTAATCATAATACAAAACATTGGAAGATATTGTGGACTTCAAAAACTACGTAAGAGCTCTGCGTTGTTGAAAAGCCTGATAATCAATCAAATCATTTTGTTGATGCTGTAGACTATAAAAATGATGTTCAATGCCTTGGTGTACAACATTTACACTATGGAGTTTTGACCAGATAATCGCGTGCGCGCACGCACTTAGGTGTGTGTGAGTGCATGTGTGTGTGTGTGTGTGTGTGTGTGTGTGTGTGTGTGTGTGTGCGTGCGTGTGCGTGCGTGTGTGTGTGTGTGCATTTGTTTACGCGCGCGTGCATGCATGTTTGCGTGAGTACGTGCATGCGTGTGCGTGTGTGCATCGGTGCATTCAGGAGTTTGCACTTGGGGAGGGAATATTTAACACATGCGAAGTGGTTCTGGCCTACTATCGTTTGGTGAATGGTGACCAGTTGACATAATGCCCCCTGCGAAAATGAGCCGATGTGTATTTGTGTGCATAACTGTTTGTGTGGTTCATGTTCGTTTATCGATTGGACAGTTCCAGAAGCCCTCTTCTGCGTGTTTGTGTATCTAACATCAACCGGGTGGTGAACAGTTTTGTTTGTGATAGTTAAAAACAACTGACGACATTCCAATATGGCCGCGGCGCTTGGTGACCTTGACCTTGATCACCACTATTTAACAACACAAGTATGGATAGACTGTTGTACTCACACAATGAGCAATACAACTCGTCACATTCAATAGCCGTTGTGGTACTACCAAACTGGTTTTTACTAGACGCTAGTAACCAATGTTTTACAGATTTTACGATTAATTTGATTCATCCATCTTTTCTCGCCACTTCCATTTCGCTAACATGATTACGGGGTGTTAGTTACTGTACTCACGTCACGTGTATTATCATGATCATTTGCGTTAATTGTATTGCCAAAGATTTGTTCCTACGATTACATTCAACTGTCCACGTAAGTTATTAATTCCAATACTTTTGGGTTATTCGACAAACGTTACCAGTATGTTTGCGTTGAAATAATTTGAATTACGATGCGAGCAGATTTGGTAGGTGTGTAGCAGTATTCCTAATGCGACTGAGTAAATTTAATAGGTGGGCTTATAGGAAGGATCTATCAAACACGCCAAGACGAATTTTGACAGTGAAATCTGATGGTAATGATATGTGTATATATTATATAATGCTAAAATGTGAAACGTCTGCACGGCCACTGCCATCAGTCGTTCAAACATTAAATACGTTTCGTCAAAATAACATACCGCCATCTCTTCTGTAACGTGTGCACGCACAATTCCCATCAACGCTTACTGAAACAGGCCATCAATACTGACACAAATAGCCGTGTACACACGTGTGCTGTGGGAAGTAAAATAGCAGTAAATCATTCCGGTAAGTACAATTTTAGTGTCATTTCATGTCTGATCCATTCTACTACTAAACTTGCAGCATTCCTGTTTTAAGATATCACAATAATGTACGTCCAACTGTTTAATGAGACACAACTAAGAGGTTCACTGTGATGTGACCCGTAGGTCTTGGCACTAATGACGCCTCTGTCGTTCACTTCACTCGTGACCAACGCCGTGTATTTGTACAGTATGATTTTGCAGGTTGCAACGGGTTTGAACCAATGTGACCGAAATTGAGTTATATGGCACCATGTTGACCTATGGCTCCGATCGCAATGAAGAGAGCAAACTGTGTATAAATGTTGTCCACAATCAGTACCGCCCTTTATGCAAGCAGGCTTTCATCCAGATGTTGCACTTAAATGAAGGTTGTGTGTTCGTCGTTTGATATTAATTAATTTAATGTTCCTGTCATTTGAATTCATATATTGACGATATATTATCCGCCAAAGTGTGTTTGGTAACCACGAAACTGTGTATACACTTGGGTTTTGTCTTCCACGAAATGTAAAAAAAAATTCACATTGTAAGTTAACAATGCAACCGGCAAACAAATGGACGACGAACTGTTTAACGGCAGATACCATTGATATTCACCGCAGCAGCGGCTTTCATATTTTCAAGACAATTAATTCAGTAAACGTTAAAGAGAGAGCGTCAGTTCCCTACTTGGAATGAGCGAGCATGTTGGTTAGTCATAGTAGGAAGTCTGAAGGGAGCGTTAAACACCAAAGTGCGGTTAACTGCGTTTGCCTTGGCATTGCTGCCAATGAAGCTTGTTTTGAAATTGTTTACAAAATGAACAGACACCTCCCTTTAACAGGACACATGCACACACTCCCTTTAATAATCATAAATACCCTGGCATAAATACCCCGTTTAAGTCTACTGTGATCATTATTGAGTTGTAGTATAAGTTGTTGTTGTTGTTTTTCAATTTGACTTACATTGCCAGACCGCGTCCACATAAGACGCGTTCTCAGAATATCCTAAAAACCGACAGTACTAGCTGTTAACGCCGCCATTACTGCAGGCGACAGTGCACCCATAAGTGGCATCGCCGACGACGTCCAATTGCGCGCACTTCCCATCGTTCTCGTTACTCGAACATAGCGACATTTCCACGAACAACACCAGCCACCACGCGTCCCGTTTTTCGCCCGCCATCGCGCTCGCTGGCGACTCTGCCGCTTGCCACCCGTCGGTCAGACTTCGGCGGTCGCCGCGGTAAATTAACGCGCCGCGACAGCGAACCGCGGTCGATCGGCAGCTAACTGTCCATATGATATCACCGCGTCGTCTCGCCGTGGAGATAACGCACGCGGGGTCTAGGCTTGCCGAGTGATGTTCCGTCGTCCGTCGAGTAGCCATGCGTGCTCCGATATGCTCGCGTCCAATTGAGCGCGTAATTAACGTAGCTTACGGTGCGTGTTGAGTCGTCGCCGCAGATCTTCAACCAGTAATTGTCTCCGCGTCTAAACTGCCGTCATCACCAACGGTAAACAGTCGAGCCGTGTCTCTCGTCTTTCTCTCTGTAGTCTTCAGTGAGGTTGACCTCGATAACGGTCCTCGACGTATTTCTTTCGTTTCCATTCACTGTTTTTCGCAGCGTATCACTCGCTCCCTCATCTATGCCTCTAACAACACCGGCATCGACCAATCCATGTTTACGCAATCATCCAATCCGCCCAATTGGACAAGTTTAGAAACGAAAGTAATCATGCGGTTTTTTCAAACCAAAGTTGGAATGGGTATATTGAACAATACTACATCATGGCCACCTGCTAATTGGGGTAGCACTCAAACAGTCAAGTTCAAGTGTAACCGATTAGCTGAAGGCTTATACGGCCACTTCGAGGGTTACAAAAGCGGTTAGCTGAAGGTTTATACGGCCACCTCGAGGGTTACAAAAGTGGTTAGCTGAAGGTTTATAGGGCCACCTGGAGGGTTACGAAAGCGGTTAGCTGAAGGTTTATACGGCCACCTCGAGGGTTACAAAAGTGGTTAGCTGAAGGTTTATAGGGCCACCTCGAGGGTTACAAAAGTGGTTAGCTGAAGGTTTATACGGCCACCTCGAGGGTTACGAAAGCGGTTAGCTGAAGGTTTATACGGCCACCTCGAGGGTTACGAAAGCGGTTAGCTGAAGCTTTATACGGCCACCTCGAGGATTACGAAAGCGGTCAGTGCAGGATTCACATGCCGGTGAGAGAACAGTCGCAGATCTAACGTTCCTGTGAATTTTGGTGCCACGGTTTTCATCTAATAAAGGTCTGAAAGACGATTAATAGTTTCTTCTTGTGGAAGATCTGTCGCACAATTGGAGAAACCCACCACCATTGTTATCACCACCACAACCACGACCACTGCACCTACTGTTACCACCGTTACCAGGAAAGTGGTTTCACAGCAACTGACACTTTAATGGTGGGAAACCGCTGCATGAGGCGCTGCGTTCGTCTTACAAGAAACACTATTCAACGGAAGCAACCATATTGAAAGACCATCCAGTATAACACTAATAATGCACGCAATGACCTGCTGGAAGTCTCATTCAACATTGTGACACCATGTTTCCCAGTCGTCTAACATACACCAACCAATTAGTTCGCACCCGGAACCGGAAGTCAAACATGATTATTCTTTGTGACGAACGCCATTATTCTCTGTGCTATTGAACATTACGCCCGTTCGTAACGTAATAAGGACGTGCTATCAGCACTTGCTTTCACACGCAGCTCTAAGCCTCGTTTCCACCGGATATATACACGTGGAAGCTCCGACAATTGAGCCTAATAATTTTCAACGATGTTTATGTACATTGAGAGAGGTGACGCCAAAATCGGCTAATGTGAAATGACAATACAACTGCGATGTTGGGTTTGAGTTCAAAACGTAATCTGCACCGAAGGCTTTTTGTATTG
>OZ024858.1:49789353-49819353 GCA_964017155.1 Oasisia sp. SBJ-2009 | reverse complement strand
GAAAAAAATGCGTTTAAAAGGACCGTAGGAGACTTATGCGCCCAAGCGATCTAACAGCGGCTTTGTTTTATTTTAGACGTTTTATATTTATTTTTATATGCCCATAATTATAGGCACATGTATCGATGTACCAAACCATGATGCCGCGTATTTATTTGATATAGTGGGTTTGTCTGAGATAAATCGTTCTCAGTAAGTATTTCGTCACAGCATCATGCGTGATCTGACTAATAACATCCGGTACTTGAGGACATAAAAGGACGTTTCATTGAACTGTTGGTTATCTGACTAATTGTCGACTCATACTCACAATTCAGTACCGCGGATCACGAGAGAATCCACCATCGAACACTTACTGATCCGACTAATCACAGAGGCACGTGACCATCCAACGGCTAACGTCATGTAAGAATCAACCATCAAACGAACGGTGATCAGATTATGGTTCACGTGTGACATTTACGGATCCTATCATGAGAGATCACGTTACGCATCGATAATCACGAAATGATTGGTGACCCGGTCGCGTAGGGATATCGGTGACATCACGTTAGTGACACGCAGGGCCATGTTTCCGTCGTGTAGACGCGTTTGCATGAATTACATTGCGTAAAAGATTGCGTAGCGATCCATTAGATTTCTGTAGGATTGATGAAAATTGTGGTTTATAATTGCGAACATTTCAAGTTTTATTAGCGCCTGGGCAGCAGCTACGCGAGGTGACAGGTAACAGATAAGTAGATTTATGACTGTCAGTTCAAACCAGTTACCGGTGTCTTTAGAGATAAAAACAGTGAAGATGAAAATGCCGTTTGTCAATGTCTGAACACGAAGGCCGGGCGGGAAATGGAAACTACGAGAGGTCAGTCACTGATTCACGCGGTTACTGGTGGATTCATGTAATCAGGTGCCCTCTGAATGCACTCCATCATTCACTCACAATTTTACAAACACGTAACTCAGCAATCTGCTGTCATCATTGTCATCGCTCACTCACTCACTCACTCACTCACTCACTCACTCACTCACTCACTCACTCACTCACTCACTCACTCACTCACTCACTCACTCACTCACTCACTCACTCACTCACTCACTCACTCATTCACTCACTCACTCACTCACTCATGCACACACACAAACACACAAAACCACACACACACACACACTCACACACGCACGCGCACGCGCACACGCACGCACACACACACACACACATCCACCCATCTACTCAATCCGTCAACTCAGCAATCAGTCACACATCGTTGAGTCAGAACGAAAGTCATGTTTGACGTCAGCATGTAACGAACACATCATCCCAGCGACACGTCTGGTGTCGAACTGTCCTGACTTCGGCACGATGGATGACGACCCGAGAGACCACAGACAAGACAAGGGCAACCCCACGGCTGTCAGCACGGCCGCCTCGAGTGATGCATTGAGTGCTAAATCAAAACTCACAGAGGTGCAGAAAACATCCAAGCAACGTGACAAAATCATATCAGACTTAATTGACCCGTGCAAGTGGCAGGCGACAAGCGACAAGCGACACGCGACAGAGGCGGCGTCAACGCTGACACGCTATTCTCCTTACCCAGTGCTGCCGCTGATGTTTGCAGCAGATGCGTTGTTAATTGCGCAAACGACCCTCTGACAGAGGAAGCTACGACCGTGTCAATCAGTCGGTCGGTCGGTCGGTCGGTCGGTCGGTCGGTCGGTCGGTCGGTCGGTCGGTCGGTCGGTCGGTCGGTCGGTCGGTCGGTCGGTCGGTCGGTCGGTCGGTCGGTCGGTCGGTCGGTCGGTCGGTCGGTCGGTCGGTCGGTCGGTCGGTCGGTCGGTCGGTCGGTCGGTCGGTCGGTCGGTCGGTCGGTCGGTCGGTCGGTCGGTCGGTCGGTCGGTCGGTCGGTCGGTCGGTCGGTCGGTCGGTCGGTCGGTCGGTCGGTCGGTCGGTAAACAGTCAACCGCATTTTCCACACAGATGATGGATTCCTTCAGTCGACGGCAGATCTGTTGGACGCGGCGTGGTTGTTTTTGACGCATCCAGCGATGATATGTTGAATTGTTTTGACTAGTCGAGCGACCTTCGAGAGACAACGCTGGCGCCGATTTGTCGTATATAGGATGTCTTTAAATCCCATTTCGCGCGGATGTTTGTGTACATAAAAAATCACACATAAAAGAAGATCGTTCTGAAAAGCAAGACATCTATATTACTGAACCACGAACATGTGTGCATACATTCGTCGACTGTTGCTTCCAAATAAATTACATAATCCCCGTCGATAGTAATGAAAGAAAGGTCCAAAAACGCCTCTGTAGAAAGAGATAAATTTATCAGCCAAATGAAAAAAAGGAGAAATGATGTGAACCTGTTGCTTTCGTGCCGTGCCGTGTCGTGTCTGTCTCACGTTTGATTCGCGACGTATCGATTCATCACCGTTGCTCGTCGGCCGTATGACGCGATGATAGGTGTACCATAACTGTTAAATGACTTCGTTAGGCGGCACATGTCAAGTGCTCACGGACTGATACAGCACAGACGGCAGCGCCGACGAGACGATTGGCGTCATTAGATGTCGATGTGATGTGGCCAAGGATCGCCTCTGCTAATTATCGGTTGCATCAATCATTATCACCATCACCAAGACGAGAATGAAAGCATTCTTGTTACTTCTCAAGTCCCCACTGATAGCTAGCTCTGCGTGGACATTCTACTGTCTCTGACACACCCAGAAACTTGAAACGTCATTTGTTCCATCCGCCACATGTAATTAGGGTGACGACATGGCGAATAACGACATTTCGTGGAACACCATGTTAGGTGAGGCTTAACACACATTTCTACGAAACTAATCATAAGACAGCTGGCTGGCTTCATAAATGATATTTTGTCATGTTCACCGGTTTCGCAATGTTCATAAACATATTGCAGAACCGGACTATTTTTCTTATTTACAATTACACACCCGTTCTTTCACCCGATGTCGTGCTGACGTCAATGGCAGTGAATAGACGTGTCAGTAATATTTCCAGGTACAAAGTGTCAGTGCATCGTCGTAATTGTTCAGGTGCGCATGCGTGGTAATGGTCGTCGTCAGTAACGATTTTGTAATTTGATCAGCAACCTTTCGTTGAGTCGGCTGCCGTAGACAGTTCGTTGTGTCTAGTTGTGTCTAGGTCATTATGTCGTTTGGACGGACATTTTCAGTTTGTTAGCAGGCAGGCTGTTCTGCGTTTTTTTATTGTTATTAATACGATGTTCTCAATGAACGCAGTACATACGTTAAAGGCATATTTCCGGCGGAATTGTGATTACTTACTTCAGTAAACACATAAGGATGTTCGAAACTTGAAACCTACGATTCCGGGAGAATGTTATAATTATAAACAATGCAAACAGTTTGAAAACAAAATTTACTGTCAACGTCGGTGCGCCTAGTTGATCGCAAAATCATTTAATGTCCTCTTACAAATTATTATGCTGCCCAATTCCGGGCTGAATAACACAAACGGTCTCTTTGAACATTTAAACACCGGCATTCAATTATATATTTTGTTGTCACAACAACTGCATCACACCTTACCAGCACAGACGATATACGTTTTCGATTTATGTTTGATAGTATGCCTTCGGCTGTTTGGAATCTATGTCAGAACTTTCTAAAATGATTCGAATATGTTAATGACTTAATGTGCAGAAGACATTTCAATGTTCTGGACGTTGAAGCGTCTACTTGTTTTGAGTAAGTGTGACGTACATAGCCAATGCCTGGTATTTAAACGGAAAAGCTAGACCAAACAAGCCGCGCAAACAACGTGCCGAGTATTTGTTTTGCAGTCAACCAGTGACGTCAATAAACCATATATTCGCCATTTTGAATCCGAACAAAATCGCAATCATTATACCATCAACTGGTCGGGTCTTCAAAGACGCCACATGAACGATATGCCACGTACGGCGCATGATCACGGTTGCCATGGGAACTCCATTATTTTGTTCATTTCCGCCAGCCTGTCTTTTTCTGCCCCGACTGACGCTAAATTAGCATGCCGCTGTCGCACAATTTCCGCACCTGTACAAACCGGGTCGCTGTGCGCGGAATGATCTCTGCTGTCGCACAGCGGCGGCGCACTCCGGCGGCATTGTTGTAGGCCTACACTGCCGCAGTCAGTAGTACCGGTACTGAGTGCATCAAAACGATGCATGCACCGGTGACTTGAGGATATGGAAAGTACGAATGTCCACATTGATTAAATCACCACCCGTAGGTAAGGGAAAGACGCCGGTAAAGATGTGATTATATTCTGAGAGCCATTGTGTAGTTGGCGTTAGTGGTGACCGGGTTCCGTTCCACAGTAGGGACGGGCGCGACAACGCGATGTCACCTTTTCTGGTGGCCAGTCAGTTCAGAAATTTTGCTTATAACGGAAAACCGATTTGGCCGATTATTCGCTTGGATGAACTACCACTGATTGATTGATACCTGTTGCTGAGAAGTCCGTCACCGGATATCTGCCTGACTTTGACCTGTCTACCGTTTGGCTTATTCGTCTGATCACGATAAGTTTACTCTACTGATACTGGACATTTATAGATCAACCATTTCGCTGACGACTGATCTGGATAAATCTAACATTTGACCGATGCAAGCCGCCGAGAAGTGAATCAAATGACTGATACATTACCTTACGAAGTCCTCAATGTAACAGTTGCTTGATCTTCACGTCTTGAGTCGTTCATTTGACTTAGGTTTGATCTCTATAAAACAACATTTGTCTGATGCTTGTTTCATGCAAGGCCATCATTGGACATATGCTTGACGTCTACAATTCCACCATATGACATATGCTTGACTTCTACAATTCCACCATATGACATATGCTTGACGTCCACAATTTCACCATATGACATATGATTGACGTCTACAATTCCACCATATGACATATGCTCGACGTCTACAATTCCACCTATGACATACGCTTGACGTCTACAATTCCACCATATGACATACGCTTGACGTCTACAATTTCACCATATGACATACGCTTGACGTCTACAATTTCACCATATGACATATGCTTAACGTCTACAATGCCACCATATGACATATGCTTGACGTCTACAATTTCACCATATGACATATGCTTGACGTCTACAATTCCACCATATGACATATGCTTGACGTCTACAATTCCACCATATGACATACGCTTGACGTCTACAATTCCACCATATGACATACGCTTGACGTCTACAATTTCACCATATGACATACGCTTGACGTCTACAATTTCACTATATGACATATGCTTGACGTCTACAATTCCACCATATGACATATGCTTGACGTCTACAATTTCACCATATGACATATGCTTGACGTCTACAATTCCACCATATGACATATGCTTGACGTCTACAATTCCACCATATGACATATGCTTGACGTCTACAATTCCACCATATGACATACGCTTGACGTCTACAATTCCACCATATGACATACGCTTGACGTCTACAATTCCACCATATGACATACGCTTGACGTCTACAATTCCACCATATGACATATGCTTGACGTCTACAATTCCACCATATGACATATGCTTGACGTCTACAATTCCACCATATGACATACGCTTGACGTCTACAATTCCACCATATGACATACGCTTGACGTCTACAATTTCACCATATGACATACGCTTGACGTCTACAATTTCACCATATGACATATGCTTGACGTCTACAATTCCACCATATGACATATGATTGACGTCTACAATTTCACCATATGACATATGCTTGACGTCTACAATTCCACCATATGACATATGCTTGACGTCTACAATTCCACCATATGACATATGCTTGACGTCTACAATTCCACCATATGACATATGCTTGACGTCTACAATTTCACCATATGACATATGCTTGACGTCTACAATTCCACCATATGACATATGCTTGACGTCTACAATTCCACCATATGACATATGCTTGACGCCTACAATTTCACCATATGACATATGCTTGACGTCTACAATTCCACCATATGTCATATGCTTGACGTCTACAATTCCACCATATGACATATGCTTGACGTCTACAATTTCACCATATGACATATGCTTGACTTCTACAATTCCACCATATGACATATGCTTGACGTCTACAATTTCACCATATGACATATGCTTGACGTCTACAATTCCACCATATGACATATGCTTGACGTCTACAATTCCACCATATGACATATGCTTGACGTCTACAATTCCACCATATGACATATGCTTGACGTCTACAATTCCACCATATGACATATGCTTGACGTCTACAATTCCACCATATGACATATGCTTGACGTCTACAATTCCACCATATGACATATGCTTGACGTCTACAATTCCACCATATGACATATGCTTGACGTCTACAATTTCACCATATGACATATGCTTGACGTCTACAATTCCACCATATGACATATGCTTGACGTCTACAATTTCACCATATGACATATGCTTGACGTCTACAATTCCACCATATGACATATGCTTGACGTCTACAATTCCACCATATGACATGATTGACGTCTAAAATGTCACCATATGACATATGCTTGACGTCTACAATTGCACCATATGACATATACTTGACGTCTAGAATTCTACTATTTGACATATGATTGACGTCTACAGTTCCACCATTTGACATTATCTTGACGTCTAGAATTCCACCATTTGACTGATAATTGATCTTGTCGTATACAATTCCACCATTTATTGGTGCTTCATCCTGTATAACCGAATGATTCTCATTCAAGTAGAGATAGTGTTCGATTGAACATGTCTGCCAGGGAGTAAAGTGTAAAGTGCATTGAAGATTTGCTCTATTTAGGAACTTATCTTTATTTTTTGGATTCACATTTCACTAATTGTCATCAGTGCCTACATCTTGAACAAGAAGTAAACAAACTTGTGTGTAATCAGTGTTCTGTCAAACACACACTCACTCACACACTCACACACACACACACACACACACACACACACACACACACACACACACACACACACACACACACACACACACACACACACACATATATATATATATATATACACACACGCGCACGCGCAGGCGCACGCTCACACGCACACGCACACGCACACGCACACGCGCACGCGCACGCGCACACGCACACGCACACGCACACGCACACGCACACACACACACGCACACACACACAGTATCATTACATTACATTACATTACATTACATTACATTACATTACATTACATTACATTACATTACATTACATTACATTACATTACATTACATTACATAACGGAAGAAACGTGGCGCAAGCGAGGGTATTCGCCAGATGGAGCCACAGTATCGACGCAAACAAAGAGTCATACACACTTTACCCAACAAAGTGACTTAATAACAAAGAAAAATGCGATATTAACCATGATTAGCTTGAAACAACAATATTCCAATAGAAACTAACTCAGTCATTGGTTTTCATTTTTCATATCCAAATGCAGGATCTTAAATTTCTTTTTACCTGTAGAGGCTTTCGTCTGACGTTACACGTCGACTTGTTCAGTACTAACGACGAATGACGTCATCGCACACGTGGGGTAGCTCATACTTCCCCTCGTCTCTGTTCCTTTATTTGTCGGGTTCTTCTGTTTGGCTCTATATCAATGATTTCCACTCAAAGACATCAATGAACAGAGACGAGGGCAGTTACGAGCTACCCCACGTGACGATGACGTCATCCGTCATTAGTACTGAAGAAGTCAACGTGAAACATTCAGACAAAAGCCTCTACAGTTAAAAAGAAATTTAAGATCTTGAATTTGGATATAAAAATAAAAACCATTGATTGGAAAAGAGCTATCCTGGGAAACGTTCAGTAAACCAACATTGTACAGGAGAAAAGAAGTTGTTCGCACAGGAGACTTAATGACTTTAGTTGAGTTATAGACCGAAGTTATTTTTGAATGTCAGAGGTCGCGTATGTGGGAAGTCAGCAACGCGGGAATGTCAGTGTGCCCGGAATGCGTGTGAGAACCTTCACAATGTAATCACTAAACTCCACCGCGAGTAATGAGATGTAGGAAAAAACTCGTTTCGTTAGGTGGTAGATTGTTGACCTTGAGGCATGTGACGTATATTCAGCAGAGTGCGTTAATACAGTGTCTTTAATGTGGGCAGATCAGAGTCTCGGCAACTAACAATCCCTTTTAATCGCCTCTATCGGAGCATGATGGTCCAAAGATCAGGCGTTAAACGCGTGACATTTCTAGTCATCTAAATGTCACCACAGGCAAAGCTATAGCCTTGTACAATATAATAAGTTCTATTATCGACTTTGCGTGTGTTAACGTTATTTTCTCAAGGGAATTACGCATCACTCAGTCATCAGGCGCCTAACTAATAAGAATTATTCTACGTCCTCACGAACTAATTTTTTATACCGGCGTATATGTCAAGTTTCTCAACCTTTATAGGTTAATTAATTTGTTCGGAACATAAAACGTAAAGCGTGAAACATAACTTAGCATGCACAAGAACTACAATAGTATGTATATGTATACGTATATGTATATATGGCCTATCACACTCTGCATCTCCGTCGAATTTATTTTTCCAACTCATTCATTCGCTCGCTCGCACGTACGTATGTACGCACGCACGCACGCTTGCACGCACGCTTGCACGCTTGCACGCACGCCCGCACGCACACACGCACGCACGCACGCACGCACGCACCACACACACACACACACACACACACACACACACACACACTCATTCACTCACTTACCCATCCATATTCAGTCGATACTAAACAAATAAATACATTTTAATTCAGCTATCTATTGACGAACCACTGACTAATCAGAGAATATTACGCGAGAGGCATACACGACAAAACAAGTTAGCTTGGCTGTTTGCTACTTCCATGATGAATCGGAGAACCACGTCTCCCGATGACGTAGTTGCTTCGTGACGTGACATGACTCATTTTGTCTTGCTACTGATACGAATGAATGACCAACTGCAACTTTTGATGACCTTCTATGTGTGTTATAGGTCGCACAACGGTTAATTTACTTGATATTGATCAGAGATATACGCCATAAAACCTGTCATAGGACGTCCCTAGACGCGAAGCGTTGTTCTCGGTAACTCCGAGATAATTGATTACACGAACGGGGGCGTGAGATGGTTGTCTGTCTTCGGTGAACTAGGACAACAAACATTAACGTCATTAGCGTCCAACGCAGCACCCTGCAGACGGAGTGAGACCAAGGCCGGACGACAATTTGTTATCTTTGTGTGGTCCGCAGTTATCAGAGTTATGTCGGTTTTGTATTATGTCTTGTTCGCACCGCTCTGATTCGTTCAAAGTGTTGAGAATGTGGGCCATTCAGTCATCTTCTTCTGTGAGAATCTCATACACACGTATTTTCAATAAATGCTACTTTTAGTTGTTCTACATTTGTCGTTGCACCAGTGTAACAGCTTACCTATGTTGGATCTCCATTATTGTGTTCAAAGTTAAACTCTTGTAGAGTGCAATGTCCACTCTTCTTGCCTGCTCACTTCTTTGCGAAGCATTCAGCCACGCAAACACAATGCGAGTAGACTATTAATGTCTAGAGCCAGGTACTCATTTGTATAGCAGAATGAACTGGAGCATCGTAGAGTAAACGAATTCGCCCATGGTTCGACATGGCAGCATTGGTGACAGACGTCACGCCCGGGCCGCGTTTCCTCAAAACGCTTACCGCGCATGCATTTTTATGTAAAACTTGCGAATAACAATCATATTGGAATACTTGGTGTATTACTAACGGCAACTATGTTAGCAACAACGGAAAACCCTGGCCCGTTACCGTTGCAGTCTCACATTAGGCAGACTCGTGCCGAATCTGGGACCGGCCGAATCTTGGACCTCGACACCGGGTTCTGTTATTTGAGAATCCGACGCTCTAGTCTCTAAGTCACTGCCTACACACCTCTGGTGACGTCATTGAGTAAAAGAAACGTTACCTTTCCATAGCTTAGCGGCGTTTGTCATTTTCACTTTGGAAATAAAGTACATAATTTATGGTAATAAATGAAAAAAATGAAAAGGCATCGTCTAGATACATTAATTGTTACAAAAACCTAGCGTCTATTTGTCAAATAAAACCTTTCTATTCGAAACTAGGTTGCGGTTTTATGTATATGAGAAGTGTGGGTCTCACATAAGATAACCTATCGATTTTTCAAAGACTTCTCTATGAGTTCACTTGACGCTTGTTTAGTCTGGTTAAATGTGTTTGCTGTTTCATTCAGGTGTTCACCACTTCCAGATTACCATATACAAACAACAGGAGGGACACTGTACGGTCGTGCGTGAACACAAACAACAGGAGGGACATTGTACGGTCGTACGTGAACACAAACAACAGGAGTGACATTGTACGGTCGTGCGTGAACACAAACAACAGGAGGGACATTGTATGGTCGTGCGTGAACACAAACAACAGGAGGGACATTGTATGGTCGTACGTGAACACAAACAACAGGAGTGACATTGTACGGTCGTACGTGAACACAAACAACAGGAGGGACATTGTACGGTCGTACGTGAACACAAACAACAGGAGGGACACTGTACGGTCGTACGTGAACACAAACAACAGGAGGGACATTGTATGGTCGTACATGAACATAAACAACAGGAGTGACATTGTACGGTCGTACGTCAACACAAACAACAGGAGGGACATTGTACGGTCGTACATGAACACAAACAACAGGAGGGACACTGTACGGTCGTGCGTGAACACAAACAACGGGAGGGACACTGTACGGTCGTACATAAACACAAACAACGGGAGGGACATTGTACGGTCGTGCGTGAACACAAACAACAGGAGGGACACTGTACGGTCGTGCGTGAACACAAACAACAGGATTGCATTGTACGGTCGTACGTGAACACAAACAACGGGAGGGACATTGTACGGTCGTGCGTGAACACAAACAACAGGAGGGACACTGTACGGTCGTGCGTGAACACAAACAACAGGACGGACACTGTACGGTCGTGCGTGAACACAAACAACAGGAGGGACACTGTACGGTCGTGCGTGAACACCAACAACAGGAGGGACATTGTACGGTCGTGCGTGAACACAAACAACGGGAGGGACATTGTACGGTCGTGCGTGAAAGTGATACTAGCAACGACCCTGGTGTTCGTTTTGCAGGTAAGGTTACAATGAATCTAGGCCTTAGTCAAAGGGGAACTGAAACGCACCTATTTTATGCCATATATGTCTATGCAATCTTTGTAAGAACATAAAACTACACATTGATATTAAACTTGTTGATTTATAAAATGCACTGGGGAAAAACAGACGTTGTTTCACGCGTAATCATTAAAATGAAGCAAACAACTTTTTCTAAGCAAATTCCAAGCGAACGAGTCGCGCCTATGTAATCAATGCAACCTCTTTTTGCGATTTATGTTGTAAATTGATATTTCTGCGCGAAAAAAAATGGTGCCTCATTAAACACGGCATTCATTATACAGGCCAAAAAATAATGTGTTGCAGCCTTAAAAAAACTAATATAAAAATTGACGATGATTAGCCAAAGACATAATAATGCTTCTCGAACGAACGCGTTCGTGAAATGAATGCGAACTCAGCTCAGAATAAAAGCCCAATTTAGACCAGCTGTCGCAGTGGATGATGTTGAATGGTCTATGAAATAAATCGGCATATCATAAAATAGTCATTGATCGCTGTGCTAAATTATGTTGATGGATATATATATATATATATATATATATATATATATATATATATATATATATATATATATATATATACATATTTATGAGTATAATTTTCATTAATATGACGATTTATTGTATAAACTCATTCAACATCGTCGTCTGCGGCAGCTGGTCTAAAGGGTTCTCCTTATATTCTATACTATCGTTCATTCCACACACACATATATATATATACATATATATATATATATATATATATATACACGCACACGCACGCACGCACGCACACACACAAACACACACACACAGACACACACACACACACACACACACACTCACACACACACACACACACACACACACACACACACACACACACACACACACACACACACACACACACACACACACACACACACACATTATGGAATGATAGTATAACACTGTCTTATCGTGTGATATTTATCGAGGTTATCCATCGATCACATCACAAATAACGTCATTACATCAATGTACGTATCACGTTCGATATAAATGCAATAATTAGCAAATTAGCGCAGTGTACACGTTATCACGTCCACGCTACCATGCGATCTGTCACTGCGTAGTCGCGGCCACAGTCACTGGGAAGGCCTAAGTCTGCTTAATGCGACACGTGTGGAACGCACGCACATACACAAATGGGCATGCGCGCACAACATATTCATACATTCACCCACATACACATAACACACACATGCACATGCACATGCACATGCACATGCACATGCACATGCACATGCACATGCACATGCACATGCACATGCACATGCACATGCACATGCACATGCACATGCACATGCACATGCACATGCACATGCACATGCACATGCACATGCACATGCACATGCACATGCACATGCACATGCACATGCACATGCACATGCACATGCACATGCACATGCACATGCACATGCACATGCACATGCACATGCACATGCACATGCACATGCACATGCACATGCACATGCACATGCACATGCACATGCACATGCACATGCACATGCACATGCACATGCACATGCACATGCACATGCACATGCACATGCACATGCACATGCACATGCACACGCGCCCACACGCACAGACGCACGCACATGCACACACGACACGACACGACACGACACGACACGACACGACACGACACGACACGACACGACACGACACGACACGACACGACACGACACGACACGACACGACACGACACGACACGACACGACACGACACGACACGACACGACACGACACGACACGACACGACACGACACGACACGACACGACACGACACGACACGACACGACACGACACGACACGACACGACACGACACGACACGACACGACACGACACGACACGACACGACACGACACGACACGACACGACACGACACGACACGACACGACACGACACGACACGACACGACACGACACGACACGACACGACACGCCACGCCACGCCACGACACGACACGACACGACACGACACGACACGACACGACACGACACGACACGACACGACACGACACGACACGACACGACACGACACGACACGACACGACACGACACGACACGACACGACACGACACGACACGACACGACACGACACGACACGACACGACACGACACGACACGACACGACACGACACGACACGACACGACACGACACGACACGACACGACACGACACGACACGACACGACACGACACGACACGACACGACACGACACGACACGACACGACACGACACGACACGACACGACACGACACGACACGACACGACACGACACGACACGACACGACACGACACGACACGACACGACACGACACGACACGACACGACACGACACGACACGACACGACACGACACGACACGACACGACACGACACGACACGACACGACACGACACGACACGACACGACACGACACGACACGACACGACACGACACGACACGACACGACACGACACGACACGACACGACACGACACGACACGACACGACACGACACGACACGACACGACACGACACGACACGACACGACACGACACGACACGACACGACACGACACGACACGACACGACACGACACGACACGACACGACACGACACGGATTGAAGTGATTAATGCGTCGTGACGCAAATCGATCTATGTCCTCTGCGTCGTGTTCGCAAACGACTTTACTGAGGTGACATTGGTAATCACATGAACCAGGCCAGTGACCGCGGGGAGAATTACACCCAACTAGGCTGCACACGTCAATGCGTCGCCCGTACAGCGTCGAAAGACGCGAGCGAGAAACTCGGCGCTTTTAATGGAACTCAAAATAGTGGCCGAATAGTGGCCTTATCTTGTCAATGGCGATCTCGCACTTCGCGGGAGGTGTAGATGGGATAATGGGGACACAGGGGATTATTAGGAAGGTCGTCCGCTCTCCGTAACGTTCACTGCGGATTCATGTGATTATCGTCTGCGCTTCGAGCACTGACAGTTTGCCGTAATGTAATTACTTTCTCGGCTTACCTGGCGTATTAGGATGTCATCCCCAGCACCGTGAACACGAGAGGTCAATGAATGTGGATTGAAGTAACATGTTTAACGATGGACATATGTGTGTGTGTGTGTGTGTGTGTGTGTGCGCGTGCGCGTGCGCGTGCGCGTGCGCGTGCGCGTGCGCGTGCGCGTGCGCGTGTGCGTGTGCGACTGTGTGTTCCGTGTGTGTGTGTGTCTGTGCGTGCGCGTGTGTACGTGTGTGCATATACACGTATACATGTATGCACGTATGTGGGACTATGTATGTATATTGCTTGCGTGCTGGTTTTGTCGTTTATTTTAATTGTTAAAATATAGTATTAGTTATACTTCTCACTTGTATAGAGTGAGATATTCGAACTCAAAAGTACCACATCAAATTAGAATGTCCATGTTTTGTGAGGACAATGTCAAGTCCACTCGTATTTCATTGTGGCGCCATCTATAGACTTGTCTACCTTCGACATCTCCGTCTTTCATTTGGATTTTGGGAGTCTGTCAATTGCACAAAAGTGAGTAATAGTAATCGATTCCTACTTGGTTTTTCCGCCCATTTGATGTGAATATACGCGTGTTCTAACTCTATCCCTCGGTCAATATCTCGCTTTCGTCTCGTAATAAATCTCAATCAGTTCCCCGCTGTTGTCCCATCCATTCCGTGGGCGGAGAAGCTCCGAGGTCCCGTCGTGGCCATCTTCTAGTTTGGTCAGCCTCATGCTATTGTTGGTCTAGCTAAATTATGTATTCTAGGGGGGCGTATCGGAACTGTACTTTGCAGGATATCTCATACGCTGACACTTCGTGCAGATAGTGAGTGGTTATCTCTGCATGGGGTGGCTGTGGCATGCGCATTGTATCAGTAACGCTTTAGCTCGCCGCTACATTTGTAGTTCCGTTTGAGTCGTATCGATCGTAATGTGGGTTAGCGTTGTCTATACAAGGAACCCAACGACTTATTGGGATATCTGATGACTGAATTTGTATTTGTAAAAAGAAACATAGATGGTTCTTGCACAGCGGGATCTTGCCGTCAGCAAATAACCTATGCGTAGTGTCACTACCTCTACTAAATATAGACTACGTATATACATTACTCTTTGCATATCATGTACTCATTAATGGAAGTTAAATGAGTTACATTCGTAACTGATTTCGCCGGTTATGATTGTGATAAGTGAACACAATGCACACACCTGTCCCGCCTTCGCTCCCATTCCAAGACATCGACTTCCACGAATCCCAATATAACCGTTCGACAAATTCTCACGAGGTTGTGGCTGAAATGAAGATACCGGACCTTGGTTGAGATTATCGTAAGAGCTTCACAAGACGACCTGACACGGGGTCCTGATGCCCGTGTAATCGGCAGCGCTCCCTGACGCCAGAGGAAGCTTCTACTAAGAACTGCGTTTCATTAATTCAGTTGCATAGCGTTTGTTGTTCACGAAATATTCACAAATATGCCAATATCTTACACCAGCGTTCCACATTGAAACAACACATACGAAAACAGCGCGAACATTGGTCTGTTGACGGAAGCTGATGCGGTTATCGAAAGATTGCGAAGTGCCTCAGATCTCCAGCGAGTGGGCAGTTTGGTTTGACGACAGCTGCGTCCACCTGTCACATAAATTCTAGTTTCTAAGCGGCGGAATGCGATTAGGAGGCTGGCCTTATTCGATTTAGTCACTACGTCATCGTAACTGCGAAATAATTGACGCCCATTGTCACTGCTAGCGACTGCTCTTGCGACAGATGTAGGCTACGAGAGAGTGGATTTACTGTGGCTTCTTCAGGCTGGGTCGCGCGGTGCTCCGAGTGGGCTATTTCGTTCTTGCGTCTGCTTCCGATTTTGCCAATACAACCTACGCTCAGACCTAGATTTGGTTTCCAAAATGAAGTCTACACGTTTACAGAACTGCTACCGTAAAAACATGTTTTTCTCTAAATATCTTGGGTACCATTTCGTAGATCGGAGGAACGTTATATATGTTGCTGTGTTTAGAAATGGCTGGCTTCGAATAAACTGTGGAACACAAATGTTCGACAAATCCTATGTACCCATATTTTAATCACATAAATTCGTAATAATATTCTTTGAGCCGAAGTATTGGAATAAGGAGGGGTCTAGTATACTTATAGTGTATAGTTTACCTTTGGCTTTTACAACATACCCGATCATCTAGCGTCTACGTGCATCACGCATATTATAGTCAGTAGGTTGCATGAAAAGTGCATTTGACGCACATCTCAAAGTAGCTCCCCCTATCGCTGCGATTTCGAACTACATAAAAAACAAAGTGGGTCCAACCTTCATAACGGATATCCTCTGCACGGCAGGTTTTATTTTATCAAAACGTGAGAATATTCATCCTATGTCTGCATCTAATCGTTGGCTAGTAATTCATCCTCACGGTGCTTCATGGATGCTTCATGGACATCGTATACACTAAAGGCAAACCTGAGACACAGGTGAATGTGTGGTCAGCGGGTCATTGGATGTGGTCGGACTCGCATCTTATTGCAGGTTTGGTGTGCCATTTGTGCGCTAAGTGTCCGCACTGAGAGCTGATGCGGTGGTCAACGGACGTCGAACATGTCACATCAGGCGTGGTCAGTTGTAGTTCCGGTACGCTGTGTCTGTTCACCTGTCTTCTGTGTGTCTTTCTGTCTGTCTGTCTGTCTCGGTCTATCCTTGTCACCTCCCATCTCTCTCCTTCACTCCCTCTTTTCGCTTTCTCTTCCTTCCTTCATTCCTTCCTGCCTTCCTTCCTGCCTCCCTCCCTCCCTCCTTCACTCCCTCCCTCCTTATCTCCCTCCGCCCTCCCCCTCCCTCCCTTTCTCTTCTCTCTCTCTCTCTCTCTCTCTCTCTCTCTCTCTCTCTCTCTCCGTGTGTCTTTATATCTGTCTGTCTCTGTCTGTCTCTGTCTGTCTCTGTCTGTCTCTGTCTGTCTCTGTCTGTCTCTGTCTGTCTCTGTCTGTCTCTGCCTGTCTCTGCCTGTCTCTGTATGTCTCCGGCTGTGTCTAAATGCCGCTGTATGTCTGTGTCTACCTGTCTCTGTCTCTCTAATCTCATCTCTCTCCCCTCTCCCATCTCGCCTTTATTCTATCAGCGTTGATGTCCGGGCGCAACAGTAATTGAAGATGGCCGGAGCCACGTGGTAGTCTATTCTGTAGTGTCAATGGTTTGATTGTTATTCGAGATGGACATGGAATTGGCGGTCGCTATTCATATTTTTTTCTGTTTTGATTGTTGTGGCGAAATTGAAGTGCAACTTGTGGGGCCACGCCACGTCATATCTCATCGAAGGTGAACACTGGCGTTATAGTATAATGGCTGCCGCGGATGACAAATTCCATTTCGACTCTGTTTTTCCCTAGCTCATGTCTGTTTTATGAAATGTCTTTGTCCGGCCTCTAGGACGTTCGTTGCTGCCTGTAGCTCAGTTACCGTTTGTGAATGTATTGCTTCCTGAGACTAGATGTGTCCATGTGTCACTTTACCGAATAGCATAAATGTGTTCTGGTGCAGCTTAGACACAATCCACCTCGTTTTGGATGGAGATAAAATGATAGAGTCGCTATAATGCTGTAAACATGGCGACGGAGACTTGCTGGTGGCTTTATAAGTGTTAAGGTGAGCAGCTATCTTACATTATTTTCCACCAAGGAAATGGCGTTCCTCACACTAGCCCTAACTGAACTTACCACGCTCTCTCACTGTCATCAACACGCCTGACGAATTCAGGACAGAGACCGCCGACTCCTGATGGCTTTCTGTTTCCGGTCGTCACTAATGGTGTTTCGACGAGATAGAGACGTCGCCCCGGGAGTCTTTCGTACTCGAGGTGTGCTCTTTTTTTGTCTTCTTGACATCTTGGCGTGATTGCTTGTCTCTGCTCTTTCCGCCGAACGTTCTTTCTGTGCGGCTGTCTCTCCGCGCGATTGTTTTAGGCGCCTTGTAGCCGGTCGCTGCTTCTCCCTAGGAGATGCTACGCTTTGTGGCTGGGATGTGTGAAGTTGAGAGATTCCATTAGTTGGGCCTATGTTTTCTTCCAAGAATTGCCTTGGGCGTCCCGTCGATTTGCACCTTATTCGGAGAAATCTTTTTTTACGTATTTCTCAAGAGCTATACCATTACATGCGTCCACCTATAGTGGAATTGGCCGTCGTTTTCTACTCCTACTAGTGGTTCTGCAAAACACGTATTCTCGCGTTGTTCTCGCTGTTCTCGCGTTGTTCTCGATGTTCTCGCGTTGTTCAGGTTATTCCCGCGTTGTTCACGCTGTTGTCTCGTTATTCACGCTGTTCTCGTGTTGTTCTAGCTGCTGATGCTTCTGTTGTTGTAATTAATGATGGTGCTTATGTTGTTGCTATTGCAGCTTATATTGTTGTTACTGGGACCGCTGCTGTTGCTGCTGCCTTTCTGTATACTGCGAACTGTGCTCAAGTTTTTATTTTTTCTGCCGTTGCTATGACAACACATACAGCACTGAACTGGCCGTTATTGCGCGGAAGTGAGTTATTATTAATGATTAATGCTACCTTTATTAAAAATGAAATCAATTGCAACAATGTTTAACGACAATGAACTTTCAATCATATGACAAATAAACACATTATTTATCGTATGATTGATGGTGTATAGTCGTTAAGCATTGTTGCACTTACTTTCATTTTTAATAACGATGCATTAATCTTAAGTAATACATCATGTGTATTCAGAAATCGTTAGTGATGCAGAGAAAGCCTTTTGAATGGGTGCAAACGTGGCAAAATTGATAGAGCGAATGTTTTCCCGCTAGCGCACGTGAACAAAGGCGCTCCGACCTACGCATCAGTGGACGTTTTGCGTAGATTTAGACTCGGGAGCGTTGAAGACTGACGTCACAATACTAATGCTGACCAATGAGCGTAAAGGAAATGCTTGAGCTAATAACATTTGGAGAGACTGAGACTAAAGGAACGGAATCACCCGGCAACTTACGAGCTGGTCTCCATAAATAAACAAAAATATATTTTATGGAAGAAACAATTGCAGATACCTAAATAAAATACGTTTATGTTTATGATTATGATAAGTTGCTCAAACGTGACGGCTCGGTGGACCTTTATCCTAGTGATAAAAAAGTTGACTCTCTTTTGGACCTGATACAATATTATCGTATCTGCCAAAAGTGACAGCCAACGGTTGTCGAAACCTTTGACGTAAATTTCATAGCTATAGTAGAAATAATGATTTAACTAAGGCATTTGTTATATGTTAAAACACCAACGTTGCTGCTATTCCGGAATAACAGTGTGAACGATGTGAATAATGTGACTACAACAACGTACAGGATGTATGCACATCTTTATTTTCATGGAACAATTAATTGAATATATATATATATATATATATTATATATATATATATATATATATATATATATATATATATTCAACCCTTTCAAAAAGAAGTATGTGTTTGATGCTGTCCACTTCATTGGTAGAGTGTACTCTGGCAACGTTGACTGTTTGAACGAGGTCTTCAGACCTTTCCATCCTCGGACCTCCGACAGTCTATTCGGTACTGGGAACTAACGAGACACTATCTCTGTGTTATGTCCCTGTGTGGCTGACGTCTGTCTCGAGATACGACACTATCTACTTGTCCTTGTTGACCGGTGGCGCAAACGTCTTGTTTTGTCGGATGTGTTTATGTCTCCGCCAGCGTACGGCAGATGGTTGCAGCGGGTACGATCGTGGTCCGTGATTTGCAAAATTATATTCTCGTGAAACGTGAAAGCCTTTTACCATGTGAATCGTGACTAGTGATCAGGTGCAACAGCGTGAAGTATTATTTAAAATGTAATTTCTTATGAACGGTGATTAGGGTATCACCCTTTTAGTGAAATTTACGACAGGTGACTAAAAGTGTGGATATCTTTGCCGATTTCTGCTCACGAAATATATCTTTACCACCAAACATCATCAAGAAATGCAATTTTTCGGTGTGAAATATGAAAACACAAATACTTTCCGTGTGAAATGTGAAACACTTTTTTACACTGTGAATTGTAATCCACGACCCCTGCATCCTGTTTACAACATGGTGCGCCATCTTGGTGCCGTCATTGCTACAACAGTCTGTCCGTGTTCCCAAGCGGAATCTCATCTAAAAATGTAATATTTGAAGCAAAGGTAATGTCTGCCTACTGTTCTGTTTCCGACATGCAGTTCGCCAAACGCTCTGTTAAGTTCTCCGCCTTTGAGACGTATCCGGTTAAACTATTTAGCCATTTCGACTGTTATATTTCGCAGTTTCGTTAGTCGTAGCTTACAAAACCATGTTGGTCTACGACTATTTACAGTAAGGACAAGTTCGCTTGCTTCAGATACGACAACGACATTGCACTGCCACTGTGGTAGTGTTTCCGCACCGAAACATGGCTCTGCAAACGGCCTCCTAATCTACTAATCCTTGGCGTATGTAGCGGCTGATTTCTTTTAGTGATCTCATTACGAATGAGCGGTCGTTGACCGGCCTAGTGAGACGACAGCGCCTTGCCCATGAGACGACAGCGCCTTGTCCATGAGACGACAGCGCCTTGTCCGTGAGACGACAGTGTCTTGTCCATGAGACGACAGGGCCTTGTCCATGAGACGACAGGGCCTTGTCCATGAGACGACAGCGCTTTGTCCGTGAGACGACACTGTCTTGTCCATGAGACGACAGGGCCTTGTCCATGAGACGACAGCGCCTTGTCCATGAGACGACAGGGCCTTGTCCATGAGACGACAGGGCCTTGTCCATGAGACAACAGGGCCTTGTCCATGAGACGACAGCGCCTTGTCCATGAGACGACAGGGCCTTGTCCATGAGACGACAGGGCCTTGTCCATGAGACGACAGGGCCTTGTCCGCGAAACTACAGGGCCTTGTCCGCGAAACTACAGGGCCTTGTCCGCGAGACGACAGGGCCTTGTCCATGAGACGACAGGGCCTTGTCCGCGAAACTACAGGGCCTTGTCCGCGAAACTACAGGGCCTTGTCCGCGAGACGACAGGGCCTTGTCCATGAGACGACAGGGCTTTGTCCGCGAAACTACAGGGCCTTGTCCGCGAAACTACAGGGCCTTGTCCGCGAGACGACAGGGCATTGTGCATGAGACGATAGGGCCTTGTCCATGAGAAAACAGGGCCTTGTCCATGAGACAACAGGGCCTTGTCCGTGATACGACAGGGCCTTGTCCGCGAGACAACAAGGCCTTGTCCGTGATACCACAGGGCCTTGTCCGTGGGATGATAGGGCCTTGTCCATGAGACGACAGGGCCTTGTCCGTGAGACGACAGTGTCTTGTCCATGAGACAACAGGGCCTTGTCCATGAGACAACAGGGCCTTGTCCATGATACAACAGGGCCTTGTCCATGAGGCGACAGTGTCTTGTCCATGAGACAACAGGGCCTTGTCCATGACACAACAGGTCCTTGTCCATGAGACAACAGGGCCTTGTCCATGAGACGACAGTGTCTTGTCCAAGAGACAACAGGGCCTTGTCCGTGAGACAACAGCGCCTTGTCCGTGAGACAACAGGTCCTTGTCCATGACACAACAGGGCCTTGTCCGTGAGACAACAGGGCCTTGTCCGAGAGACAACATGGCCTTGTCCATGAGACAACAGCGCCTTGTCCGTGAGACGACAGGGCATGTCCGCGAGGTGATATGGCCTTGTCCGTGCGTGCGCGCGCACGTACGCACGCACACACATACACACACGCACGGGCGCACGCACGCCCGCACACCCCCCCCCCACACACACACGCACGCGCACCCGCACACGCACACGCACACGCGCACACGCACACGCACACGCACACGCACACGCACACGCACACGCACACGCACACGCACACGCACACGCACACGCACACGCACACGCACACGCACACGCACACGCACACGCACACGCACACGCACACGCACACGCACACGCACACGCACACGCACACGCACACGCACACGCACACGCACACGCACACGCACACGCACACGCACACGCACACGCACACGCACACGCACACGCACACGCACGCATGCGCACACGCACGCATGCGCACACACACGCACACACACGCATGCGCACACACACACACACACACACACACACACACACACACACACGCACGCACACACACCAGATGACAGACACATACTAACTAGATGTATAAAGTAGCTGTGAGAGTTGATAAATGACAGCAGTGGGTGGACAAATTGGAACACTTGGAAGGAGTTAATACCATGAGATGAGATATTCGTAGAGTGTCTGGCGAACGTGCTGCGGTTTAATATAGACCATTTCAGCACTCGGTATTAGCAAGCAGCCTAAATAGATTCGCATCTTACCGGCTACTGGGCAGCATCTGTGACGTTTCCAAGCGGCAGACTCAACCAGAAGTAATTACAACGGTCTCGGGCAGTTTGAGTCTATTAAGCATCCGACTTAAATTTCCGTGAAATAGACATGAAATTAGGTTGTTATATTTACTCTAAATTAGATTTCAATATATTTCTTGCGTAAAACCTGCGTAACTTTGTAAACTGAAATTCTCGGAAAACCTCATTGATGGTCTTTGCTAAAACAATTCGCGCTATAGTTAAACGAATCTCGCGAATTTATAACCGCTTTGAACTACACACGGTTAATGATAGTTATTTTCATGTATTTAATGTATTTACGTTTATCAAATAATTTTGTTTTGTGTGTAATGAGTATGTTTATAAAGCGCCGTAGATACTGACAACAACATAATTAGTAGTCATCAGGAAATGCCTCTGGGTGACTCTGTGACGCATATTTGGGACCTTGCTTTCGTTTCAAGAGCTGTTGAGGGAATACTTGACAATTTGAAACATACTGAGAGATCTTGTTTACGCCATAATTCGAACGGCTGCAGATGTAAGCTGAGTGTTGATGTGGTTAGTGACCTTGTCTTTAGTCAAATCAAACTCACCCCCCGACATCAGCTGCCTCTGTTGACTGCTGTATTCCCGTGGTCTCACGTCCATTGTGATTTCGAATTATGTTCACGTTATTTTTGTATCGGTGTCTCGAGTATTGTAAGCTTGTTCGCTATTCGACGTGTCGTCCATCTCTCCAACTGTCAACAGCTGGTGCGATCAGCATTGTGCGCAATTTGACACAATCAAGAATACTGCAACGACATCTGGTCAATCTACAACACCCATGCAAGAGATAAAGTAGCGATCTGATTGGGAGACGGCCACAGCATTGAAGTTATAAGTCAGGACGTCTAAGTGGGTCATGTAGGTTTTTTATTCTTCGTTCTACGGCCGCCAACAGGATCGCTTCTAAGTTGCAATGCCCAAGAAACGTTATTCGGTTAGCATTGGTTTGGAAACCATCTTAAACGGGAGATGAAACGCTTGAACAACTATTGCCATAACATACGGACATACTATTTAGAGATAACGTGACCTTAATTGTATGAGCACGGAGTCGTGGTATATTTTTTGAAAAAAAATTCAAACTTGGATATCATTGACCACTGGGCGCCGCCATATTGTGCACAAGCTATATTTGGTTTGACTTGCTCCTCGCTATGTCTTAATTTACTCAATGCAAAATTTCGATTTATTCAGATTTACTTTATCAATATACATATATGAGCGAAAACAAGAATATGGTGTCATATCCTCTAAATGGTACATTCGTATGTTTGGGTAATGGTAGCTAAAGTGTTCAGCCCCCTTTAAACTTCACATATCTCACACACAGGTCGTTCAATTATACAACCGTATACAAACGCATCCGCTATAATTTTACAACTGTAGGAAAAATACAAAATAGTAGCATTGAACACACCGCGATACACTGCGGCCGAGCAGTTAGGGCTATTTAGAGTTAAGGCTGGTGTGGCTATTTCGAATTAGGGTTAAACTACCAAACGTTCGCCGCCATCTTGCCACATTGGCACATGAACATTTAATAGAATGATGGTAATTGCTGCCTTTGTCTTATTGCCAGGTTGGGTGTATGCTAGAGTATTAACAAATTAAATAAATTAATTATCCGCGATGTATGACGACGCAAAAGCAAAGTTGTATGTTATGTATACATGTTTGTAATTAATATGTATGTACGTATACATTGTATAATATATGTATTATACATTTTTGAGGAACATATTTAAATAATATATTCCTCATACACATATATATATATATATATATATATATTATATATATTATATATATATTATATATATTATATATATTATATATATTATATATATTATATATATTATATATATTATATATATTATATATATTATATATATTATATATATTATATATATTATATATATTATATATATTATATATATTATATATATTATATATATTATATATATTATATATATTATATATATTATATATATTATATATATTATATATATTATATATATTATATATATTATATATATTATATATATTATATATATTATATATATTATATATATTATATATATTATATATATTATATATATTATATATATTATATATATTATATATATTATATATATTATATATATTATATATATATTATATATTAGATATATTATATATATTATATATATTATATATATTATATATATTATATATATTATATATATTATATATATTATATATATTATATATATTATATATATTATATATATTATATATATTATATATATTATATATATTATATATATTATATATATTATATATATTATATATATTATATATATATTATATATATTATATATATTATATATATTATATATATTATATATATTATATATATTATATATATTATATATATTATATATATTATATATATTATATATATTATATATATTATATATATTATATATATTATATATATTATATATATTATATATATTATATATATATATTATATATATATATTATATATATATATTATATATATATTATATATATTATATATATATTATATATATATTATATATATATATAATTATAAATTGTTGACGTATACATTATATATATATATATATATATATATATATATATATATATATATATATATATATATATATATATATAATATTTCCACAAATAGTGTCAAGTGCCTTCTCATATGGGTTAATACGATCCAGGTTCTGCGGACATAACGCGTTTATTAACAATTGCCATTCAATGCAAGTGTCCAGCGGGTCAATATTCGCGACCTGCGTCATCACGACCGCTTATTGCTTTGTGATCAGAATGTCAAAGGTGAACGAAACGCTTTCAGGTGATTGATAGGAAATCCAGATAAATATCGGTGAAAAGATAGCGATGTCGTCCACGTTTCTAACACGTGTAGCATATGGCAGGGCAGCACCATTGTACAATTTCTGTTGTGGTTTCTTCCTTTGCAAACGTAAACATGTGTAATGACACCAGATAAACGTGGAAATGTTATTTATAACTTACATAAGCGGCGCTTACCCTCTGGATTTCAAATTGTGCGCAAACGTGAAACACCACATAACATGACATTGTAAACAAAGTATGTTTCATCAGCTAATGGAACACTTGAAATAAAAACATGCTCCAGACATACATTATTTAAACACAATAGTTTGACTCGACACTGAATGTGTGCTTACCGTCGGATGAGACACAACAAGTGATGGTCGGCTCAGTATAATATCAATTTAATTTCATGGGATGTTAACTAGACAAAAGTTCGGCATGTATCAGAGTTACTGTTGCATCACTGTATGACTATACACGCAGACCCAAACATAAGTGTGTGTGTGGGACGCGGTTGTACGCCGATTCTCTAGTGACTCTCTGAACGTTCCTCGTTTCCCCGCTTGATTATACGAAATGCATGCAAGACGGATCATTAATCATATTTTGGCATGAGGTTGAATACCATGTCATGTCATAAAATGTTACATATATTATTCTTTTCGCTTGCGTCTGATTTTGGAAAGGTCATAATGGTCAAGTTGGTGCAAGAACATTGCAACTAACTGAGCAATACTGAATAAAACAGAAACCAAAAGACAAATGATATATATGGAGGATGAGAAGTGCTATAGAATGGGAGTGTCATTCTGTGTATTCACAATCAATTTACCTTCGTCTCTGTCCGCCGAAATGTTCTCTTGCACGGGTAAACAACATTTCGTATTCACCAAAGAACATCCAATATAATGATGTGTTTTCCGTGGCCAGTGTAGCAGAAATTATGCCAACTAATCGATATGTGTAGACTGCTAAATGTGTTGTGAAACAAGAATTCCGTACACACACAAAACATATCTCTGTTTATCTGGAACGATGTCCTAGCCAATTTGACGACAAGACGAATTGCATGCGAAATGCCGTTTCAAATTAGACAACTGCGCAATATATCTGCAATCGAACATGAGAATTTAATAAGGAAATAGCCACATTGACCACAATCCGATCTTCAGCTTTGCTTTACGAGCGACTCTACATACAATATGCGGTAACTTGACAACTCGAAGCCTCGGAGCCTAAAAGCTTTTGAGCAACCTTGACATTTTACTTTTGGATAACACACGTTAATGCACTGCTCGCGTTTTGTTTTTCAGTCCACTAATACACTGTTGCGACAGATGTAGGAGCCCAATTTCATGTAACCACGGATTCGTTTAGTTCGAATGAGCACTGTTCATTATTAAGCATTGATTGGGATGCCGAATTTTTAAAACATGAGGATGATGTGCAAGCACAATGGGACATTTTTACAATGAAACATAGAGAAGCTGTAGAAAGGTGTATACCTAAAAAGGTGATGTCAGAAAGAACAAAAAAATACCCGGTACCACTAAATGTAAAAATAAGAGCTAAAATCAGAAGAAAAAATAGACTGTGGAAGAAATATCTTCTAACTAGAGATGTCCAAGCTTACCAGGAATACTGCAGATTACGCAATCAGGTTAGGAGGTTAACAAGAAAGGCACAAAAAATATATGAAAAAAGTATCATTAGCCAAATAAAAGAGAATCCTAAGAAATTTTGGCAATACGCCCAGGCAAAAATGAAGACAAGAACGGGTATACCCAACTTAATAAAAAGTGATTTGAAAGATGACTTAACAAACTCAGACACGGAAAAAGCAGAGCTATTGGCTGATTATTTCTCTTCAGTATTTACAATTGAACCACAAGAGAAAACTCCTGAGGAACCTATAAGATGTTATAATACAGTTGAAACGTGTACTATTAACCCATCAGTAGTGGCAGCAAAATTAAAAAAACTAAAAACATTTAAATCACCTGGACCTGATGGCATACACCCCAGGGTCTTAAATGAATTAGCAGACTGCATCAGTATTCCATTATCAATTATTTTTAACACATCTCTAACAACAGGCAAACTACCCAAAGAATGGAAACAGGCTAACATATCTCCAATCCATAAGAAAGGAAGTAAAACATTACCTCAAAATTACCGACCAGTCAGTATAACAAGTGTAGTGGGTAAGATAATGGAAGAAATAATTAGAGACACCATCACTGTACATATGAAAGAAAATGAGCTATTGAGTAAATGTCAGTTTGGTTTTGTAAAGGGCCGCTCAACAGTACTTCAACTATTAAAGGTATTAGATATATGGACTGAAACGCTGGACAATGGAGGCTGTATTGATGTAATATATTGTGATTTTATGAAAGCATTTGACAAGGTCCCACATTCAAAACTTATTAAAAAAATCCAGAGCTATGGAATAAAGGGAAACCTAATTAACTGGATCATAGATCTACTTTCACATAGAAAGCAACGAATACGAATTAACAACATATTTTCTAACTGGCAAGAAGTGATCAGTGGAATACCACAAGGATCTGTGATCGGCCCCCTTCTTTTTGTTATCTTCATAAATGATCTACCTGATGTTATAAAAAACTCTCATATTTTCCTATTTGCAGATGATATGAAACTTTTTAACCCTATTTATAATGAAGATAACTGCAACATCCTACAAAAGGATCTCACCTCAGCGGAGAAATGGTCAGAAACATCACTACTGAAATTTCATCCTGATAAATGTTGTAACATGCGAATTGGACGTTCCTCCATAAGAAATGATGGATACACAATGGGTAAAGATCAGAAAACAAATAATAAAGCAGAAACAGTAAAGGATATTGGAGTAACTTTTGACTCATCACTTAACTTCGAGGCACATATGTCAGAAAAAATTAATAAAGCCAATTATATGATGGGGATAATTCGACGCACTTTTGAATATCTAGATGATAAGTGTTTTTCTACTGTTTTTAAGTCTCTTGTCCGACCACATATCGAGTATGCAAACCAGGTATGGAGTCCATATTTAATGAAACACATAACAGCACTTGAAAATGTTCAGCGTCGAGCAACTAAATTAATTCCTGGATATAAGGAACTGGATTATAAAGAACGTCTAATAAGATTAAAGCTACCAACTCTTTCATACCGTCGACTTAGGGGAGATATGATAGAAATTTACAAAATATTAACTGGGAAATATGATTCTACTGTTACATCAAATTTTGTTACATTAAGGGATAATGATTCAATAACGAGAGGGCACAACCCAAACATATTTAAAGAAAGATGCCGATTGAACATCCGAAAAAATTCATTTGTATACCGATCTACTGATGTATGGAATAGTCTGCCACAGTCTGTGGTAGATGCTCCATCAGTCCAATCATTTGAAGGTAGACTTGATAAACTATGGAAAAATCATCCTATAAAAAATGATTTTACGGCACCACCTCAACTATGGACTGTGTCACCTTTAGACGCATGCGCACAGTCTCAAATGATCAAGACAGAGCTGGCACAAGAGGCAGAAATGCCTAATTCAGCCAGAAAAGGACCTGTAAGAACCTGTAAGAATTATCCTATGTCCACGTTCGCTGGTGGCAACTGTTTGAAGTCTTAATGAAACAGTAGTTTCTCCGACTGCAGCGTCGTGTGAAATGTCAATATGTGCCAGGCGATGCAGTTGGAAGTCTTCTCTATTTAGGGCCTACTCCTTAGACTATCTGTTGATATAATACTTTCGGTATATGTTGAAGACTTCCTTAGATGTACATTGTAGTTGTGACTATATTGAACGAAGCGTCGTTCAATTATCGAATGAGCGGTTTCGATAATATTTGTCATCGATAAAGATAGCGACAGCAACAAAACAGGGATGCAACGAATACGACTGTGACGATTGCAAATACTGTTAATATTTAAAATCATAATCGATTTTAATTTCCATGGCATTAGCTTTTATCCTAAGTTAGGGGTGGACTGCGTAATTTCGCAGTTTCGTTCCTAGTCGTCAAATATGACTACAATCCTAATCAAACGAATCAACCAATCACACCAAAGAATGTTGTCAAAAATCATTGGCACATCATTTTATTACCAATTACCCTGAACTAGAATAGTATCCCCCTGTCTGATTGGCGCCTCCTGCGCGCCGTTGTAGCGGCGAGATCAGTGCGGTGTAACGTGTTTACGCGGATTGATCCCCGCATGGCGAAATAATTACCAGCTGCACATTCCCGGAGGGAACCGTTA
>OZ024858.1:49771853-49781853 GCA_964017155.1 Oasisia sp. SBJ-2009 | reverse complement strand
ACTTGCGTTATCATGCAGCACAAAGAACACAATGTCAATGATTATGGTATCAACACATTCGGGAAATAACGTCTATTCGGAACCATTCGACTGATTGGACCCCGTAGGGACGCTTATATCACGGCGCCGAAGTGCATAAACTGTGACAACAATAGTCCAGTGGGAATAGCTACACAATAATTAATGTTGTTATTGAAATTGCAGTGTGCTTTGATTGAGGCCTTTACGGCGACGCCTGGGAGTGCACAAGTAACGTTGCCGGCCGTTAACTGCGGGTAATGCGTGCACGTAACGATCGACCATGGCGGCGACAAATAGTGCTCTGATATTAACGTGCACATAGAAACGTCGACGGTTCCTTCCTGGCTCTGGCTGACTGTTTTGGCCGGGATCATTTGCTGCGCTGCACTGTCGTTTCCCCTTCGCCTAGTAATGTCTTCACAAAGACAAAGAGTTCTTATGGAAAATTCGTTATTAAACAAGATCCGTTGTTACATATTTTTTCTTCTCAAAATGCAACTATCCACCGCATGTGGCAATGGATATTTGCATTTTTAGACATAGCGAGGACAATGTCCATGACATACCAGTGACCGCGTTACGCTGATTCATGGTGTTGACAGTTTTGAGGTATTCAAGATCACTGTTATAGATCAAATTTACTTTAAAGTGCAAACTCGAGTTTAAGAGCTCGTAACAACGTAGGCGAAATGGGCCCAGCCGCCATGCCTTATAAATATCAAATGTTTTCATTCATTTAATATTCATTTAATATTTATCCGTGTCTTATAAATATCTTCACTCTACACTCCACTGCTCTCAACCCCAAACAATATCCTCTTTCCCTATCCACCCACCCTCCGCCCTAACAATTCGCTCTTTCTCTGTCCAAACAAGTATTTTTCATACACATAAAGTGCACAATAAGTCGGCAACAGGCGATGCATTAGATAAATCGAATGTTGAGCTTCTTATGTGCATTTCGGCACAGTTCGATCTGCATGCACGCAGTAGTCTGGACAGTTTTCTTTTTAGTGTGAATAAACCTGACACGTCTTAGTTTGACTCGGTCAGTCGTGTCGTTAGTAGCTGCACTCAAATTACCTGGATACATGTGTGAATTTTGCAAGCAGTCTGCACGACTCTTGATGAACCAAACCGTGGCTTGCCGTGGACATACCAGTATGATTACCGCTATACAGCATTCATGCATGCACATTCATGTATGTACACTTTGAGCCTCCCTTTCACGACATCCAATCACATAAATTGTCTCTAAAACAAACAAACATTCCTGAACATTTCTCAGGATAGTTCTTCTTCAAATAATTTTATTTTTTATTTTTCATAGCCAAAATCAAGATCTTTCTTTTTACCTATAGAGGCTTTCCTCTGACGTTGGACGCCGACTTCGTCGTTAGTACTGAAGAAGTCGGCGTGTAACGTCAGACGAAAGTGTCTACAGGTAAAAGGAAAGACCTTCGTTTTGGGTATGAAAAATAAAAACGCTTGATTTAAACAAACAAACAAACAAACAAACAAACAAACAAACAAACAAACAAACAAACAAGCAAACAAACAAGCAAACAAACAAACAAACAAACAAACAGACAGACAGACAGACAAACAACCGCAAAGCATGCGCACTAGCAAGCACCGCAAACTCCTCTGTTAGCTCAAACTTGGGGTGTTTGGAGCCAATTATCTTAGACATACGCCCTGAAACGTACTCTCTAAAGTACAGTGACTTCGACATGTGTGTACATGGCGGATTGCATTGATAGCCCAGCTATTTAATCTCGACGACGATATGATCCGTAGTTATTATCATAACAACAACAAGGACACTTACGAAGAATACCACTGTTATGCCATTACCATATCCTCCCTTGACGACCTGTTTCAACAAAACAAAAGGTTGTGAAACATGCCTGCGTTACAACATAGCATTGCACCATAAGAACGGGGCATAAGAGTCATTTACATGATACATAACATATAGGAAGACGATCTGCCTCACCCAATAACATTTGCAGTTTATGTAGCAGTACAGTTGGGTCGCACCAGCAAGACTACCATCTCGCAGCAGTCATTGGCCATGTGTGCGACAGATCGGTCTCTAGGCTGTGTCGTCTTCAGACCTCTGCGATGCAGAGCGGGTTGAACGGACTCGTTCTAATGGAGTCGCACTGCGTCACAGAGGTCAACGTCGATCTCGTGATCGATATGTGCCAATTTGGGAAATCGACGTATGGGTTATGTTTGAAAGCCCGTGGATAAAGGTGCACTTACAGGGACCGGGACATTTTAAGCGATCATGCCATCGCACCTCGAGTGTGTTGTTGGACGTCGGTAATATGTTATTCCTGGACCATCTCAGACACCATTTCACGTTTACTAATGGACACTTTATTAAAGATATGGATGGAGATTAATAGTTTTATGTTACAGTGTTGCACAATGCGAGCAGAGGTCCACCTTAACCTAAGTAGTAAAAGCCAGCTTCCATCTCAAGAGACAGTGCCCGTTATTATCCTAACTCCCCGTTGAATAAACGTAAACATTATGCATTTCCTTTCCCCTTTAAGTTAAGAGCGATTCCGAAAATTAAACACTCCTTTGCTGTGCGGTAATAAGCAATATTTAGGTGAAGTGACCTCAAATTTAATTTACGTTAGAAATGTAATAAAAAGCTCTTCAATGTTTGGTACATATTAGTATTCGTCATTCCAATGACGCATTGACATCTGTCTATGTATGTGAACATTTAGACAGATAAACGCAAAACAAGACAGAAAAACAATTTAACACATCGACTTCCTTCTACGTCACTTCGTAATTGTTTCGCCATTTTTCGTTCATCCCGGTAAATATCGACGTATTCAACTCCACATTGGGCTAAGATTACATGAAATACGACAAGTTATTACTTTAAAATGTGTTTGGCGTTTTCCTCGATTGATGTTTTCTAGCTTGCTTTATGACATTTTCAGCTGCAGTGATTTGCAGAGCTACCGTAACCCGGCTCAGGTTGTCGCTGTCATTAACTATAATCGGATTGTTGGCATTTGTTGCCCGGAGATTCCATCAGTGGCGGCGCTTGTGGTAGTGATGGGGACAGCCGCTAAGCACAGCCACGACTACACAGCGGCTAATTGTTTGGCTTGGCTATGTCTTTAATTAATTAAATAGTGAGACTCATTATGACGTACTGTGCTTGTGATGAATGTAGCTTCTCATATGGCCGGGTTATGACCAACTTTGGCGTTCATTCGAGATGATTCTCAGTGACACTGCATAAGGGTTGTCGAATTTTACGCTGCGGCAGAGAAGAAATCGTTTCTCGGCGTAGCTTATTGGCCACGCATTTGGCTCGCAGGAAGCCGATTTACCTCGTCAGATTTCACTCTCGGTTTGATGGTTCAGTAGAATTAATCTCGTTGACTATCTACATATCTACGTAGCACCTCTGAGAGCAATCAATGGTTATCGCCCGCTCTTAGCTAATATATAAAATGATGTTCCATCTTCAGAGAATATTCACTCCAGTAGTGAACGTGAGATTAACGATTTGTAAATGGAACATGGTTGTAAAGCGAGACAAGAAGGTAGTATGTGAATGGACACATATATTATATACATAATATTATATATATATATATATATATATATATATATATATATATATATATATATATATATATATATATATATATATATATATATATATATATCAATTCATATGCTACCTTCTTGTCGCGCTGCTTCGAATACGGAGGCATTGCACCGGATAACCAGCCAATAGATTATACCTACATATGTGTGTGTGTGTGTGTGTGTGTGTGTGTGTGTGTGTGTGTGTGTGAGTGTGTGTGTGTATGTGTGTGTGAGTGTGTATGTGTGTGTATGTGTGTGTGTGTGTGAGTGTGTGTGTGTGTATGTGTGTATGTGTGTGTGAGTGTGTGTGTATGTGTGTGTGTATGTGTGTGTGTGTGAGTGTGTGTGTATGTGTGTCTATGTGTGTATGACTGTGTGTATGTGTGAGAGAGTGTGTACATGTGTGTATATGTGTGTGTATGTGTGTGATGTGTATGTATATATGTATGTATGTATGTATATATATATATATGTGTGTGTGGTGTGGCGTGGTGTGGTGTGGTGTGGTGTGGTGTGCGGTATATATATATATATATATATATATATATATATATATATATATATATATATATATATATATATATATATATATATATATATATATAAAGAAGGCTTTTTGTTTTATTAATTAAGTAAAATCCATAATATTACTTGCGTATTGAAAGTTACCAATCTGAAACACGATACCTCGTTGATGATCAGCGATGTTCCAGTTCGGATATGTCTAGGATAGTGCCAAATTTGTTTCATATTATAGTAATATATAGTATATTAGACATGCTAGTCACCTCGCAAATCAGGTTACTTGAGCCCAGGTATACAGAGTTCAACGGCCGAATTAGGACTTTCGCCTCAATACACCTCGTTTAACAGATTAATCGTGCCGATGTCTGTGCCGTGTACGAACGCCGAAAAGGAAGCGCCCTGAATCCGTGGGCATGATCAGCAGTGATTGTTGACTCGGTCTATCTTGAACATCGAGACCGGAAGAGATTGTCGCTGATGTCAGGATTTGTCTGGAGACCAATCCATCAGCGCGCCATTCGCGAATATCCGCTACCAGCTACCGTAGGGAAATCGTTGCTCACCACGTCGAACGACGCACTGACGTTAAAGCTTACCACTCCTGCGGGCAATTACATTCAGACGTGATTCGGCAAGTACTAGCTAGGGCGTCACCAGGAGGGCCGACAAAGGAGTTGGAACCGACTTCGTGCAATGAAGCGACGACATTGTTGACTCTCCAAGCGCAGGACGTTGACTCAAATCTCTCACTGATTCAGCTGCTATTTACGTCAAAGCTCATTTGTAGGTTCTATATGTACATTAATGCGCTTGCGTTGGCGTTTTATAACTGCACCACCTCCGTGGGGACAGGTTCACTCGCTTCTGTGTTCATTCGCTCCATTGGATAACTGACCGCTAATCTACCTACTGGCGATGTATTTCGGTCAAAACTACTGTTTCACGGAGTTACTTACTTACGCGTTTTTTATATGCGTGACTTTTCTAAAAGTTTCCTAGATGAGAATTAAATAATATATTATATATATTCAGTTCATACAAATTCTAAATGTATATACTTGCACGCGCATCCGCGTACACAGCACACAACTCATACCACATCAACAAAACAACCAAATATTCTTTGACGTAATCAATTTTCTATCATATAATTATTTTTTTACGAAAACGATTAGATAAATTAAATATATAGTTTTCTTTGATTGACTACATTTATATAATTGTGGTTGGTTTTAATGTTGTTGGGAACGTCAAAGAATAATTATTTGTATCCTTACGTGATTATCTGTTGCCGTTATGTTATAATTATTGCTCCTACTTAATCAAAATTATTTTTAATATTGAAGAAAACAATTAAATAGAAAACATGTGATGCAGCTACACACGAAACAAATAGATCATCTGCTGGTTACGATATGTTACCTGCGACATTATAAAGATTCATACACGTAATGCTATATTCTGTTGTAGGAAATGTGAATTACATTACTGAATATCGCCTATGCTTATTGGACATATGCGTTACATTATTGTAATGTGTTTTTGAAATAGTACGTAACGATCTGATACATTCCAATTCCAACCTTGCTATAGTTGCATGGTTGCGTTTAATCCAGGCTCAGCACATGCTGCAATTATCATAACTAATCCGGCTTTGGCCGAATACATAGGTAGGATTAAGGGTAAATAATGGTGGACACAGTACGTTTTCCCTGCAAAGATGGCTTAAAATGGGGCACGAACTATTTTGACATCTGCAATTAACGACAGACAGTTGTTGTCGTGGACGTCATACTCACGGGCCCTGCTACAGCCAATTCCAAAATGTGACATCGGCCCCAGAACATAACTGAACCCAACCAGAATCAGTTGATGTCATTATGAATCAGTGTTAGATATCAAATGACAATCCATCATATACACCACAACTAATTGCACCATCTCCGCTCAGTATTCTGACAATGTACAAGTTAATTACTTCTTAAGCGCCACCTGTGTTCGGACTGAATTAATTACTTAAGATGTACAAACACGCATAGCCAGTAGGACGGAGAACAGTAAATATTCGTACAATTAGTGCGACGGACGGTGTTAATTCCGATGGATTGTTGATATTGGTCGGTGCTGTGTGCACTGCATGGCTTAGTGATGCGTCGAGTTTGGTGGCAGGTAGCCGAATTTGCCACATATTGGTGTGCATAAGCCACCATCCCATCTCCTCTCCTGAAACAACACACGCCGTAAACTCTCCGAGTAAACCATAGACATTGGTCACCCAGAGACACTAGAAGAGAGATCACGGAGCAGTAACCCCTCCGAGTAATTTAATATATATATATATATATATATATATATATATATATATATATATATATATATATATATATATATATATATATATATATATATATATATATATATATATATATATATATATATATATATATATATATATATATATATTGGTCACCATGAGACACAAGAAGATAGATCACGGAGCAGTAACCTCTCCGAGTAATCTAACAGATATTGGGCACCATGAGACACTAGAAGAGAGATCACGGAGTAGTAACCCCTCCGAGTAATCTAACGGATATTGGGCACCATGAGACACAAGAAGAGAGATCACGGTGTAGTAACCCCTCCGAGTAATCTAACAGATATTGGGCACCATGAGACACAAGAAGAGAGATCACGGTGTAGTTCGCGGTCACATATATGCAAGATGTGAGACCCGCTGGACCTTGGAATGCTGTGTCTGCTCATGCCAACATCAAAGACAGCCAGCAAGCGCAGTACACAGCCTTTGCGGAGAGGCAATTGCGGACAGGGAAAAGAAAACAACTGTAATAAAACAGTTGATCTGTTTTGCCCCTGACGCGCGTGCCATCATCATCACTGCCCCTGCCACTGGATGTATCAACCACGCAGTTCCCCCAGAGCAACCGATATTGGTCAACATAACTGCATTGGTTGAACATCTCAAAACGCCTCGTCACATGGGCAAACTGCGGATACTTGCTGCATCACACATTCTTTTCACGACGCAGCTAAACCTACCACTGCCTCTAGAGGCGGAAACCGACCACTATAATCATTGTCAGTGTGTTTCCAATACGCAACAGGTCCTCTGAAGCAATCAAGAAGATGTTGCTACACAAACACGCTTTCTCGGATGTGGCTACCCGACATGTTTACACGGCCTGCACAATTGATCTCCCCGCCGAGAGCTCCACTGTGACAATTCTCGCGGTATACCCAGAATGCTGATGTAGCCGATAGCTTTGAAACTACGCATCTTTGTTGCTAGTAACGTTTCATGAACACTCACGCGGGGTCTCGTAACGCCCAGTCTCGGATAGCGTGTCATCGGTGTAGTTATTTATTACCGCGTCCGGAATATTGAGGAGTCACTGGGGGTCGTCGTACAAGTTTGCAAGGTTCAAGGAAAACTCACATAGTACAGCAGAAATAATAACAGCAATAATAAAACATCTTGAATGACAATATCTAAGGAAGATAGGCAATGGAGGATTTTAGAAATGAAACAGTATTTCCATATCATTTACGCTGACAGGAAAAGAATTCTACAGAATTAGTACGGCAGCCGATACAGCTCGAATTCCAGTATGTGTTAATAATCAACACCGGGAATAAAAATTTGTTAATAAATAGCATAAAACGTATTGCATTTTAAACTCGTTCAAGCCACCATCGTTCACCACATCATCTGTATCATATATATATATATATATATATATATATATATATATATATATATATATATATATATATATATATATATATATATATATATATATCATGCTTCATTTCTCTCTTGCTCTCCCTCTCTCTCCCTCTCTCTCCCGCTCTCTCTCTCTCTCGCTCGCTCGCTCGCTCTGTCTCACTCACTCACTCACTCACTCACTCACTCACTCACTCACTCACCCACTCACTCACTCACTCACTCACTCACTCACTCACACACGTCTCCTTACACGAGTCCTAATTTATGTCTGCAATAATAACGAGCTTATGTTTCTGCAGAATGGTGGTTCGGCGGCTTCCTGTGCAAGGCGATTCCATATCTTCAAGCTGTCGCAGTGAGTGCCTCAGTCAACACACTGGCCGCAGTGGCCGTAGAGAGGTAGGTCTAGACTGTAGTAACTTCAGTTAACACACTGGCCGAAGAAGCCATAGGGCGGTAGGTCTAGACTGTAGACGTTTCAGCCGCAGTGATCCTAAAGAGGTTGTGGACACAGTGGACACTTCAGCAATGCGACCCCGATAACCGATAACCAGAGTTAATAATGTTATAAGTCCAGACGACGACTTCCAAACAATCATTTATTTAACGTTTTCCAGTTGTTCCAAAAAGAGCTATTAAGATTTCGCTTAAATTAAGTTCGTTGTAGTATCATAAACAGTGACACTCTCATATAAAAACGTAGACAACTATGCATACTCCGAAGGAAAGAAACCTACCCGATTTCTGATGATGCTTGTTATGGTTTTATTTCTTAGCCTGATAGATGGAGACTTTTGCTTGGAATCGGGATAACACAGACGGATTATCAGCCGTCATTGTTTTACAGTGTCGTTCGGATTGTGTAAACGGTTTGATGAAAAATTCTGATCACAATAAAAAGAAAACTCGCACACACACTGTACGAATACGAATACGAATACATTTATTTCAGGTAAAAAACCCATATACAATTGGTACATACATTAAAACATCTAAATAGCCTGTTAAAAAATTATTAGATAAAAAATAAATAAGGTTATAAGTTAGATAAATGTAAAATTGTAAAAAACATATAAAATAACGAGCAATATACAGGATGTGATTGTAAAATAAATATGCAATTAGTTCATGTAAATAAACACCTTTTGAAAAGTAAGTTATATAAACAACTTATTGACTTTAAAAAATATATGTATATAATAAATAAATAATAAAGTTATATGCTAGACATGATGACTATCTTACAGATTTATTGTGTACAATGAATTGGCCCAGCTAATCCACATTGGGCCATTTACTATTTCAAAGCAATTGTACATAACCCTAATCAAGTCATTATTTATGTTAAAAATGCGTTTTTTTAACCATAAATGTTCTTACGCAATAGGGCGTCGAATGTATCTATAGCATTACTAGCAAACATGCCACTCGCGCTGTCCCGTCGGCTATATCCCAAAATCCGTCTATGCATATTGTTGTAGGCAACCTTAGCTTTCAAATAAGAGCCCTTATTAAAGTTAACCCATAATTGGCAACAATAAGTTGTACAACAATACGCATGAAACAGATGTAGTCTAACACCTACGGAACAGTGGTGAAATTTTCTGATAATGCTATTTGACCTAGCATAAAAATTACGTAGATGTCTTAAAATATCTCCGTCATCTTTCAGGTCATTGCATATTATCACACCTAAATATTTTGCTTCTTTGACATATGCAAGCTTGTTTAGGTTCATATACATATCTGGACATTTCAAGTTAAAACCACGTGGTTTGAAGACCATACATAATGACTTGATAGGGTTATATGCAACATCATTTTCAAAGCCAAACTTTGCACATATGTTCAGCAAACGCTGAAGCCCACTAGGACTGGGAGCAATAACACATATGTCATCGGCATAGAACACATGGTTAGTGCAGCAGTTGTGTATATGACAACCTGTACCAGCACTATTTAGCATATTGCTCAGATCATCAATGTATACGATAAATAAATATGGGGACAAAATCCCACCTTGTCGAACACCATTCGAAACATTAAAAAACTCTGATGTTGTACAACCCC
>OZ024858.1:49746853-49766853 GCA_964017155.1 Oasisia sp. SBJ-2009 | reverse complement strand
ATTATGCCCATGCAAACAAGTAGTAACATGCATGACAACATGAATTAGGAAAGTGAAGAAATGTACTTAGTTCCATTTTTTTTATCAGTATACAACATATAACAGCCTGCACTCTCTCTGGTCTCTCAATTGTTACACGTCTACAACTACCACAACCACTTGTACAGACCACGCAAGTCTCGTCTGTCGCCATATCGTGTTTACGCAATTTTGCCATTTCTATTCTTGATAAGGTCCCCAATTACTGGAAAGAGGTGTGGTTCCTATCGCATACGGGCGTTAACTGCCAGGGAAGAAACTTCCTTTTTAAGTTCTATAATGTTTCCACTCAACCAATATTCATCTAGAAGGTGGGAACTATTATACAGATAAGTTAATATTTTCAAATTGTCTGCGTATTGCAGTAACTGTTACTTTGAATGCGCTTACGGACAACGAGATGGGGTCCAGTTGTGTGTAATCTCGTTATGTCTCGTCAAAGCTAACCGGAAACGAGATACTTGCGTGCCATATTGTCTGCGTTCTACACAACCGTTTGTCTTCTTCATCCCTCCAGCTGACCATCTGCTACACAAACTTCTCAAGCCGGAGCTCAGAACGAGGCTTCTTCCTCGGTATCATGTTCCTCACGTGCTATCTCATCCCGCTCTGCTTCCTCGCCCTCTTCTACTCGTTGATCGGCCTCCGCGTGTGGAGCCGCAGTGTCGCCGGCATCCGGGGCAGCAAGGCCGAGCGCAACATCAACCGCTCGAAGATCCGCATTGTGCGCATGCTCGTCACTGTCACCGTCTTCTTCGCCTGCTCCTGGCTTCCGCTCTACTGCGTGCGCATGCGCATTCTGTTCGGCCCGCCTCTGGTGGGGCAGGCGCGGTCCGTGACGAAGAAGATCATCATTCCCATGGCGCAGTGGCTCGGCTCGGCGAACAGCTGCATGAATCCCTTTATATACTGCTACTTCAGGTCAGTGTCCACGTGCACGTGTAACGTTGACCGTAGGTGATGGTCACGTGGTTTGCTGTTTCGCTAGTCTGTCTGTTCGTCTCCGTCGTGTGTCTGAGACTGCGGTGTGTTTGTGTATCAACTCACATAGTTTATATATATATATATATATATATATATATATATATATATATATATATATATATATATATATATATAAATCCAAGGGTTAGGCGACACCTTGTAAATCGGGTCGGTTGGGCGACAGTCTGTATATATATATATATATATATATATATATATATATATATATATATATATATATATATATATATGTATATATATATGTATATATATATATATATATATATATATATATATATATATGTATATATATATGTATATGTATATATATATTTATATATATATAATATATTAATATATATAATATATTAATATATATATAATATATATATATATATATATATATATATATATATATATATATATATGATTATGTTTGTTGCGCCTCTGCTTGAATTTTCATTTAATTTATTGAGATATATAACTTTACAATTCACATACAACTCACATAGTTTATATATATATATATATATATATATATATATATATATATATACATATATATATATATATATATATATATATATATATATATATATATATATAAATCCAAGGGTTAGGCGACACCTTGTAAATCGGGTCGGTTGGGCGACAGTCTGTATATATATATATATATATATATATATATATATATATGTATATATATATATGTATATATATATATATATATATATATATATATATATATGTATATATATGTATATATATATATTTATATATATATAATATATTAATATATATAATATATTAATATATATATAATATATATATATATATATATATATATATAATATATATATATATATATATATATATATATATATATATATATATATATATATATATATATATATATATATATGATTATGTTTGTTGCGCCTCTGCTTGAATTTTCATTTAATTTATTGAGATATATAACTTTACAATTATGTTACAATTGTAATATATATATATATATATATATATATATATATATATATATATATATATATATATATATATATATATATATATATATATATATATATATATATATATATATATATATATATATATATATATATATATATATATATATATATATATATATATATATATACAAGCAATCTGTCTCCCTTCAACCACAAGTTGGTGATTGCGTGTAATCCGGCTGAACGTAGTATTGCGTGTATGTTTCAGCGAACACTTCCGGCGGAGTATCATCGCCGTCTTACGCAGCCGCTCGTGCTGTAGTAAGATCAGCGGCGACACCGTCGTCGAACAGCCGACAGCAATAACGAGATGAAACACCCTCAGCATGATGCTCAAATGCTACGTCACTGCCATCAGGAACAACGCGATGAAACAGGCTTCGTGTCACGTGCATATGCTACGTCACGGCCATCAGGAACAACGGGATGAAACGATCTTTGGGATCACTCGCACGTGTTATGTCACTGCCATCAGCTACAACGGGATGAAACAACCTTCGTATCACGCGCATATGCTACGTGACCGCCATCAGGAAGAAAGTGATGAAATTATCTTAGTATAATTCGCATATTCTAAGACATGGCCATCGTGAATAACGGGATGAAACAGGCCTAGAACCATGTACACGAGCTACGTCACGGTCATCAGAACCAAAGGGATAAAACTATCTTACTATCACGCACATATGCTGCGTCACGGCCATCAGGAAAACAGGGATGAAATAATCTTAACACCATGCACATGTGCTACGACATAATATCATGCACATGTGCTACGTCATAATGTCATGCATTGTGCTACGACACTGCCATCAGGAGTAATCTTAGGTTTTCACACGTGCTAAGAAACGGTAGTCAGGTACAACACATGAAACGACTTTAGTGTCACAAACAAATACGTAGAACGACAGTCACGAACAACGAGATTGTTCAACCTCAGTATTACGCCCATATATGTGAACATGAACGATCAAGTTTGCTTGATTTTTCTCCAACACATACGACTTGTTGTCGTTGACAAAGCCAGAAATGCATTTAATATATTTCCCAAGAAGCGCCGATTTTATCAGTCATGCTTCAGAAAGCGTTCTGAAGTTATCGTGATTGTAGAGTGACCTGGTACGGTCGTTATGACTTATCACCACATTAGATTAGTTAGATTTCCCCCCGACATTATTCAACATTCACCTTTTATCGGATCGCTTAAACCACTGCGTCCCATGAGCTGTACATGTCATGCTTTCAAGCAATTATCTAACGTGATGGATCTAATTATATTATATCTTTTCTGCGTATCTTGATATGTTATTGGCCTTGTATGCGTATTTAGGGTTGTCTTAACATTCAGTATACGTGATTTTCGTAAAATACGTAAACTGTAAGAATAACGTTTATATTCTTCTGTTACGAAACAAAAGAACTGGACAGTATTTGTGAATTGCGCAAACCACGAGTCTGTTATCCCCTAAAAGATAAACTAATTTGCTTTACATTAAATAAATGCATTTGATATGTAAACCATTAGTTTATTATAAATCATTGTATTTATTTATCTATTCGTTTAAATACATCTTGACTGCTGCTTTATTTGGACCATTGAGCAAGCGATATTACTGTTTGCAGTGCTTGGTTCCAGGACGGTCTGGTAATGTACTTTTCATCATGCCATTTATTGGTTCGTTTATCGCCAATCCAAGGAAACGCATGAAATTCCGTGAATATATTTATTTAATATTTCACAACTTAGTTCTGAAGAAGTAGACGTCTTATAATAAAATTATATGACATACAATTTGTTGGCTGAAACGCTTAGCATGCAGTTATTTCTACGACAAAAATGCATCATGTGACACTTCAGTTACACCTTATTCCATTTGGTTAGCTAGATATGTTCTGTTTTCCCCAAATAAAAACTATTATAGCACGGCAATTTAGCCTGGGAACTGGCCTCTGCGGTTGAAACCACCAGTCGCACATTACTGCGCATGCCCCGATGAAAAGGTTTCCCCTGTCGCCTTTCTCTGGAACTCATTTGTTGTTTCCCTCAACTCCGATAGATGGAGCCAGTCAGCAATCGTTACTTTAAGCGCAATTCGGCGCCTCTCATTCTCATTGTGATGGCATCAAAACCTGATGACAAATTAAATTGGATTGCACAATATTTTTTTCCGCAGATGATGTTTGCAGGCGGAAGTCCCATATTTATAATTCAAATTGTAAACAAAATTAGTTTTAAAACTGCATATCAGTAAAAATCAAGCAAACATGTTTTTATTGTTTTTGTTCATAGTTATGATATTAGAAATGAAACAACTACAGGGTGCAGACCTACGAATCACTCACTTTAATTATTAGAAGGTATATTATGTAACGAAATATTAGCCCAACACTTAGGCGAACCATCGCGATTACGTGTAAGACTACTACAAAGCTTTCGTTATGTTATATACGCCATCCAGTTACGCAACTTCTGAGCGTATGCCGATACGGCTAAAGTGATTAAAAATGGCACCGGTAGGACTTAACCTATATTCCGCCTTAAAACGTGAATAACTTTCAACTCACGTGGTTTCTTTTTTGTTTCTTTTTGTATACTGGGGCAGCGACATTCCGTAATAATCCAGACTTATGTACATGTTTTCTTTGAAGGAAATGACGCTCTGATACAGTTACGTCACTTCCGGTGAGTTATTGGAGCTGGTTGTGAACGTACTACAGCGTATTGGCGCTCTCCGTCAACCCATGCCCTAGTAGTGTCTCATTACATGGTGGCATATGTCAAAAGGACATGTCGGTGTTGGTGGTGTTAGCGTATTGAAGCCAGCGTGGCCGAATGCCTCCCTGAGAAGTCGAGAAAAAGTGTTTCATGGAACAGGTCGACCAGGGAGTAAAATGTAAACCGTTTTGAGCAGTCCTAAAGACAAGTTACTACGTACATCAGAACTTATTCTAATTGTGAAATGTGTGTGTGACACACACACACACACACACACACACACACACACACACACACACACACACACACACACACACACACACACACACACACACACACACACACACACACACACACACACACACACACACACACACACATGCATTGGCTTAAAGGAAAACAAAACGCAAGATACTGGTATTATGAACCTAAACTAATGATTTGCAAGTACAATCAAAATGTTAGCGCTAATGGTTTACTCGGAATGTGTTCTCATAGGGGGAGATTCTAATGCCACCTCAGACATCTGAGATATTTCTCTTTACGCGTTGATTGAAACAATAACAGCGCAGCTAGCGAAGTCTCCGGCCTCTCATGGATTACGGTTAGGTATAATCCCATAAATTATGTTTGTGTTACAACATGATTTGCTATATACCATACTATCATACCGCATGTTGAAGAAGAATAAAACTCATAACATTATAATGACGAAAAATAGCTGTGCTTTTCTGATTCCTTGAGCAGCGTTGACTAAACTACTTTTAAGTAGTTCTTTAAAAACGCCCATAACTTAGCTTATAACTTTTTAAGTAAAGTATGCATTCGCAAAAACAACCTACAGAGTAAAAATAACGTTATTTGAAATCAGATCAGATGTTCAATTCAACGTTACATCAAGCGCACACAAAGCGATAATAAAACAACTGCTAATGTCTTTACTCTACACAAGTGTCCTCCAAACATCCTTCTAAACAACTTTTCCTTCGGCCGTCTCTTGTTTATTTAGGTCAGCATTGCCGCGCTATCACAGAGCGAAGTTTGCATGCAAATACTATGAAATATAAGTAAAATAATTTTATAAGATAATACTATACTATTAAAAGTATTCAGCAGTAAACTTATATTCACACAAAACTAAGCAGAAGCACAAATTTGCAGTTGTTTATGAAGCAAGAATTATAGCAGGATTACCTAAGCACCGTGAGGTGGCAGCAGTGTTTAGTTCCTCACTCACACGGATGACATTCAATAGCCGGCTAAGACACCAGACTATCTTCTTGGCGAAGTTACGCAGCCGAGCTAGAGTCAGTTAAACTTAAACGAGACTACACAAGACACGCAACGGTTAGCAGACACATCGATGATCTGCTATGTCTAGACAATCTCTTTCTCTCCGACTTACCTATAAAAACGTCATGACTGCTGTCAAGATTCGTCCCGCATATACATAATGCTAATATACTCACACTATGTTATAAACAAAATACACAGTAATTTTTATGACAATCAAGATTATACCAAAAACGAACCTATGGCAAAGGCAGTTATAAAGACTTAAATCATAATGTATCCGCCAGCTGGCACTACCTATCCTAACATGGGCAACTCATTTTTGTGTGGATTTAATTACATATCAAATTCGGGCCATGCATCCATTTAGTTCTAAACTGATTTTTTATATCACAACGATAACTGTGGCAACAGTGGAGTATAACAAGGCCTCCTTTGTGTAAACAACTACCGCTTAAAGTACGGCTTGCTCACATATACATGCGCCGTCTGTCGGAGTTGACGGAAACAACGAGTGTGTGCTATTATAGAAAATACACAAGGAATCGATACACCCCTACCTCGGGGCATGCGCAGTCATCTGCAAATTGTGGTTGCGTAGTAAAGTCTTCAGCCGCTTAGTCTAGCGTGACGTTCAGACAGTACATTGTAACCTCAGCGGCCAGTTCTTAGACTAAAATGACGTTCAGACAGTACATTGTAGCCTCGGTGACTAGTTCGTAGTCTAGATTGACGTTCAGATAGTACATTGTAGCCTCGGTGGCTAGTTCGTAGTCTAGATTAACGTTCAGATAGTACATTGCAGCCTCGGTGGGTAGTTCGTAGTCTAGATTGACGTTCAGATAGTACATTGTAGCCTCGGTGGCTAGTTCGTAGTCTAGATTGACGTTCAGATAGTACATTGTAGCCTCAGTGGCCAGATCTTAGTCTAGATAGATGTTAAGATAGTACATTGTAGCCTCAGCGGCCAGTTCTTAGTCTAGATAGATTTTAAGATAGTACACTGTAGCATCAGTGGCCAGTTCCTAGTCTAGATTGACGTTCAGACAGTACATTGTAGCCTCAGCGGCCAGTTCTTAGACGAGATGGACATTCAGATAGTACAGTGTAGTGTCGTCGGCCAGTTCCTAGTCTAGATTGACGTTCAGACAGTACATTGTAGCCCCAGTAGCCAGTTCTTAGTCTAGATTGACATCCAGACAGTAAATTGTAGCCTTAGTGGCTAGTTCTTAGTTTCGATTGCCGATCAGACAGTACATAGTAGCATCAGCATCCAGTTCTTACTTTAGATTGACGTTCAGACAGTACATTGTAGTTTCATCAGCCAGTTCCCAGTCTAGATTGACGTTCAGACAGTACATTGTAGTTTCGTAGGCTAGTTCGTTGTCTAGATTGACGGTCAGACAGTACATTGTAGCATCAACAGCCAGTTCTTAGTCTAGACTGACGGTCAGACAGTACATTGTAGCATTAACGGCCAGTTCCCAGTCTAGATTGACGTTCAGACAGTACATTGTAGTATCAACGGCCAGTTCCCAGTCTAGATTAACGTTCAGACAGTACATTGTAGCATCAACGGCCAGTTCCCAGTCTAGATTGACGTTCAGACAGTTCATTCTAGTTTCGTAGGCTAGTTCGTAGTCTAGATTGACATTCAGACAGCTATTGACCAATCAGGAGCGCGTTTGCATATCAACATGGGATTTCTTTGTCGTGCACGGTACAACATCCGGACCAATGACCATGTCGCTTCATTGATGTAAGTAGTGCTTGATATTGAAGAGGTTATTTTATCTTAGTGAAATAGTCCCCTGAAATAACTGTTCCCAGAACATGTGGTCGGTTGGACATATCGCCAGGTATGGCTTGCCAGCGGCGTTGGCAGCAAGGGTTGCGTTATTACATCACACACGTAGTGCATGATTGTTTGTTTTTATGATTCAGACTGGTAGGCTTACTGAGCATCTTGCATGCTTGCTGTGCATCCAACATTCAATAGACCAGTGGTGACACTACGTGTGACCTTCCACTTTTCTCACACCACATGATAAATGCGGCAAGCTTCATAGTAGTGAGTGCCTTATCCCGTGCCTTAGCCCTGTGAGAACCCGATTGAACTGCTTGCCAACAAGCAGTTGGTCTACAGTAGGAGCGGCGTAGACACCAGAGTCGACAAGGAACTTAAACAATCCAGTACCACTCCCGAATGTACCTGCACGTGCATTGTAGCTTGACAACGGGAGGAACCTCCTAAAGTGCATCCGGGGTAAAACACTTCATTTGCTGAGCAACAGCACACCATTGTTGAGTCATTATTTGAATAGCCTGGTGCTGGCCGAGTGCTGCAGACATGTACTTACACTGTCGGATTGTTGTTTACACGGTGGCCATGTCGGCTGATTTGGCATCAATGATTGGAGCATATGAAACTGCTATGTAGCTAGATCTTTTACCGGGAGATGTTGTGGCTGAATCGAGACCAAAAACTTGTTTATCTGATCGAGAATGTCAGCTCCATTTAGCACGGGTAATACACCGCGAGATCTGAAGAGACAACTGGTTAAATCTAGAAGAGGATTTGCGTCCGTCTTACACGGATTCTAATTCTGAAATATCATTTCTTTTTGCATTGGCTCTGCATGGATCTTTGGTTTCTCAAACGCGGCGCATTGCATAATACACTCAGTCTATTTACAAGTGCCAGCGATTTTCACATCTTGTGCTCTATTGTAATCTGTGTCGCAGCGGGGAGATCATTGGTTAGTCTCGCTAATTACCTCACCTAGGAGCCGGATGTTGTCCGAAGACGCGCACGCTCCTGGAGAACAACATTGTAAAAACATCCGGGAAGAAGCCGTCAATCGCGGGGTGTCGCCTTGTTATCGATGAACGACATGGTCATGCTGGCATGTCCAATTGTGCTGAAGCGAGACGTACCACTGCTCCTGAGAAGTTTGACCACATGGGCTCCGAGATGACGATTCAACAGAATCAACAGGATAGTCAATTATCGACAACTCCAGTCAAAGCGGTATTGAGGATTTCCGTACCATATCAGTCTTCACAGTCTGTTTATTTACGTTGCACGGCTTACCGCTGGACACCAGATGGCCTATATAAAGCTTCCCCGCCCCTTGCACGAATACAACGTATGATCACTCACTCATCCTGTGTCGTATCGTCCATGACTGCAGCTGTACGTGTTCCAGTAAGAAACTTCGCCGTATCGTTGTTTGAGTTACATTCACTTTACCGAAAAATCGACGACGAACTCGTCATGGATGTCGACGACTTCAGCGACGTGAAACCCGTCATTATTAGTTCCGTGATCGTCCTGAATGTCATCATGAACTCTCTCGTAATCGCCGCCATTGCCCGATATCCCGCACTTCGCGAAGATCGGACGGCGTTGTTTATGTTCACACTCTGTGTGTCCGACTTGGCCGGTGGGTGCACGGCCATGCCGATCAGCGCCGCTCTGTGTTCGCGTGCCACCCCAAACGTACGCACATACTTGGCTTATTTGCCTAAAATACAGATGCTCTGCTACTGGTGCTGCGGGTTCAACTCCATGCACAGTATCGCCTGGGTGGCCCTCTCGAAGATGGTCGCCATAGCGACGCCGTTTCGCTACGAGCAACTTCTCACGCGCAATCGCTGCTACGGCATCATCGTCTTCAACTGGGTCGTCGGTGCCGCGCTGGCGGCTGTGAAACTACCGATTTACACCTCGTGGAACACTGTCACTTGCACGTTCCGGTCACCTGCAAATAACAAACAGGCATCGCGGTTGATTTTCTCAACATACATTTTAGCAGCCGCCGTTCCAACCTTAATCTTGATCATCGCCACAAGCGTTATGTTTGTCGTCGTCTTGCGAACACACAAACTGATCAACACACAGGTACAGTCGATAGGTGGCAGCAGTGGTGGGGCGGTCAGCGCTGGACTAGTGACGGTGCAGACAATTCGCTCTGCCAAAAACATTCTCATTATTTGTTTCGTTTCAGTTGCACTAATTATACCAGTTCTTACGTTTGCGGTTATTCGTCACGCTATCAACAACCAACGAATTACTGATGCATTTAGTTTCAGCGCGATGTGGATTTATAACTAATTCGTTCATGAACAGCTTCTTGTATCTTGTTCTACATCGCTCGGTGCGTGTAAAGCTAGCGCGCATGTTCACTGAGATGCGAGCGGTTTTGCGGAGAGACTAAAGAAATAAGAGTCTCGCCGTATAAAGGCCATTTATAATTGTATAAATATGGCATCTGAACACATATAGACGTTATAATTCAGAGCAGTCCCCAAAATGCATAATAATATTACGCATTTTGAGGACTGCTCTTAACTTTTTCAGTAACATAATATGTTATTGAAAAAGGTTAAGGTACAGAAAGACAAATATTTAGCTTGAAAGTATGTCATATGAATTATAGCAGGCGACCTATGCACATGCAGATGTTATTATGTTTAAGATGTTATTATTATCTTTGTGCTGTGATAATTTATGATTCATTTGTTCGTATGCACTTTGTGGGTGGTTTATACAGGAGGCCTTTATTAACAATACGTAAGGTATATTATTGTGTCCAGTAATCACTGATAAGCTAAGCTTAGCTAAGCTGTGAATATCACATGGATGCGGCTAGAACAACACTGTCGAAAATGGCAGTGACGATTTGCAAGGCAAGCTGTTTAATTTATCAGGCTGGAATGTACATAATTATAGTTCGCGTTCTCTGTTCTTGCCTTAGATCTGATCACCAATCTTCTCTTATTGTGACCTTTTAGCATTACTTAATATTTCTATAAATATAATTTTAAACCTAATTTATAAAATGATTGTTAATATATATTTATTCATTTGGACGCATTCAATATAATTCAATTTTACATATAATTCAATTGTAAATATAATTTTTAATGACATTTTAGATTTCTTATAGTATTTATTTATTTGTTTACTAACTTAAAATTATATTTTTAGAAGATAAATTATAATTTTAAAAGACATTTTGTATATATATATATATATATATATATATATATATATATATATATATATATATATTTATAGATCAAAATAATATCTTTTTATAATTTTAAAGAACATATTACGTACACTGTATATTATATATTTATTTGCCATATTTCATTTTATTGTATATATAGGCACTATGTGAGTCAACGTCAGACTACATTCCAATTTAACATATAATGCATGTTGAAAATGGTAATAAAGCTTTATTATTATTACATATTGCAGCGCAATATGGGGTAACGCCTGCGCAGCAGACATTAGGTGTATTTCTATGTTGCATAAAGTAGTAGTTCGTATTATGTGCCGTAAACCATTTGGAGCATACCAACAAGTACTTAATGGGGGGTGGGGCTAAAAGTGAAACATCTTAACAACCATTGCCCAAATATAAATAAGAACATACCATTTAGAGGATATGTGATCAATATTTGATGAACCTGGAGCCACTGTGTGTTTTAAGTAGCTTTTCAAACTTGGGTATCATTGACCACTGGGCGCCGCCATATTTAGCTGAAGCTGCATTTGGTTTAAGTAGCTGCTATCTACTCAATGTAAATTTCCGATTTGTTTTCGATTTACAATTCAATGTACATTTCTGCGCGAAAACATCATGCGTATTGTGTTATATTATATATGGTAGGCGTTATATATAGATCAGCAATTAATTTGTATGCGTACTCGTAATAAAAAAGTTGAATTATATTACGACTTACAATTAAAATACTTTCAAACGCCACATGAGTCGGTCATCATTAATATTCACGGTGGTACAGTGGTGTGGTGTGTTAACACAGGTCTGTGTAATGTATCTAGTGCTGTACTGTAGTGGGTAGTGTGTAGCCCGGCCTAACACCCTCGCTTTCAGTTACAACTGCCAGATAGCTCCTTGGAGTAAAAACGGAGCCGAGTGCGTAAGTCTTCCCTGACGGTACATAGCCTCATCATATACAAGACTCTAACATGACCTGCGGATACTGGGCACCTTGTGGCCCCAGGCGAATGTGTTAGGGATCTCAGAGCAGGTTGGAGACTCAGAGGTGTAGTGTGTAGGGCCCACCTTGTGTGGATATGTAGCGACACTGACCACTGCAACCCAACTATGGGCAAATTGTACTTGCCAGGTATAGATCATAAACCATGGTAGGTAATTGAACTAAAGGAAGGAAATCCTCCACCATAACCCGGGCAGGTGGGGCTCATAAGTCTTGGTAGAATGAACCCAAGAACAAACCGCACTGCAGGTCAGCCCAGGCAGCACTGCAGTGGTCATGATGTTCAAAATCCTGTCTATCATGTTTGTGGTGGTCAACATGATGGACAGGAGGAAGCTACATACAAGAGATACAAGAGACGAAATGGAAGGGTGACCGAGCAGGGATATCGGCAGGAGGGTATAAGATGCTGCATGCTGGAGGGGATGGAAGGAGCAATGGGGTGGGCAGCATAATAACACAGGGTGTCAATAGAGACGTTGTGAGAGTACAGAGATGACAATGCACGATAATCATGGCGTGGGGATAGAGAAAAAACAGTTGGTGTGCCGTGTCCGTGTGTGGGCGCAAACAGGAAGGACCGAGGAAGATGTGTTCAGAGAAGAAACAATAGTTTTATGAGGTCATTTATTCAACCGTCAAGTGGTTGATTGTCTCAATCGTGGCTGTATATTAGCGAAGTATGGCATTTACCCAAACGATTTAGACAGTGATTAGCATTGAGGGTAAGTTACCAAAAATGACCAACAGTGTTGGGTATATATTTGTGCAGCATGAACTGGCAGCAACACCGCTGACAACGTATGTACAGTAGTAGTAGTAGTAGTAGTAGTAGTAGTAGTAGTAGTAGTAGTAGTAGTAGTAGTAGTAGTAGTAGTAGTAGTAGTAGTAGTAGTAGTAGTAGTAGTAGTAGTAGTAGTAGTAGTAGTAGTAGTAGTAGTAGTAGTAGTAGTAGTAGTAGTAGTAGTAGTAGTAGTAGTAGTAGTAGTAGTAGTAGTAGTAGTAGTAGTAGTAGTAGTAGTAGTAACAGTAGCAGTAGCAGTAGCAGTAGCAGTAGCAGTAGCAGTAGCAGTAGCAGTAGCAGTAGCAGTAGCAGTAGCAGTAGCAGTAGCAGTAGCAGTAGCAGTAGCAGTAGCAGTAGCAGTAGCAGCAGCAGCAGCAGCAGCAGCAGTAGCAGCAGTAGCAGAGTAGCAGTAGCAGTAGTTGTAGTAGTAATAGCAGTAGTAGTATCAGCAGCAGCAGTAGTAGTAGGAGCAATGAGCCATTTGTTTTGTGCTGTCTTAAAGACAGGGTACTGCGGTATATAAAAACTTACCTTTGGTTTACTTTGCACGCATACATAGAACTAGCCTAAATTATCCAGGATCCGTAAGATGGCAGCACTTTTGAGCATCCTCACTACTGCTTTGGAAATTATACTATGCGTTTATGACCGCTAGGCGGCGTTTAACCCAGAATAGGGTAGAGACCGCCCCATAAAGCCTCTCAGACTGAATTTGAAGGGAAACCAGTTATAAGGATAGCCTTTTTTTATTCAAAATTAAACTTGTACTGAAACATATCACACACAAAATAAACTTCTCATTTTCATATCATTTTGTATTTGTTTTATGTTGTATATTGATATGTTATCACTTAGTTTCGTTATCATAATACTACATTATCAGCTGGGTTCGAATATCGGGTTGATGTTTTAAAGGTTTGGCAGTTTTATTCACACTGCGTTGAATCAATTAATTCACCTATTGCGTATTGAGAGTGGTCGATAGACATTAATGGATCATTTACACTCACTGACTATTTGTGAAAAAGGAATGAAAAGATCTGTCAGTGAATGAAATGGAATTCCCAATGAGCGAGTTCAGCGGTTTAGAAGCATTGACTATGTATTTCCGTTACTATTCATTTCTTTACAGTGCGTAATTGTAAACATTTTAATTTGTTTTGCAACCTAAACAATTTACCCATGAAAATATTCCACCCGAATATGTTGTTGTTCATGTCCGTATTTTTGGTCTTCAACTGCCAACTATGTTTATATTACTGCTTAAATTAGTCTGTGTGTAAAACAACAGTGACTGTGGTCACGTGCTTAATTCATCTTTACTCATCAAAATGGCGATACATTAGATATGACTCTGAACGCTGCATCTGAGTAATAGACCGGGGTATATAGTCTACTGGAACGACCCCTAGACGCAGGAAATTGTGCTGGCTGTTATCACGCCATATTAACATTACGTGGCCATTTCTTTATTCGTCCATCGATTGGACGGCCCACTGCTGGATAGCATAAATGTACTTTTATCGCTGTTTATGGGAATAGCTCGTGCGTAGGTGCCAGTCGAACTCACACGGAGCAGAGATTTACCGCTTGTGTTGCGATGAAATGGTTTTTGTTCTTTTGCACTCGATAATTGAGGAAAGGCGACATTTAGCTGACATAGATTATCGACTGCATGGTACTGGAGGGTGTCAGTGCAAGTAGGACAACGACACGGCGGTGTCTGATACAAGACGACGTGTGACACAATGCGTCGCTTCACCTGTCGAGGGTCGTACAGTTGTGATGTGATTACAATCACGCCTCTTCTTGTTTATGCTCGTGATTTGTCGCTAGCTCTGGCGAGACGGGATCAATGCGTCTGGCTGTAATCGCACTCTCTCTCTCTCTCTCCTCTCTCCTCTCTCCGCGCTCTCTCTCTCTCTCTCTCTCTCTCTCTCTGTATCTATCTATCTATCTATCTATCTATATCTCTCTCTGTCTCTCTTTCTGTCTCTCTCCTTCTCTCACTGTCTGTCCGTCTGTCTGTCCGTCTGTCTGTCTGTCTGTCTGTCTGTCTGTCTGTCTGTCTGTCTGTCTGTCTGTCTGTCTCGCTCTCTCTCTCTCTCTTTCTCACTCATCTCTCTTTCGTTTTCACTGTTCTTTTTCTGCCTCTTTCCTCCTCCTCCCCGTCTTTAGTTATATCGTCTATTTACTTAATAAGACAAACACTTATATTTATTACATATATTATTATGTGTTATATGTATTTTGTGATGTTTTGTGCCGCTGTTATATATATATATATATACATATATATATATATATATATATATATATATATATATATATATATATATATATATACAACAGTTATATATATATATATATATATATATATATATATATATATATATATATATATATATACAACAGCAGCATACAAAATTACATAATATATAATAATAATTAATAATAATTATATATATATATATATATATATATATAATTATTATTAATTATTATTACTACTACTACTACTATCATCATCATCATTTGAAGAAAATATATTATCTAGATCAGTAGCCAACTGGTGTCTAAACTAACTGCAACAACATGACCTAAACAGCTCCCCTAAAAGCCATGATTACATCACACACGAGAGCGTAGGCCAGTGACGAGCCATGCATGTCGGCCGGCGCCGGAGCTTCTCGAGACAGCCGCCACAGGTAATAGTATAATGTATGACGTGAGATTCCTCGCCAGATTTACCGCCTGCGCCTGAACCAGACAAACTAATCGATGCAGTGTGCTCGCACGTATTATTCACATATTTCTAAAATATCGCTGCAGTTTTCACTTAACAGACAAGGGCAATGATTCATCTCTGTTTGTTGTGCGGAAGTTGCCGTCAATAACGCAACATGTGCACGTGTAGAGTCTGTCACTTTGACGAGTAACGGTCGGTGCGTCGGTTTGTTAGCTCAGGATACGTCCATAAGGGTGACATGCCCAATACTTCACGCGGAGTGCCACTCGCCTCCACTGGGTGTTCACAGACTCGAGATGGGACACGGACAGGGAGGCCATTGGTCCACTTGGTTCAACAAGTTTGTTCGTGTTTAGTACACCGCCTTTTTTGTTGAAATCTACCATCATATATTTAACAGTTCAAAAAGAACCATAGTTATCTTTTCTAATCCACTTATGTGGTCATAAACACAACATTTCACGATGGTAAATTACCCAAACAAATTGTTTACCCTAAATTGCAACGATAATCCGGCCATTGACGTTTTCGGAGATCGGTTAAAGTATGCTATATTTAATGAATTCTGCGTTCATCTTCATAGAACGAAATTCAAATTAGTCAAACCGTATCAAAACTAACTGTGACGATAGCAGCCGAAGTGAGTTTGATAAGACACAGGTAAAGCTCAATTACATTACATAACCACAATGCCAGCAAACATGTTTACAGTGCATTCCTCTTGTTACGTTTACAGTTTATACGACATTCCCCCCGCATTTATATGTTCGCACATGCGCAGTAGGGAAAATTGACGATCTCCAAAAAGACCAATGGCGCGCTTCCCTTCTTCTCGGATCCCCGCGGTTGACGAGACTTCCGCTGGAAGTTCCGGCCCCAGGACAACATCACGTGATCACATCGTGAACGGTGGCAACTCGGTGTATGGTGTACAAATCTGTACTACAGACAGCGTGTTAAGTCCACTGTTTTATATACATGGATAGGAAGTGCACGTGATTACCTGAATACATTGTCAGCCATCTTGTTTCCATCTTCCCCAAACCGTCGATAATAGAGGTGGGAGAACGATTTATGCGCACTGATTTCGTGTTACATTACAACCTGGTTACATTTAAGAACAATACAGAGATTTTTCACTATTCCACTTTTTAGACATAACTAGTTTGTCTGCATGTGTTTCTGTTTACATGCGCCAGTTACTGTTTTTGCATATTGCACAATGAATGCAAACCTGTGTATTTGTTCCTGTTCGCCCGCTAGTAGAGGTTGGGCGAGTCGACGAAGATGAAGAAAAATGAGTCTATGTCGCGTCTGGCGGCAATTAAAACTAACGTCACAGAACACAAGAACACGCGATCGTTGCATGCGGATGCTACACTAGTACGTGAAAGGTGGTTGAAATTATGCACGTAACAATATGGCGGTCGGGCTTCACATCAAATAGAACTTTTAGCATGACGCTTCCTTCTTCTTTCTCTTGATCACATGCAGGGTGAGCGCCGTGTCATATTCATTGCCTCATCAGCGTCACTCGCGTGTTCCACACAAGCTCCCCTCTCTTCTGCGAAGGGTGTAGTTGTTGAGGTCCTCATATCTCTTGTCAGGCTGTCTTTCCTTCGGTGTTTCACTCTACCTCTTCTTCGTCTACCACCCTCTTCTGTTTGCCGCGCTCTCTTCGGCAGTCTTCCTCCGTCCATTCTTCGTACACGACCTGTCAATCTCATTCTGATTCCAACTACATTCCTCGTCAGCTACTTTTCATTCCAACCTCCTCCTGAATTACTTCATCTTCCTTCTGTCCTCTCGGTTCACTTTTCATATTCTTATCACGCTTCCTATCCACGTCTACAGGTCGGTGAGGAGACATGTTCACTCGCCTGCTATATGTACTACTTAGTCCCATCGGACCACCGCGGTGATTTCGCTCGACGGCTGAGATCAGCGGTGTCAATGTCCAGTCGTCAGCCGTCAGCAGGCTGCCACAGCCGCGGATCACGGCATGGTGTCTTGGTGTGATCGTCACCTGCTTGCGAAGATTGGTTTGAGTAGGCCTAAGCACGTCGAAAAGGAACAATCTGAGCTGACGTTTTCATGCTGACGCAGCTGGGTCAACGAACTGCACGCTTGTGAAGTCGGTTGCGCTGGAAAGGTATCGCAAATCCACGATATAACAAGAGTCTAACCACATTGCCAGACAAAGCCTTACACTCCCGGTGGCAATACACGAGGATGTTATTAATGTAGCGAGAATTCAACGATCTTATATTTATTTATATCTATGTGTACTACGTCCTAATATATATATATATATATATATATATATATATATTATATATATATATATATATATATATATAATATTATATATATATAATATTATATAATATTATATATATAATATTATATATATATATATATATATATATATATATATATATATATATATATATATATATATATATATTACGACGTAGTACACATAAATATAAGATCTTTGAATTCTCGATACATTAATAACACCCTTATATATATATATATATATATATATATATATATATATATTATACAACCACATATCCGGTAGTAGAGCATATATGTTAGATATCTTAAAGTTCTCAGGATCAACGGAAATGTACTCATTGCAGATATTAAGCACGGATTTCCCACTTTTAGTAATGTCTTCATGATTGCGCAATATGGATAACATCTTCGTTTCTTTCTCCCCCTTAACCGACTTGCCTCATGCGTCGACATTATTTATTCACCTATGTCTGCAACGAAGTTAATTATTGACCACTGCGCTCCGGGCAGCTTTCTCCCACGTTGTCTTTTCATTTCCGAACGTTCCGTATCCGGGCTTATTTCCTTAGCAATTGGATTTCGATTAACACAGATATAAAGAAAACCTCCTGTGTATTCTTAGGATTCAAAACAGCCTCCTACCAAGTTTTAATAAAACATATATGTCAATAACCAGGAAATGCTGAATCGGTTAATATGTATTGGATACCAACAATTACAAAGTTAACATGTTATGTGAAAATGAAGACAAAGAAGAAGGCGAACAAAAATAGGAACAATTCGCATGTACAAATACATTAGTCTATGTGCTTGAATATTAATGAATTAATTTGTCTGCGGTGTCACCTTACACTTCATACGTGCATGTTCGTTAACATAATATGGTATGCACAAAATAGTTAATTCCAGTGCATATTTTATTACGCGAACTTAATGTGCGAGACCGGTATTAATTTGTTTACGGTCCAGTCCAGCACGACATCGACCGTGCGTACGGACTTCCGACCTGCGTGAGGCAATGCGACAGTGTGTACGTCCGCACACATCCCTGGGTGCTTTAATAGCTCCCCGTGATGACCGGAAATGCGTAGTAATGACCGGATGTGCGGTACACACGCTTCAGGAACGCGCTCGGACCATACGCACGCTTTTCACGAGATTGTCTTTGTTCTCTTCACCGACTATCATCCCCTCATGAACAATATTTATATGAGCACAAATCGATGTAGATTTCTAAAGAGGACACGGGCCTTTGGTGTCCGGAGCCGTTCCGTGTACACCAGCGGAAGCGCATGTTCGAGTGGGTGTGATAGTTAAATGAGATCGACCCCATGAGAGCTAGGATAAACTTAGGTACGACACAAGGGAATTGTGGAAGTGCGGAAATACACGAAACACCACAACAAATGCTAGTATCAACCGTATCAACCGGAATAATGGAATTGTAATAACTTCAGCATAATGGTGATCAGTTGGTCTGGAACATTGATCGGAGGATTCCATGACTCATGGTTTACGTAGGCCGAGTTGTTGTTTAGTGGAGTTTTCGCCTAATCTCGTAGATGACACGGATTGGAGCAATTGCACTGTCTGGCATTCAGGTCAGATCATATGGACGTCTCCTGATTAAACAATTATTTATTGAATTGAAGACCAGAAAACGACCTTATGCCAGAAATAAATGTAATGGGTAGATTTATGATACTAAAACAAACGCATCTACTCAATGTGTTTTTAATTACGCTGTGTACTTACATGTATATATATATAAATAATATATGTATATACATATATATATATATATATATATATATATATATATATATATATATATATATATATATATATATATATAATATGTTATTCCACTCTAAATAACACTGCAATTGATGTTCAACTGTATGTGGCAAGTTGTTACTTAACTGGAACAACGCAACGTGTGGACCGATAATTCAATCCACTGTACTTTCTCCTGCATCCCGCACGCACGCATGCATGCACGCACGCACACACTCACACACACACACACACACACACACACACACACACACACACACACCA
>OZ024858.1:49729353-49741853 GCA_964017155.1 Oasisia sp. SBJ-2009 | reverse complement strand
TTGCTCCCAGCAAAGAAGATTGGGTAAATGTTAATGATAATGAAGAATATTTTAATCAAAATCATAATCATAACCATACCAAAGTCATAACAATAACCATAATAATTATTATAATTATAATTATTATAATAATGTTAATAATGTTAATAATGTTAATAATGTTAATAATGTTAATAATGTTAATAATGTTAATAATCTTAATAATCTTAATAATCTTAATAATCTTAATAATCTTAATAATCTTAATAATCTTAATAATCTTAATAATCTTAATAATCTTAATAATTTTAATAATTTTAATAATCTTAATAATTTTAATAATCTTTAATGATCTTAATAATCATAATAATCATAATAACCACAACAATATTCATAATGCTGCTGCTGCTGCTGCTGCTGCTGCTGCTGCTGCTGCTGCTGCTGCTGCTGCTGCTGCTGCTAGTAATAATAACAATAACTTCTTCTGCACCACTCTCCTGAGAGAATCCTTTTTAAATGACCCAAACCAACCAAAGGATTAAGCAGTCTCATGCTGGAATGCGTGGCGATGGTCGTCAACATATTAATAGATGTGGTAAGAAGGTGAGGAGGCAGGTGATATTAAGAAGATAGGTTTTGAGTTGACGTCGAAATGTAACAATACAATGTTCTGCTGATTTAGCGTTGACAAGAAGTCGGCGCTGCAACTGAAAAAGCTCGAGTTCCACACTTTGACCATGGGAACAGAAATTGAAATAGGCGACCGAAGTTGTCTGTGCTGTTTTCCTGGTGTGATTTTCACATGCACCAATACATGTGTGTGTATGTATGTATGTATGTATGTATGTATGTATGTATGTATGTATGTATGTATGTATGTATGTATGTATATATGTGTGTGTGTGTGTGTGTGTGTGTGTGTGTGTGTGTGTGTGTGTGTGTGTGTGTGTGTGTGTGTGTGTGTGTGTGTGTGTGTGTGTGTGTGTGTGTGTGTGTGTGTGTGTGTGTGTGTGTGTGTGTGTGTGTGTGTGTGTGTGTGTGTGTGTGTGTGTGTACATACGTATGCATAACCTGTGAGTTTATTTGGTAAAACATAATACAACCATATGACGCCCATTTATATTGACAAGTTTGCTTGTATGTTTAATTTATTATTAATGGTGTCTATGCAAGCTGACAACACACGCATATAGTACAAGCCGCGTGCAACCAGTAGTATATCATATGCTGTGTCTGGTATCATATTACGTAGCTAGTGTAATTATTACTCCAAATATGATATACATTTCACTTAATTTTGCTCTCCTCCAAATTAATCACACGTAGCCGGAAGGCTGTACTTACTAGGAAACACGCTATACGCTTCACGCAGCCAAAATTGCAACACTTGTTGCATATTCGGTATGTCATAGCTACGGCAGCGACACTGGCAATATGGCGACGGAAACAGCGGCTCCGAGCGACGAGTGGATGCACTAGTCAGCCGCTGATTCAATGTAGCGAGAGAGCGGCTCGCTGAAGCTAACAGCCGCTGAGAGCGCACGGCAGACGTTGACAGTTGCTCAGGCGAGGAACACGGCCGGGCGGGAGTCAATGCGACTAGGCGGATTTAGTGGGACGCGTCTTGGAGGGCTGACGTAGCACATAATTCGCGTCGGACAGGCAAACATGGACTTGAGTGCACATCACAGGTAGGACACATTGTGCTAGTGGGTGATTGTGTATATATGTTTAAACACGAGGCGAAATGTGCTTTTTAAAAAGATTATGCGATGTTGATGACCACGGTGTGTCATTTGAAAACCGTTACACGTTGTGGGTCTTGGATATGTATTGTAACAATCTAATGTTTTGATTACTAGATACTTAAAAATACCTGTTTTGCTTGCATTATATACATATATATATATATATATATATATATATATATATATATATATATATATATATATATATATATATTAGAAAAGCTTACCAAAAGAAGGTGAACCAATACTAAATCAAAACGTATATATATATATATATATATATATATATATATATATATATATATATATATATATATATATATATATATATATATATATATATATATATATATATATATATATATACGTTTTGATTTAGTATTGGTTCGCCTTCTTTTGGTAAGCTTTTCTAAGTTGTGTTTAGTTGCTTTGATTACTAGATAGCAACGCAAGAAAATATTTACATTTTGATGTAGGTGACTATTCATATACTATCATCTTACCTGGTCCGTGTCTTTTAATCACGTGGAATATTTTACCCTTGACAATGAGTGCAACAAAAAACAAACGTTTACAGCGTTGCCCATTGTTGCGCAGGGTTACCTCTTCCACAGAACATTCTGCTACAAACAGAACCCTCAGCCAAATCCGAATATATTCCAAACACATTCCTCTAAACGAATATGTATTACAAAAAGGTTACTTTTTACTCGACTCGAGACGTTCAGTGAGTGACAGGAACCATCTTCACAGGAAATCATCATCAGCTGTATTGTAAACTGACGTCAACACCGCGCCCATTCCCCGCGGCGGTAAGTGGTGTCTGTGGCCAGTTAAGATCAAACCGATGTTTCCGCATAGCGTTATACTTCCGGGAGTTTGTCCCAACCCGTCCGTCGGAGTCTGATTTACGGTATATCTGCGTGTGACTGCGGCAATGCGTTGCTTCTGGATATTGACGTGATGTAGGCGAACTATGCACGTCGCCGTTATACAACATCTAGACATTCGACGGTCAAAACATATGCACATCTTAAGCGTAACCTAAAAAGTTAGCCATATAATGGCTTGGGGGAATTGTCATGAAACGTTTTACTACAAATGTCGTGATGTGCTAGCAAATACGTCTATGGTTTGGGCTAACTAACGTGCGAATTATTTGCAAACCACTAGACATATTACCGTTTGTACGAATAATGGATTTTTTTGCAGGTTACACAAATCGTCCCCGTTTAAATATTTAATATTACGCAATTTGCAACTAGCGTTGCAAACAACCATGAAAAACGTGCAACGCAGTATTAGTTGTCCTGTCAGAAATGTGCACGCGTATACGCGTGTATATGTGATAGCTCGCTTAGATATCGACACCAACACGGTCAATAGCAAAACGTGACTGTCGTTGTTCACACGCTGAAATCGCATGAGTCTTATCCATCTATTTTAACAAACAACCACCAGTTATAAGACGACCGCTAAATCAATGTTCATGAAATATACATTAGATGAGATATATAGGATTGGATGCATTGATTATTTGAAGCAAATAGGTGGTATTTACCTTACTGGATTGCATTAATTAGAGAACTACTACATGTATGAAATATTAAACTTTAATTAAGGACGCATTACCATTTTGCTTTATGGGATTAGACGGTTTAGCTTACGAGTGTTTTCACATTGATAGCGGCTGTATTGACATTGATAAACATCAATGTTCCCCAATGTCGTCCTGTAATGTTAAAGTGAATAATGTAATATTATTACACATATTTATCATTATATACCCATTCTATACACATTATTTTCTGCTGCAGCCGTGGCTGCAAGACGCTTCAACAGCCAGTGTCTCGCTAGAAATATCATAAGTTAACTTTAGCTCTTCGCCATTAAACTCTATGTCGGGATATCTTCTGTCTAGCTTCTGTTCAAACAATCAGTGTTTTCTTCATAAATGTCTACTTGAAGAGACACCTGCAAAGCTTTGATATCGTTCTGGTTTAAGAAGTAAAATGACGCACTGCAGAAAGTGCAATAACACCGGCAGGCAGTGTGTGGAGGGCCCCATCTTTTGAACGGACAAAGATTGTCGGAGTCAGGGCAATATTTCACAGTACGTTACTGTTGTTCTGGCATGCGATCATTGCAGTCACTAATGGAAGACCGACAGTATGTCACCTAAATATGCCAGTGACACCTGACATCTAATGGGCTCTCTGTCCGTCTGGCCATTGTTCACATTGTCTCGTGCCATGTACATTCGCAGATTTGCCTCAGTCTTTTCCACAAGTGCAATACCCCTTAACGTAGGAGGCGCTACGTTTTGCCTTGGTTTTGAAGAACAATGGTTCAACGTAATCACGGGAACCATACATACGTAGATACAACAATGCTTTAGTAAAATAAACTGCAATGTTATATTACACTGTACCGATTTAACACGTCCACAGTCAAATCACGTTATCGTCAAAATGATGTGATATATAACGTGATTGAACACCTCGTTTATTTATTAAATTTATCTATATATATTTATTTAGTGTCATTGTATGTTATATTTTGATTGGACAAAATGCGGTTTCACCAATGGGAGTTGCGCACTGCATTCTGGGACGTTGATCAATGCATCCTGGGACTTCGTCCACTGGTTCGGTGTGCACATGTTGGATAAAGAATGTCAAGCCAGGACCTTAAGGGTTAACATATTCAAGATCGATTTCTGAACTACCCATCACCACCTCTGGCACATCACTTGTCACATGACCATGGGTGGTCTTTGGCAAACCTCTAATGATGATCTCGCAATCTGTCTACACCTCCGCCAGATCCTTGCTGCTCGTTTCATAGCAACCAAGATTATTCAGAAGTACCTGCAGGAGTACCGAGGCAGACGTCGTTAAAGAAACGGAGTGTCAAGTGTCCGTGTGAGTAGAGGAAACCCTAAATGTCGTCTAGACAACCATTTCTGATACCAGTCTCTGAGATACTCAAATATGGCTCACATTTGCCGTCTAGAAGGCAGTCCGTCTCTCTCTGCGTGCGGCAGTCAAATCTGACATTTACGCTAATTGAATCTCTGTGGGTACGTAACATGTTGTCTTAAAGAGGAACGAGAGGCTGCCTGTATATGTTATTCACTTAGCGGAGGTAACCATTTACAACTACAATCAACATTTTCACGTTGGTGATTATCTCCGAATGTGTCAGAGTCGACGATTCTAATCAAAATTAATGACCGCTATCTCACAGGCTGACATGTTCCTCAGGACGAGAAGCCTGACCAATATAGCGTAATAAATCATAACAACCACATAGCAGTAAATACTAATATAGTTCCATAGCGCCTATATCCACAGCTAAAAGGGGAATTTGAATAGGCTGGCTCATTTATATATTTTCTTACTAGATGTTAATCAAAAGTTGAACGAACAACCATTACAACGTCCAACGGATGTTACAGTTGTAGAAGTTACATTTAGAATGCATTTGGACAATTGCTTATGTTGTAGACTGCTATTGGAATGTTGACATAAACATCTCGCAATACACATATAATCAACTCATAATAATGGAAAGTGGCATAACCAGCCAATAACATATAATTGCAAATGCCAAAAAGTGTTAGACTATTTGCTTAATTAGTATTAACACTCGCATAGATTTATTTGAAGAGAATCACGATGGCTTGTATTAACAAGTGCGGTGCGAAGGCGGGAGGTATAATTACATCCCTAGACGGGAGGTATAATTACAGCCCTATTTCCTGTTGTTTCGTAATTGTAACTGGCCACGACACAAGACTGCATTAACTAGCACACGTTTGTGTTACTCGCAAGCTGCGTGACTCTCCAAACATCCGTTGGTCCGGCGCGTAATAAATCATTGTCTTATGATCAGCTATCTTTCTAATCAAACGAGCTGGCAGCGTCCGACAAACATGATATACCTTTGCTAATTACATCGTATTGTGCCTTCACTCGACTCGTTTGTCGCAAGGTAATGCAATGTACCGTCGTCTGTATAACTATCAAATTGCTGACAGTCTATCAACATATTCCCGTAGGTAAAGTTCCGCATCGTGTCCGGGTCTCATCGTGTCCTTTGCTGTGGCTGCTAGTGTCGCCAGAAACTTGTTTTCTGTCATGTCATCGGACAAGAGCAACACAGTCCGTTTGATACAGTAAAAAGTCAAGTTCTTAAGTCGAGATTGTACTTGATTGAACATACTCGTCTATGGAGGTATGTGTACATTTGTACCAGTTGCTGTACCAGGGCTGGAACCAACGCATGAAAGAACTGACCCTTTTAGTTCAAGATAACTATCAACAGTTGCTTTGTAATCGATAGCATACTATCGTCACTTCGACTTCGCGATGCGCCGATAAGTTGTTGCATCGATACTGTGATGTATTGTTGCGGCGCTATCTTAATGGTACATGGCGCGGCCTAGGGTCAGACACGAGTAGTGCAAACACAGATGAGATGTGTTATAGTATAGTATAGTATAGTAGAGTATAGTAGAGTGTAGTGTAGCGTAGCGTAGCTTAGCGTAGCGTAGCGTAGCGTAGCGTAGCGTAGCGTAGCGTAGCAGAGCACAGCACAGCACAGCACAGCACAGCACAGCACAGCACAGCACAGCACAGCACAGCACAGCACAGCACAACACAACACAGCATAACATAACATAGCATAGCCTAGTACCGATAGTTGCACTGTTTGCACTAATGGTAGGTGAAGATTGTGGGGCGCTGTGGCGCTGTGGGTAGCCGCCCTCTGAATCGAGTGAACCCGCGTTCGAACCATGTGCTGGCATATCGAACTTCGTGCAAATTCGTTCTCTCTACGTTGCTCAGGATGGATAACCCTCGCGTTTGAATTGCAGCGTGACAGGATGCTTCCCAAATAGGTTGAGATGGTATTCGACTTAAACGAGTCCGCCAGAGTATGAAGTGTACAGCGCTTTGAGTAGTTACGACAACTGGATGTACTGCACTGTACCTAGACTTTGCAGTTATGCTCACGCTTCGTTAATCCAATCAACATCGCTGGGAAACACAGTGTGTGAATGAACGATAAACGACAGCTTTATGATGGATGATGCACAATCTGTTGAATTGCACAGTTTTTTGAACTAAGCAGCCAATGTAAAAAATTGTTATTAATACTGGCGTCGATTTGACTTGTGTCATCAGACCGTATTAATAATATCCTCGAGAAAATCGATTAATTTGCCATTGTTTGTGTGAGTCGTCGTTGGGAGCTCACATCCTGTCGTGACGGCCCGGGTTCTGTTCTTTTACCGTTGTACTGTGTAAAACACGACCACAACTGGCGAATGAAACTATTGTATGATGTATGTCGCCAAGGCCACTTTGTCTACGTAGCCCCTGGCGCTTGTACCGTGACCTCACAATCAACCATCTTCAATTCATCGCTTGGGCAGCATCCATTACATTATGTACCACCTTATTTAACCAGAGTGACACACACACACACACACACACACACACACACACACACACACACACACACACACACATACATACACACACATACACACACATACACACACATACACACACATACACGCACGCGCACGCACGCACGCACACACACACCCGCACGCACGCACGCAGGCACGCGCGCGCACACACACACACACACACACACACACACACACACATTTGCTCCATGCTTGGGATCGTACATGTCGTCTCTTTGAAACGCACTAGTTAAAACAGCACACTGTGTGGTATATGGAAGACACAGGGAAAATGCTTCAAAACAGATCCTTATTCCCCTTGGCGGACAATCCAACGATCCAACAACCCAGCTACGGCGACCCACTCGCTGTTAAAGGGAGGTTATCTGTTATGTTAAAAGGATGGTGTCTGTTCTGTTAAAGGGCGACTGTATGTTCCGTTAAAGGGAAAGTATCTGTTCTGTTAAAGGGATGGTGTCTGTTCTGTTAAAGGGATGGTGTCTGTTCTGTTAAAGGGATGGTGTCTGTTCTGTTAAAGGGATGGTGTCTGTTCTATTAAAGGGAAAGTGTCTGTTATGTTAAAGGGATGGTGTCTGTTCTGTTAAAGGGATGATGTCTGTTCCGTTAAATGGTAGGTGTGTGTGTGCGCGCGCGCGTGTGCGTGTGCGCGTGTGCGCGTGTGCGTGGTTGTGTGTCCGTTCTGTTAAAGGGAGGGTGGATGTTCTGTTAAAAGGAGTGTATGTGTTATTCTGTTCTTTCGCTCTGAATTAGCCGGCATCATAATACGTTGTAATACGATGTCTACTGTCTGGAACGTGCCAACGTTGAACATAAACACCTCGTCATTATTGCCAATAAAGCTTGTTTTGAAACTGGACGTTTTGTTTACCATTTGACGGTGTTGCAAAGGAAACTTTCAAACTGCGAACGTTTTTGCGAGCATACTAAAACAATTAAACATAATTTGACCGGCACTATGCAGTCACCGTGTGTATAATAGTTGTAAGAACATGATAGTGAATACAGAAGGTGTAGCTTAGCACCAGACACCCTCCTTTTTAACAGGAATCACACAGGATAGTAATTATTAACAGGACGTTTGATGGTTGCCTTGAATGAATGTCGCCAGCTTGCTGAACATGAGATAGGATTGCGGTGAGACAACCCGGCGTCCGCTGCATTACCACTGAAGTCGTTTATCACGTGTCCCGGAAAAACAATTCGCGTTACGACCAGTCTTCCGGGCTTGTGAAATGCAACATGGCGCCCATTACACAGCAGACATTCAACGTGTTTATCATTTCGAAGTGTGCTATGTTACGTTTCCATATGACTGGCTACGTTAACATTATCTTAAATATCTCTATCGATACTTTCATCAACGTCGAACCGATTTATTTCGCGGATGTCATGTGACATTCTTTATATTCGTCATACGACAGCACCAAAACACGGAGGACAATTATAGCTGATGTCCCTGTTTACTGCAGGTCGCCTCTGTCGGATTTCATTTGCTTTACTCATCTTTCTTCACCACAAATTGCTTTTTCTGACGAGTAACGTAGCGTCTTTGATCGTGATGTTGTGGCCATCTTTTGCTCTATGTGTAACTGGAGGTGTTCTTTTGCATTTTAAGCCCGGCTCTTCTGTCTATATAGTTCTAGTCGCACGCACGTACTATTTAATATAATATAATATAATATAATATAATATAATATAATATAATATAATATAATATAATATAATATAATATAATATAATATAATATAATATAATATAATATAATATAATATAATATAATATAATATAATATAATATAATATAATATAATATAATATAATATAATATAATATAATATAATATAATATAATATAATATAATATAATATAATATAATATAATATAATATAATATAATATAATATAATATAATATAATATAATATAATATGTTCAAGGCTGACGAAGGCACCGAGAGGATGTCGAAACTTCCGTTTGCGTCAACGGGTAAAACAAATTGTAGGGAGACGGGCGTTGATCGAAATTTCTACGAATTCCGCAATCATTGCTTTTACACCATTCACCATTACGACACTCATTAGATATTTAGATGAATTTAAGACGCCTCAGCCATTAATCAAAATCGTTCTCTTGCGTAAAAGAAAATAATAAGTACAACTATAAAGAATTATGATACAAAATTACCAGATAATCGCGGCTGTCGTGATGAATAGATTTTCTTACAATTGCCGTGAGTTTTCCCGGTAGTTTGTATGGTGGGCAACGGCGTGTGAAAATGTAATGACATTAGGCTGAATATAGTTCAACGTCGGTCGTAAAACAATCGTAATCTCTGCAGTTTGATCCTCGATGGAATAAAAACGTACAACCACATAATCATCTGATGCATCCATCCTGCTCTCCGGCGGGTGAAAAACAAACGCGCTGACGTCAGTCCAGTCAAGCGATGGGAATCCGGCCGTGGACATCGTCCCACTGGGGACATCTGTGTGGTCTGCAAGAACAAGAGGTGGCCGTCGTTGATTAGTTGTCCCATCAATGTCGTCGTTACATAACTACCAATGACGGATTGACCAGTCGACGTCCTGTGGCGACGGTGGAGACGTCCGCCAGATATCGACGACAATTTACGACGGACATAAAACGTGATCTCATCGATTAACTATGTGTTCAGTTCCGACGTAAAAACGTTTCCGCTTTCAGAGGAATACTTCGAGTCCAATAAACAAGAGTCTTCTGCAGAATGACCTTGCTGATAACGAACAGTTTCTTATGGTACATGTCGTTTCGAGATCGTGACATTTTTGCTGGCAAGGTCGACAGAATACAAGGTCACGATGTTTTAACATCTATGGCTGTGTGTGTCTTGCGCGTAGAATGTGCGCCTGCCGTTCATACTCGTGGCCCACAAACATCACATACCACGCTCCTACGTGCTTAACGTACGTGTGTGTGTGTGTGCATGAACGTATGTACGTAATCATGAGCATATTTGTATTATGTATGTATGTATGTGTGTGTGTGTGTGTGTGTGTGTGTGTGTGTGTGTGTGTGTGTGTGTGTGTGCGTGTGTGTGTGTGTGTGTGTGTGTGTGTGTGTGTGTGTGTGTGTGTGTGTGTGTGTGTGTGTGTGTGTTTGAGTGTGTATGTGTGTGTGAGTGAGTGAGTGAGTATGTATGTATGTATGTATGCATGTATGTATTTATTTATTTATATGTATGTATGCGTGTATGTGTATATGTATTTATGTATGTATGTATGTGTGTATGTATGTGTGTATGTATGCATGTATGTATGTATGTATGTATGTATGTATGTATGTATGTATGTATGTATGTATATATGTTTGTACGTATGTACATATATGTATCGTTGGGCTACCGATGTCAAGATTTTGTCAAAAACGTGCTCTGTTGACATAGAAACCCTTACAATTGTCTGTCGGCCTTTCTACCTGCCCAGGGAGTTTTCCAGCATAATTCTGACTGCTGTGTATATACCCCCCAAGTTAACACAGATGCCGCCGTGATTCAACTGTCTGACATCGTCACACAGGCTGAACTTTCTCAACCAGACTCGTTTGTTATTGTGACGGGTGATTTTAATAAAGCCAATCCAAAGAAAGAGATGCCGAAGTTCATACAGCAGGTGACATGTGCAACTAGGGATGGTAGAACTCTTGACCATTGTTACACAACCATCAAGGGTGCGTACCGTTCCATCCGTCGCGCACCACTCGGCCGCTCGGACCACGCTATGGTTTACCTGGTGCCGACTTACAAACAGCAATTGAAACGTGTTAAGCCAACCGTGAAAACTGTGAAATGCAATGGAGACACTTCGCGGCTGTTTTGAATGCACCGATTGGGGAGTATTCAAAGAGGCCGCAGCCGACATTGACGAGTACACCGAAACAGTCAGTGATTACATCACCTTCTGCGAGGGCCTCTGTATACCGACTAAAACAATAACAATCTACCCCAACGACAAACCGTGGTTCAATACTTCTATTAAACACAAGCTTCATGTGAAACATGAAACAAAGCCAATGATAAAGATAAATACAAGAAAGCGAGATATGAAGCGGAAAATGCCATCAAGACCGGCAAGGCGAAATACCGTGACAAACTTGAAGCGAATCTGTCCACCAATTTCAATTTGCATATCGCAACAATAGATCCGTTGACGACGCTGTCGCCATAGGATTGTTTCACGTTCTTAAACATCTCGACAGCCCAAATACTTACGCTAGGATCCTTTTTGTTGATTTTAGCTCTGCTTTTAACACGATTATCCCATCAAAACTTTTCGATAAGACACAGAGTCTCGGTGTTCCTCAATCCATGTGTCTGTGGATCCTCGATTTTCTTTTAAATAGGCCGCAGGTTGTAAAAATAGGCGACAAGTTATCATCATCAGTTACGTTATCCACTGGCACGCTTCAGGGCTGTGTTCTGTCACCAATGTTATACTCTCTTTTTACACATGATTGTTTATCTTGTCACGTAGGTACTAAAATACTGAAATTTGCCGATGACACTACAGTGATAGGGCTTATAACAAATTCTGATGAATCTGAATATCGGGACCAAGTAAACAAACTCATCAGTTGGTGCAGCGATAACAATCTGGAACTTAATGTAAATAAAACGAAAGAAATGATTGTGGATTTTAGGAGAAAGAAATCTTCTCCACCCTCGCCTCTAGTGATCGATGGCAGGACAGTTGAAATCGTCCAACATTTCAAATTTCTCGGTTCAACAATCTCCAGTAATCTTAAATGGGAACTAAATGTTGTAAATATTGTCAAAAAGGCCCAGCAGCGGCTGTACTTTTTAAGAAGGTTAAGATCGTTTGGTTTGACCACACAGGTCATGCTCAACTTTTACAGAGCTGTAATCGAGAGTGTTCTGACATTTTCTATCTCAGTATGGTTTGGATCGATTACACAGAAGGAAACGCTCAGATTAAACAGAGTTGTGAAAACTGCTTCCCGAATCATTGGCAGAGACCTTCCCAGTCTTGAAATACTGTATCAGCAGCGTCTGTTAGGAAGAGCGACTCTCATCTCTCAAGATACATCCCATCCTGCCCATGACCTATTTGAACCTCTCCCATCTAGTCGCCGATTCAGATCCATAAAAACCAGGACCAACCGCTTTAGTACTAGCTTTTTCCCCTTAGCCGTTCAAGCCCTGTCAAAACAGAAGTGATTTTCTCCCACCCGCAGCAAACACATAGTCCACTTTCCGATGAGTTTTAATATGTATATTT
>OZ024858.1:49721853-49724353 GCA_964017155.1 Oasisia sp. SBJ-2009 | reverse complement strand
CACGCACGCACACACGCACACGGACGCACATACGCACACACACACACACACACACACACACACACACACTCTCACACACACACACACACACACACACACACACACACACACACACACACACACACACACACACACACACACACACACACACACACACACACACACACACACAGTATCATGAAATCACTTCGTCTCCTCTACTTGAAGTTCGTGCCACAGCACCACGAATTAGCTTCCTCGAATAGCAACACGATATTACTGGCCGCACGATATAACGATATAGACGTAGGGGGAGTCTAATTCTCTGTCATTCTATAGCGGCATATTAATTTAGCAGTTATTCAGCGCACCGGCAAAATTGCCTCTCGATGCTGCGCACCATTCGTTGCTGTGTCACTGTCGGCGCCGTAGTTACCACCAGGAGATTATAAGGTGGACACATACCAAGGTCGATTACCGAGAAAGATAGCATTAGAAACTCTCGCCAAATTGTACGGGAAACGACTCGAACATCCGTATTCCGCGGTAATTGCACCCCGAGGTCGCGGTGGACGCCGAGGCCGTCTACGATGTGGGCGTTTTTTCCATTTCGCATCGAAAGTTTCCTTAGATCCACCGACACCTAGACGGTGGAATGGCGAGTAGTTCAATGCAATTAAGTTTGTAACCAGAACCGCCTATCCGACATTTCGACAACAATTATTTTCGTTCGTCGTGGTTTCTTATCGTTCGTCGCGCTGTCAAACAATTCGTGTCGCGAGGATGTAAAGGTGTCTCTAATCATCGTGAGTTTTCGGAATTACTCTCAGTTTAACGATCGTTCAATTAAATATACACTGTATCTTTAAGTTGTGTTGTAAAACAAAAAATGATGATTACAGTTAAATAATGTCCTTTTAACGGACTAGTTTTTTTGGTATTCTTGGAATCATATCGTTTGCTATATATAATATTTTTATTGTAGGTCTATTGATCATGTAGAGATGTTTCTTATAATTAACGATGATATTAGCTATGAAACCGCACACTAAGGATCACATTGGCTCCAATTCATACTTCCTGTTCATCAAGGAGCAGTCATACTATAATAAGCAGTTATTCTTAATAAAATACATATACAAATCGTCCGGATGAAAACTTCCATTTTTATATTTAGCTATACAAAATTTTACTTTCCTGGTAAACAATTATCGGATTACAAATTGTGGTCATTTGTCACTCTTTCCAGTAGAGTTTCGCTGCCGTAGAACCATCGATTTGGCAATTAATTTGATAATAATTATGTCACAACTGGGAAACGTTCGTGTTTAATAGTCCGCCTTGTTCATTCATTTAAATAAAACGGTACCTTATTGTGGCGCAGTATATGTGCAGTGTGGCTGAATGCTTCCTAGAGGGATTGCGTTGGTGATGGCTTGAACTCATCCACAGTCGCGTGACATGTACGCCGCGTCCCGAACGCACTTACCACCCGACGTTACACTAAGAAATAATGCTTCAACTGATTTGATTATTACCTTTTCGCCGTAGCCATTTTAACGCATCTTTGCAGTTTTCTCGGTAAATCCCCCGGCTGGGATCACGTGACGCAATCTTTGGCTCCGGACTCGTTTAACTCCACGACAGATGTCAAATACTATCACGTCGCCTGCCGCTGAATACAGTTATATTGCATATTACAATAAATAACCCGTAATCACGTTAGGACAGCCGGTGAAAAGACGACATTTGAGTGAGTTAGACGTCCATTTGAACGTCGACTATTTTTGATGGAAGCCAGTCACCCGGTTACTTAGTTACTGCTTCACCGAGGGTAGGATGTCGCTGGCGCAAAGCCGCGGCAAATTCGATTTTGCGCGCGGGTCGGTAGGGGTCAGCACGGGTCGCAGCGAGGTCGTCGTTGATAGGTCAGAGATAGCGTGACGTAAGCGTGCTAGTTGCACACGTGCGCATCTCTGTCTCTCATTGTCTTTCTGTGTTTCTGTCTCTCTGTCTCTCTGTCTCTCTGTCTCTCTGTCTCTCTGTCTCTCTGTCTCTCTGTCTCTCTGTCTCTCTGTCTCTCTGTCTCTCTGTCTCTCTGTCTCTCTGTTTCTCTGTTTCTCTGTCTGTCTGTCTGTCTGTCTGTCTGTCTGTCTGTCTGTCTGTCTATCTATCTATCTATCTGTATGTATGTATGTATGTCTGTATGTCTGTCTGTCTGTCTGTATGTCTGTCTGTCTGTCTGTCTGTCTGTATGTCTGTCTGTCTGTCTGTCTGTCTGTCTGGCTCGGTCTCTCTCTCTCTCGCCTCTATGTCTTGTCTTTCTCCTCTCTCTCTTTCTCTTTCCTTTCTCTCCTCTCTCTCTCTCTCTCCTCTCTCTCTCCTCTCTCTCCTCTCTCTCCTCTCTCTCCTCTCTTTCCTTCCATCCTCTTCCGCCATGGCCAGGGGAGTGGGGCTGGAGCGCCGACTCAGTATTGGCGCCAGAGACGAGACATATATTGCAGCTATTCACACCCTTCAT
>OZ024858.1:49701853-49711853 GCA_964017155.1 Oasisia sp. SBJ-2009 | reverse complement strand
CATTGAAGCTTTCGAAAACATATACTTGCAACCAGAGATGGAGTAATCGTACTCGTGTACTTGTACTTTTACTCGAGTACGAGTACTTTTTGAGTACTCGTACTCGTACTCGTACTCGTACTCGTACTCGTACTCGTACTCGTACTCGTACTCGTACTCGTACTCGTACTCGTACTCGTACTCGTACTCGTACTCGTACTCGTACTCGAGTACGAAGCAAAGTAATCGTACTCGTACTCGAGTACATTTCAAAAGCAATCTTACTCACGATTACTTCTCACGATTACTTTTTATATGAACAGTTGCAAGCAAATATATTAGACAGATAAAAATGGCAATATTAGAAGTAATCTAATCAATGTAATAATAATCGATGTATTCATTTTCTATTACTATTGAGCATTTAAGTTAAATAAATATTCAGTAAGATTTCCCTAATTAATACCTTCTCTTCCCAGAGAAGCCACATCTCCTCACCCTCCTGCTTAGTACAAAGTACAAGTTATATTGTGACAGTCCCTAGTAGGAAGCACAGCCCCATCTGTACTGTTTGTTCTGTCAGTATGGTGTGAATGACTGGGCAGTTAGCTGCTAAATCCCTGTCCATTATGTTTAAGTGTAAACTGTAAACCTGTCTAAATCCCCAACTATTCTGTTTGTCCCATATGATATATGACATATTTGAACTGGATATTATTGTTAATATATTTTCCTCTTGTTACTTCATTGACATAGTTGTACCACCACTAATTTGGCACTCATTATAACACTTGTATGCTATTTGTTACAGTATCACTATGACACCTTTAATTTGTAGTATGATATATGGACATCTTGAGTATCAATCCAGTATTAAATGGTTCATTCAACACATGAGAAAGTCATCTGATTATTACTAATAATAATAACATCTGGATAGTGGATAGCAGTTAGCAGTAATCAGTTAGAACACTAGATATTGACACAGCAACAGAAAAAGAATGACACATGATTCCATGAAGGTCGTCTTTACGGTAGAAACAGGATATTTATTAAAGTAATCGTGAAAGTAATCATGATTACATTCGAAAGTAATCATGAAAGTAATCATGATTACATTCTAAAGTAATCGTACTCGTACTTGAGTACATTTTAAAGTAATCGTACTCGTACTCGAGTACATTTATTTTCTGAGTACTTATACTCGTACTCGTACTCATGCATGTTTAAAGTAATCGTACTCGTACTCGAGTACATTTGTATTGTACTAGCTCCATCTCTGCTTGCAACGTCTTTCGAGAGTCATACATACATACGTACATACATACATACATACATACATACATACATACATACATACATACATACATACATACATACATACATACATACATACATACGTACATACGTACATACGTACATACGTACATAGTACTACATACGTACATACGTACATACGTACATACGTACATATGTACATACGTACATACGTACATACGTACATACGTACATACATACATACATATATACATATATACATACATACATACATACATACATACATACATACATACATACATACATACATACATACATACATACATACATACATACATACATACATACATACATACATACACACACACATACACACATACATACATACATACATACATACATACATACGCACATACGCACATACATACACACATACATACATACATACATACATACATACATGCATGCATGCATACATACATACATACATGTATATATATATATGTATATATATATATATATATACATACATACATACATACATACATACATACATACATACATTCATACATTCATTCATACATACATACATACATACATACATACATTCATATATTCATACATACATACATTCATACATTCATACATTCATACATTCATACATTCATACATTCATACATTCATACATTCATACATTCATACATTCATACATTCATACATTCATACATTCATACATATATACACACACACATACATACATACCTACATACATACATAGATTCATACATACATACATACATACATACATACATACATACATACATACATACATACATACACACATACATACACACATACATACGTACATACATACATACATGCATGCGTACGTACGTACGCATGCATGTATACGTAGGTATGGATGTATGTACGTGTATGTGAATGTACGTATGTATATATGTGCGTGCGTATGTATGTACGTAGTACGTTCGCACGAACGAGCGTATAAATGCATATAGGCCAATTTTGCCTGTATCAAGCTGATATTTTATATATGATCTAGCAGGCCGTTTGGCATGATTCGTTGATTTAGAGTTTTACAAAATTGGTCGGTTGATTTTTCCGACCCAATCTCTCAAATGGTTGTACGTGGCGATGCCACACGTATATATATATATATACATATATATATATATATATATATATATATATATATATATATATATATATATATATATATATATATATATATATATATATATTATCCAGTAACATGAACACATGACAATAGACACGTGATACTCATGATAAATATATAACCGTGTGTTCTTACACGAGTACGGCCGAACACCAAACGCTGTACTTACCGTGCGAAGTATCGGTCCATCATATCGTGACATTATCATTCGTCTCCATGTTCATCCTACGCCATCCACGTACCAATGTGTCAATGAGAGACATTAATTCAGCGAGTTGACTTAATTACGTTCTACCTCAGCACTTCTGTTGCCCCAGATATATCGATGTCACATTTGCATTGTACGGACGTGGACACGTTTTCTCAATCTATACCGTTCTATTAGTCCTGTCAGTTGTTCTTTCTTTCGTAGTCGCTGTAATTTCTTATTCTTGTAACATAACCTGGTGCTTGGTATGTGTGCAACCTTGAAAATGCTTCTTATTCATTGTTGACAAAATGTTAAGACGTTTTAATGCATTATGTATCACCGTAACTAGCCATGTTTGTGACACATATGGTTCGTCTGATCTACTCTCATCAGCAGCACTGCTAGACGGTTTTGACTGCCAATAAAAGTCTTTCCTTTGAGACAGACAACACTAGAGCCATGAATTCCTCAGTTCCGTTGTAAGGTGGTGTGAATCAACCAAACAGCAAACCTATGTCCTTCATCAGGTTTAAAAGATTATGATATTTTCTTGGAGACAGGGAAAATAGTGCCGAAGTCGGCCTGGAACGCCAATCTATAATATAATATAATATACTGAGGTAGGCAACACAATAAACCGATGTCCTTCATAAGGGCAATGCATCGTATATAACTTCATTTTTCGCATAAATGCGAATCCAATTAATTTCCACGCTACTTTTCAAATATTGAGGATGGCTTTGACCATAACAAAATCTGAAATGTTACGAAGCGAATGAACATACTAAATTTAGTTTTAAATGACGTCTCAAATGTACTGTTATGTTGCATAGTTCCAAAATTAGGTTCACTTGAATATTAGATCCTGTAAAATGTCGGGCGTTGTGGTTTAAAGCCGAAAATATGTTTGCCGTGGCTGAATTCGGGTGGGCTTTCTGTTGACGTGAGACCTAACACCAACCAACGAACCCATTTCAGCTTAGATAGCTTTATTAACCTGTTTGTCGAATCTAATTTATTCGTTGCTGAGACTACTAGTTGATAAATGAAAACAACATAATGAATAGCTCACGTAAAACAGGCGAAATGTCAATGTATCTTTTGGTGAACCATTCAATGGAAATAAAATATTGAAATTATATATAAATAATAAACAAACATGTGCTTGTCGTCAGTGATACACGACAAACTAGTTCTACGACACAGCAGACTCCTTTGGGGCAAGCCAAACACCACACGTCTGTGTTCCATCAATGTTGTACGCCGGGCTAGAACACAGCTCGACAACTGCAATGATCATCACCGAACCGCTGTTCCAGACAGCCGCGTACAGACTACGTGACCCAGTTCACTTGCCCGGCACGGTCCTGTCCGTCGGGACGTCGCTGAAGATCAACTGCGCTGAAGATCAACGACGCATTCTGGTCGCTCATTTGCAATGTACAGGCAGAAACTATTGTAACATGTCTGTTTGTACGTTGCACACGAGCTGTCGGAATATTGACTTCGCCGCGCGCAGGAGATGTCTGAAGGACGTGCTAAGTCGTGCTAATTTGGAACAACAACAAGTACAAATGAAGAATCGCCGGACTATCAATATCGAGCCGTTTCCATTTGTGGCGCGTCTTCCTGGAGAGGGGATGACAATCTTGTTAGATGTTATTAATAATTTACTAACCATAGGCAACAATCAGATTTTACGAAAAATACACCAGCTTGTTAATTGGCCAAGTGTGTTTCAAATAGATATTTTGATTAGAGTTGCATGCTTTGCCACGTCTAGAACAAGTCGTCAGGACACTGTCGATAAAGGTGTATAAATAGTTTCGTTTCCACGCAGGTTATATCCAGGACGTAGTTAGTCCGTCATACAGTACGTATACAAAAATTGGTTGAATTTACAAATTAATTATTGCAGATGTATGAGAACCTACGTCCAAATAGAAATGAATTTGTTACGGACCGTGCATCTGAACAACTGTAGATCGCAGGAAAAATAGATAAGACTCGATGATTTTTGTCGAGTAAGGTATATATTTCTGATGTACTTGCTATGAACATGTTTACACCAATACCCGTTGCACCGAAAGACACATAGGCGCACCATGCAGACTTAAATAATACAATTAATGCGTGGCGAAAAACATCCGATGCCACGTAGTGGGTGGGGAAATGCATTCACGCTAACGGCAGCGACATCGAGGGACGTTCCGGGGGCAATCCGTGGAAGGAATTTTACCAGGGACGCGGATGACGTCAACAGGTCACAGGGTGCGGCCGGGAGGAGACGACTATAGGCAGCAGGAGAGACTGGAGGATGGAACAGCAGCAGGACCAGGCGGCCACAGGAAGAGACAGACAACAATTACATTAGGTAGACTGCGAATGCATGGATGTGAGAACTTTATTTATGCAGTTCTACGAAAAGCGCCCGAGAGCATTTTAACTTAAGTGGATTAGGAAGTTCTGTAAATTCTTATACTACTACTACTGCTGCTGCTGCTGCTGCTGCTGCTGCTGCTGCTACTGCTACTGCTACTGCTACTGCTACTGCTACTGCTACTGCTACTGCTACTGCTGCTGCTGCTGCTGCTGCTGCTGCTGCTGCTGCTGCTGCTGCTGCTGCTGCTGCTGCTACTACTACTACTACTACTACTACTACTACTACTACTACTACTACTACTACTACTACTACTACTACTACTACTAATAATAATAATAATAATAGTAATAATAATAATAATAATAATAATAATAATAATAATAATAAATGCATTTTTATTTTTGACAGACATGGTACACATGATCATTACGATGTGCTTCACTTACCAATCCACTAAAATGTCAACGTTAATTGTTTGAATCTGTTATGTTAATTATTCAATGTAAAACGTACACCCAACACAACACTTCCAACAATAATATAAAGTAATATTAATATGTAATAAATATGCACACAATATTTATAAGGTATTTCCACCGACTATTTTGCTTCACTCTTGAGTGTTTAATTCACTTTCTAAGTCTCGCCACTGTCCACGGTCGAATGCGCTCGGGGCATTTAACAAATAAATACTTGACATGGATTCTTCAATGCGTCGGATTGCAGGGTGATAATGTTACTATATCTTATTGAATTATTGATTAACGAGCCACATGACGTAGTGTGCCTACACACCCCTTGTGGTCGAACGACCATACACAATAAGCCGCAGTTAATGACGGCCGTAAAACAAGCAGACCCTATCTACCGCGTCATAGCTACGTCATAGACTGGTCTGCAAAGCGAATAACATTTCCAATTCCTAGTATCGATAGTATTTATACTGGTGCTATCGTTTTGATTCATTTCACGGTCGCGTGTTTGTATAGATATAATTACTAACAACATACACCGGACATTTCATTTAGGTCAGGATAGACAAATCAATTGCATGCCTCTCAATAACAAACCAACTGATTGAGTACGTTTTATAACCAGTATATTGTATCAACTAATGCAGATCTACAAAATGGTACTATGCCAAACAGAAATCGGTATATATCCCTTAACTGCTATTCATGCAAGAAGGTCGCGTGATTATATAGACTATTTGAAGTTGACTCTTAGAATCAGCTGTTTTTACTAGTTTGAACCTTGTTTTTAATATATCAAGTATTTAGCATTCTACAATTAATTTACTTAACGACTTCAAACATGATTGTAGCCAAGCACAAATTAATTATGTATTATGTTAAAAATAAGAGTTTGTTGAAAAGAGAAGTTAAAACTTGTAAAACTGACCGGCAAGATGTCATCGCCACGAGATGTTCGGTACAGTGAAAATGCAAAGTGGCTATTTTGTCCAAATTGTTGTTTTGCCTACGCTGCAAACAACCATGACCAACAAAATATTCTCCAACGCAAACACATTTACTTGCATGTGTGAAAACAGAATAAAAACATCTTACACAGCAGTCCGTAACATCATAAACAGAATATGACGTTTACACGACATATAACAAGAATATCACTGGGCAGATCACAAAGAAGACAAAGAACTATTGCTGTAACATTCGCCTTCGCCGCGTGGTAACTGTTGGAACTATAGTAATGTGGTTTTGTCACGTGACCGGACGCGGGCTGGTTGGCATGTTGGTCATCAATAACGGGACTAAGTCCAGTGAATCAGGTATTAATTAAAGATTGGTCAGATCAGTTGACAGTGGGTATCCGCCAAGGCTGCGCTGTCCGAGTTGAGGCTTCAAGTTAGAGTAATCGCGTCTTCGATGTCTGAAAAGATCGGACTATGGCGGCAAACTAAGCTACAGATACGTTTAAAGAAACTTGTCGTCTGCGATCGCTCTCGTAAGCTCCACTAACTGGTGTCTTTTAGATTCAGTCACATCTGTTTTGCGTCATTCTTGTGTCTGATAAAAAATGTCTTGTGCTTTGTTTCTACGTCCAGAACATTATCGCTTGCTCGATGCTGTTCCATTCAACGGATTGCTGTCACAAATGCTGTGTGATGCATTGATTAAACATATGGTGTATGAAGTTGTCTGCCATATATATATATATATATATATATATATATATATATATATATATATACATATATATATATTTACATTTATATATATATATATATATATATATATATACACACACACGACACACACACATATACATACATACACACACACACACACACCCACCCACCCACACACACACACACACACACACACACACACACACACACACACACACACACACACACACACACACACACACACACACACACTTACTAGTCCGGTTGAGCAAACATTAGAATTAAAGATGGCTTCCGATACTACGGCTACTCGATAAATCTACTGTATTTTCCTAAATCTTTAGGAATATAAAGCACATATGTTTATATCTATGATAGGGTTTTCAACAATGTTCTACCCAGTGATACGGTGCCTTCTCTGATATGTTATTAGCAGCCGCCATTTTATAGATGGCTGTCGATAAAAAAAACATCACCATATCTTAGTAAATATGTAATTGTTAATTCAAAATTGTGAAGTAGAAATTTAAGTTTGTATATCTTTCAAATATTTCCATATTTATTATATTGATTTAGGTTAACATGGACGTATTACGTTAGGTTAGGTTAACGTATTGTTCATTACTGGATAAATCTGTGTTTGACTGCGTTTGGAGAATGCGACATAGTGAGTTATGTGTGCAAAGTGACCGTGTTCCAACATTTTACAAATGCTTGTATCCGCGCTCAAATATTCACACATTTACTAAATATTCTACACGCATTACTCTCCATAGGTTATCTTCCGTTGGCGACTTCCCCATATTTCTCAGCACCACGTTGTCTGCGATAACTCCGGTCGGCCCGGACACGGCCGATGAAGGGTTCACCGCAGGAACAACGAATGCTCAGTCGGCGGAAAGGTCCGCTGATATACGCGCGTGATTTGCTTACGGATTACGAATGCGAGCGTCCCGGTATTAAAGGAGAAATTATCGTACTCTAGCGTGAATGAAATACATAAACCTGTGAGTGGTTTTGGTCATGTCGGTGACCGCTAGATCAGCGTGTGTCACGTACGCGATGTAATATTTGCGTCCAGCTGGGGTATATTGTGTATGTTACGCAACCGTCTCACAGCACGTATGCCGGGCGACTAACAATGATGTGTTTTTCAGAGATGGCTGCGTTCAAGTGACGAAAAGAAAGATTCTTTTTTAGATATTGCACCCCAACGTCGAAATTGTTTTCCTGTTCACTTCCCATGCCACGAGCTGTTTTTATATCCTTACCATGCTGAAGTTAGCCGTGTATTGTTAAAAGAAGAACTTTTAAAATGCAGGCATGGCAGCGGGTGCCTCATGCGAATTCGCAAAGAGCTAGTTAGTTAATCATTGAGCTGATTCACGCCAGTCCACGCTATTTTGCAAATTAGTGCCCTCACGCGGATGGAACCAATTTCATGTACATAACTACAATACGAGTTGAAACTACATATCTATTATATTGCTCTAACCCATTTCTTAAAATGACAGATACTAACATTAAATTTGTACAAAAGCTTCTCTTACGACTTTTGTGTGATTGTCCATCCCGTAGTTACTGGTTCCATCCGTGTGAGGTCGCTGACCAATTTGCAAAATGGTTCCTCAATGCTATATGCCATAGTGTCTCTGCTCCCTTCCAGTAGTTACGTACCATGTCACGATGACGTAATTGTTACGTACTTACACAATTATGTTACGTGATGTAACGTAACAAGTACCGGCGTCCTGAGAGCTGTTGAGGAAAATACAACATGAAATAAAATCAGGTGTTCATTTTAAAAGTTTTTGTTTTCAAAACGCAAATATCCATTGTTGTAATACTGATGACAGCATTTCCATGATATACCAGTGACAATGTCACAATCGGGGTTGTGAACTCTTAATAACCTTAGTGAAATAGCGCCATCGTGTATAAACACACAGCTTGCCAAATAGTTGCCTACTTATTTGATAAATGTCCCTGTAGTTGATAAGTCAAACTATTTCTGGATCCAACAATGGGTGATAACGACATGAATAATGACGAAATTATAAAATATTGTTACTAAGTAGGCTCCTGTATCTAACCCTTAAGTATTATATATATATATATATATATATATATATATATATATATATATATATATATATATGGCGTCGTAGAAATTGACGTTTAACTCCCAAAATAGCACAGCGGTTAGTTTTTCTCTCAATCGGTCTACTAAAGAGGCACTATAATCGAAACATAAAAAGTTACCAAAGGACATCTGTAAACGTATGCAATGTTACTGAGAACGTTTTGTTGCGTGTCTGATAAATGGCTGCGTGCTTGATGTGTTAGCAAATTTAATCCTGTCACAAATCGATGTGTTTTTTATGAAGAACTGGATAATTTCTAAGTGAAATGCACTGGCTCTCAAAGTGTATCTTTTGCCACACGCAACTGCCCCGTTCTACTGTCGTTAACAAGCTAATTATTCTACCTTTTCCAACAGTGGTGAATAGTTTGTTGAAAAAAAGTTTGGCTTTTCCAACAGTGGTGAATAGTTTGTTGAAAAAAAGTTTGGTTTGTAGTCATGTTTCATCTTTTGTACTTTGTCATCGTGACCGAAAGGACTACGTATTGACTGAACTGACACCGAGTATACTGACCTATTCGGAGATCGGTTCATTAAGGCCAGCGGTTTCCAATCATTTTCTGCGTGTGCGTGTGCGTGTGCGTGTGCGTGTGCGTGTGCGTGTGCGTGTGCGTGTGCGTGTGCGTGTGCGTGTGCGTGTGCGTGTGCGTGTGCGTGTGCGTGTGCGTGTGCGTGTGCGT
>OZ024858.1:49679353-49696853 GCA_964017155.1 Oasisia sp. SBJ-2009 | reverse complement strand
GCTGTTCCGCCAGTCGACGACGATGGTCGTCGTCCTCACGATTGCCTACTTCGTCGTCTTCCTTCTCGGGATCGTCAACAACAGCCTCGTCGTGTCCGTCGTCTATCGCAACAGACAAATGCGCACCGTCACCAACTACTTCATCGCAAATCTCGCAATCGCCGATATTCTCGTCTGTATTCTCGTGCTGCCGATCACACTCTTGTCGAACGTTTTCCAGGGTGAGTTTGCTTACGTCATATGTCGTAGGGGTATCGTTCACGCTCTCAACGGCATCACCGGTTTATTACACAATATATAAATTGGTACCGTTGTATAATTGACTGGGAGATTAACGCGGAACGCAGATGGATCGATTGATACCGGGCCTATCGCATCACAACGACGTGTGAGTTTATCTCGAGCGGTTAACCATCGTGATCGATAAGCGCGGTCCGCGGGGTAGAAGAATCCTTGGGATAATGAAACACCGTAGTTTCTTCTTTATTAATTCATAAAACACCCACGAAGATAATTTTAGGCATGTCTGACGTCGTGTTTGCCATAGCCTCTTACGAGAACATATGCATCGTTGCATAAGACGCATCCGAGAGTTATATCATTGTTGTTTTATTGTAATATCTGATATTGTATTTATAGCTGAAAACATTATGTTGTATTCTTTCCGAACATTCCAAGACACTGTGACATGCAGGTCTTAAAGTACACTCCATTGTTGGTTGTTATACGCCCACTCACCCCTCAACGACATGAATTCCTCAATGACTGTTACTAGAAATCCTTTGCAAACATACACATTTATTTGAATCCCACTGAATTTATATCTTGGAAATATCCTACGGTGTTTAATTTGAAATGTTTTCCATCCGAAAACTTCGGCGGTACTTCGCTTTAGCAGAAACAATTGCGTATCTGAAATGAATGAACGTTTACTCCTAATGATGCGCTTATGAGCTACGGTATATGAGGACATGATAAAGAGGTATGCTATTGTTGTTGTTACTAATATGCATTCTAAAACTTGTGAACGTGTCGATGTCGTTTCAGAGTGGTGGTACGGACCAGTCCTGTGCAAGGCGGCACCCTACCTGCAGGGAGTGGCGGTCAGTGCCTCTGTTCACACGCTGGCCGCTGTCGCTATCGAAAGGTAATGACCACACCGGAACTTGTTCCGTTCGTTTCAAACAATAAGGTTGATATACAAATATTATTGTTTAGAATCACCGTATGTTTAGTGTTCCAAACCATATCTCGTTTTTTAAAAGGACATGGTATGGAAATGGTTTACACCAGCCTACGCCCGCCACACGGAGACACCAACCAATGGCAGTTCTTACCATCAGTATCGTATTTAGGAGCTATGGTGTCACTTTGAGTAATGGCTGATAACCCGAATTATTAAATAGGAAAGTATAGGTTTAAATAACTGCAGTTGTGTTTGCTCCACCTTCGCGCGCCAGGGGTCGCTGCTGCTGATTACGTCAGTACCAGCTCTTCTCTACCCCTGGCATATCCCTTTCAAACAACCATCTTTTAATGTCAGCCAATGAAATCGCCCACGAGGAGTCACGTGATATAATATATTGGGTGGTTCCAGCCACACGCTGCTCATGTTGCATGCAATGTTTAGGATGCGAATGGGTCATCATATTGGGATTCCCTCTAGCCGTGTATCCGTCTTCAAATTGATTCGGATATTTCTGGTATTCCCACGGCTGACCCAGTAGCGACTGACGAGGTCAACTGCTATTATGGCATACATCTATTCCGCTTACTCCCCAGCATTACGGAGACGATCGACCAGGGGTATTAGCGTTGCGCAACGAAACCGTGGTTTGCGAGGATGGTTTTGTCACGTGACTAGCCAATACCTAGGTCAAAGGCCAATGACGCGAGTCGCCGAAGGACATAGAACGAGGCGAGTGGATCTCGGTACCAGGGAGGAGATGCAATTACAGTTCCCGAAAGTCGGCGTATTAGTAAAGAGACAATCGTCGTCGAAGATGACAACTACTGACACATACCAATGCTTGCTGCAACATCGTAGTCGAACATGGGAGTGGCCGCTGTGTGTCCAGGTTATGAAATGAATATTGATTTATCAAGATCATCATCTGAATCTACTGGGTTCGTGTGACGTGGAAATGCAACACGTGACTTATTGATAATAAACAATGGGTTTATCAGAACGTGGGCCGTCCTTATCGAGATAATCACCGTTATGCATGAGTGCAGTCGGTGGATGACACGTTATCGTAATACGAGCACTGTAATCCGAAGTAGACTACCTTTCTGCTACCGTTACATAATAATCTATGCGTAGTCTGCGTGCCATGTGTGTGACATTTCAGTCATCCAAAGCTTAACATTCTGTTTCCTTCTGTTGTTAAACCATATCACTGTGTAGCTTAAAAGCAAAGCTTATGACACTGTTAGTATCACCAAACAACTGATTCAAATACACATATCATGTTGTTTTCTGTGATATGGTATACGTTAGCTTATTTAATCCAACCGCGCTTTACAAAACAAAAGTACTCTGAAGTTTTATGTTAGTACAAAATAAAATGCTATTATTTTCTATCCAGCGTGTCATTTAATGTTTGTCTATTATAATTACCTATTCACTTAAGTATTTATTTTCCCAAATGTGATTCCATTCCAGATATATTTAACTATAAACTAAACATATAACAGATACAAAATAGTATTGAAGTAGAAAATACTATATATTCGTATATTGAGAGGTTTACTATATGTATAATTACTACGAGTGGCTTGTGTGATAGCGACTTTTCAGTCTTAACAGGAATCACTGACCCCATTTCACAGTTCTATTTTTAATTACTTCTGATGGCGTTTTGCTTATGTTTCACCATACGATTGTTGATTCGTGTACTTATTTGGGGTACAAAATAAACATCTTGTTCTTGTTCCAGATATCTGGCGATATTTTTCCCGCAGACGACGAAGATGACTCCAAAGACAGCCTGTCTCGTCATCTGTGTCATCTGGGCGTTTCCGTTGTGCGCGTTCGTTCCGTGGATCGTCGTCTACCGGCAGAAAACCTTCGACGTTTCCGGGTTCGACTTTGTCGCGTGCACGGCGGACTGGTCGAAGAACAAGGACTACCGCAAGATCTACACGCTAGGGGTCGTCTTCCTCACGTGTTACCTCATGCCACTCATCTTCATCGCCATCTTTTACGTACTCATCGCCGTGCGCGTGTGGAAGCGCAACGTGCGGGGCATGCGCGGCACGCGTGCGCAGATCAACATCCACCGCGCGAAGATCCGCATTGTGCGCATGCTCGTCGCCGTCTTCGTGACGTTCGCGCTGTCGTGGCTGCCGCTCTACTCGATCGAGTTGCGCACGTTGTTCGGGCCGCCGCCGAGGCAGGCGGAGAAGATACTTCTACGGACGTACCTGGTGCCGCTGGCGCAGTGGCTCGGCGCCTCAAATAGTTGCGTCAACCCGTTCATATACTGCTACTTCAGCGACAACTTCCGGCGCAGTATCGTCGCCGTCGTGCACAGCCGGTCGTGCTGCGCGAAGATCGCCACATGACGCCAGTGTGCGCGCGCGCGCGGCCGCCGGGCGCTCGAGCGCGTGCGCGCACATGGTTTCCGGTTCGCGCAGTCGTGTCGACGGGCGTGCGCGCGCGCATGGCTGGCGTGTCACGTGACCCGGTCGCGGACCGTATCGGAGACAGTCGCGCGACAGCCGCTGTCGGTGTCTGTCTCCAGCGTCTGACAACCTACATATCCGCTGCAATCTCGCAGCGTCTCCCGCCGGATACACCCATGTCACAAACATCCTCGCGATGTCACCGTCATGTCTTCTCTTCCGTTGCTTAATCGCAGCTTATGTTAATCTCACAGTGTTATTTATTACACCCACTCACTCCCGCCAATCAAAGTGTGCTATTTTTATTATGACGATGACGCCACAACTTGCAGTTCTCCCTCTCTCTCTCTCTCTCTCTCTCTCTCTCGCTCTCTCTCTCGCTCTCTCTCTCGCGCTCACTCTCTCTCTCGCTCTCTCTCTCGCTCTCTCTCTCGCTCTCTCACGCTCTCTCGCTCTCTCGCTATCTCTCTCTCTCTCTCGCTCTCTCTCGCTGTCTCTCTCGCTCTCTCGCTCTCCCGCTCTCTCGCTCTCTCTCTCTCTCGCTCTCTCGCTCTCTCGCTCTCTCTCTCTCTCTTGCTCTCTCGCTCTATCGCTCTCTCTCGTTCTATCGCCATCTCTCACTCTCGTTCTCGCTCTCTCGCTCTCTCGCTCTCTCGCTCTCTCTCTTTGTCTGTCTGTCTCTCTGTCTCATTTTCCATCGTCTCTCTCTCTCCCTCTCCCCTCTCTCTTCCATCACCTCCTTGCTCCTACTCATCTGTGTTCTGCTGTCGCCATCACTGGCGAACATGGCCTTCTAAACTTCTCACTTGTTTGCATTTTGTTACAGTTTTCTTTAGTTCCAAACCATTTTGACAGACTACTACCCACTGGCATCCTCTGCTTGTTCCAAACAACATTTCCTTCCATTACTTGATCTTGTCACTTTCTCAACACATAACCCTACGAATCCTGCTTGTTGCTGTGTAACTTGCTCGCGGTTTTTCCTTTAGATTTGGCTGATTTGACTTTAATGCCTGATTTTCTTTGTCAAGATGACCCATTGCTACCTGTGTCGATGGTGCGCCTGGCAGGTGGTTTTGACGTGACATGGTAGATCTATCGCTGTCACACATCACCGTATAATCTGATCCTCGCTGTCTCGGACCGTCGACGTCTGGTTCCGCCAACGACATAAATACATCACACGTCTTGTTAGCAAAACAACAGCACTGAGTTCCTAGTACAATGTGGTTTGAATGTTGTACAGCGTACACATGCTGATGTAACCCAATGAAAACAACAGTGTGTATCGTATGCAATACCAGCATCGTCTAACTGACTTAATACACGGACTGTAGTGTAACTAAAGATATAATGAGCTAAACTGTGTCAATAGTCAATATAGGTAATGCAATCATATTGTCTTTGACGGACACTTCACGCGCTTTCAAGCATGCACTATCTATTTTAATAATTTTACGTCGGGATGACGACATAAATATTTCCATGAGTGGTGTTTACAGAAAGCGCTGGCGGAGTACAACACGGACAGGGCATTATTTACATGTTACTGTATTCCATTACTTACAGATGGTTTTACCCACACGCTCTAGGGGTAGCTACCCAATACGGCATATTACGTCCATACATTGTTGCGCTAAGTCAGCCTGACGTGACTGCTTTTGTGACGGTGTGTGGCTCTCGTCAGCCGGTCAGAACCCACGTGACCCGTGGTTCACCTCCACTGGGAGTTGACTAATGACACGCCGGCGCGGATTCTGCTCTGTTATTCTCGTCAAACCTTCGCTGTCCTACCGTAGAATTTAATCATGATTTGACAAACGACGCATGGATTGTGCGCTGCACGCCAAGGAAGGCCAACATCTGGGACAGGTCCACTCGGCCACGGCTCTAGTGGCTGCCAATTGTATCGCCCGTCCATGTGCGTGATTTTATGCAGCAGATGTCCAATCGAAACATGGAAACTCTTCGAACGCAAATTATCGGACAGATTCGAAATGAATGGGACAAAAGTATTAACGTTGGTACTTGGCTGATTGTATGGCCTCCGTTCGTTTTGTCAGATTATCAAATCGACTAAAATTGTGAAGGACATTAATAAGAAGGATGCCACGTTTATCATAAGTACGCGTAAGACCTCAGTAAAATATACCTTTTCATAAATGTTTACGTGCGTTTTACCTCTCTGTCACATTCATCTTTCCTGCAAACATGTCAGAGATTTTCTCAACACGTTTTTGTCGTAAACAAATAAACATCTCTGGCCATAATTACAATCAAATGCACGATAAATTATCCCACAGAGTCGCGTTATGTGTCTACCTTTTGTAAGTTTGGTGCGTCTAATTTGGTGCGTCTAATTGCGTGATAGATGCGTCGATTACACAGACATAATTGCACTTGCTCGAGGCGGAAGTGATGTGTATTTATCCAACACCGTGCATGCGCGAAACATTTCCAAATCATATTGTGAATAACACGACCGTAACATGAAGTGGTTATCCATCGTGGCGCCCTCTGTGATATACGACTCTCAGATTGCACATTGGTCTGTCTCAAATTGGCGGGTGCTCACGAGAAAGCTGGAACCAAGTATTATTTCAATGGCCGGACAGGCTGTTCATATATGGTGACTATATACGTATTACATAGTGTATTCGTGGTGTGACATTCTTGAAGCACATCTCTAGGACAATGTCGTTATTGCCGGTCGTTTCGGCAAACATGTTTACAACCCACGTTCACGCAAACTCTTGCCTACGCACCAATTTGCAGACGCAAACAAACGCATTTCGCTATCAATAAACCGCTTATGACAAACACCGCCGTTCGTACACAAACAGGACCTACAGCGGCTGTACTACGTCTATTTTACGTCCTCGCAAAGTAGACTTATTGTGTTAATCGACTACTAATATTGCACGACAACTTTAACCAAAACGTTTGTACAGAATCCATACGCTGTGTATGTAAGAAAGAAGTGAGGACTTCTATCGTGTACCCTACGTGCGTCACTGCTCGATTAACTTGAACATTCCTTCCACTGCTCAACTACCTGTTACATTTGTACAAAATAAAATTGAATTCACTGTAAATATTGTGTTGTTGTTATTGACGGGACAATAGCAGGTAAAGACAGCGAGCCAGGACATTCCACAGGCCACGCCTATATATTCATAAAACAACCAATGAAAAGCGTTGATTTATACAAAGTAAATAGATAAAGGCTTATTAGGGCATGAAGCCAACTACCCCTTGCAGTGCGACAATGCACGAGTGTGAATCAATTCAAAGTAGCACTCAAGACGCATCTGTTTACAGATTATTATTTTGACACTCTTGGATCACAGTTAATCAGTGAACTATTCATACATTTATTTTAATTTATTTATTATTTTAATTAGTTTATATTTATACTATTTTATTTTTATTTACTACATACTTATTTTATTTTACTTATTTATTCATTTTTAATGCAGTGTTTAGTTGTGTGCCAATTTAAGTCGGTATTTTAAAGCATCATATTTGTTTTATTAGCATATCCACATTTTATCAAAGTAGTATTGTATTAACCTTTTAGTATTATCATTATTATATATATATATATATATATATATATATATATATATATATATATATATATATATATATATATATATATATTATTAATATTATGTTATTAGTATGTATTTTTATTATCATTATTCTAGGAATAATCATTGTATAGCGTCCCAGAACAATTATTTGGATGGGGCGCTATATAAGAAATAAACTGTTATTATTATATTATTAGAAGCGTAGCAAATCTGAACTGTTAACAAACAGGTAAGATATACGTCTCCGAATACATTGACAAAAACGCCTCCTGTTACGCCAACAAATGATTAGGTTGGCGGCAATATCTATGGAAATAATGCGTCCGTAACGTCACGCATATATAAAACTTCATTGACAATAAGTTTGACATCTTTTGCCGTTATGTGAACTAGACAAACAAAAAAGACAACATTTATAGTACCAAAAATAAACTAAATGACTGAAATGTTGTTTCCTAGAAGAATAAATGCTGGGAAATGCGCCATAAAGAATTCAAACGTCTAGTCGAAGACGACAGAAGTACCACTACAAAAGCATTTTGGAATTAATTTGTTTTATTGGTGTGTTACACAATGCTAAATCATTATTTCGAGAAGGCAACTACTGCATAAAAGTAATGTTGCCTTTTGACATACAATAACATCATATTTACAGCGTCCTAATCATGTATTCCTGGAAGAACAAATGTCATTAAAAGGTATATTGATAGCCATGTTTATATCTTGTTTATCCATCCAACGAGTCACGTGCTCTATCACCAGTACGTCCGTCCGTCCGTCCGTCCGTCCGTCCGTCCGTCCGTCCGTCCGTCCGTCCGTCCGTCCGTCCGTCCGTCCGTCCGTCCGTCCGTCCGTCCGTCCGTCCGTCCGTCCGTCCGTCCGTCCGTCCGTCCGTCCGTCCGTCCGTCCGTCCGTCCGTCCGTCCGTCCGTCCGTCCGTCCGTCCGTCCGTCCGTCCGTCCGTCCGTCCGTCCGTCCGTCCGTCCGTCCGTCCGTCCGTCCGTCCGTCCGTCCGTCCGTCCGTCCGTCCGTCCGTCCGTCCGTCCGTCCGTCCGTCCGTCCGTCCGTCCGTCCGTCCGTCCGTCCGTCCGTCCGTCCGTCCGTCCGTCCGTCCGTCCGTCCGTCCGTCCGTCCGTCCGTCCGTCCGTCCGTCCGTCCGTCCGTCCGTCCGTCCGTCCGTCCGTCCGTCCGTCCGTCCGTCCGTCCGTCCGTCCGTCCGTCCGTCCGTCCGTCCGTCCGTCCGTCCGTCCGTCCGTCCGTCCGTCCGTCCGTCCGTCCGTCCGTCCGTCCGTCCGTCCGTCCGTCCGTCCGTCCGTCCGTCCGTCCGTCCGTCCGTCCGTCCGTCCGTCCGTCCGTGTGTTTGTTTGTGTGTTTGTTTGTTTGTTTGTTTGTTTGTTTGTGTGTGTTTGTTTGTTTGTTTGTTTGTTTGTTTTTTGTTTTTTTTTGTTTTTGTGTATATAATAGTATATTGTGTTTGAAAAAGTAATAAAGATGATACGAAATGATATGAAATCTAAAGAATAAACTTCACTTTCACTTATATATAATATTGATATAACTATTTAATTCGATTATGTTTTTCTCCATTTCAAGCAGTTTGCCACCAACATGTAGGCCCGTAATCAGTATACATAATTATTAATGATAATATGTGAGTGCAGCGGTTATGAAAAATAAGAGTGTATGGGTAATAGTGTGGCTTTGTATACAATGGATTTGGGAGAATATTTTTGACGTTTTGTTTTGGACTGAATTTGAGAATTGTGGGTGTAAAACCAATTGCCATATTAGTAAGGAGTTTTGGGCTAGTTTACACCTTCGGTGACGAGAGCAAGCTAAAATGTTAGTATGTAATAAAATAGAGTGTTTTTCTTTCATCTGCGTCTATACTATTGACATAACAATTAACTACGAATATGTGTCTCACGATTCCGAGCATATGGATATAGAAATCAGCCGTCTAGCACGCGGAAGTGACGTTGTCGAGGTAGGAGTTTGGGTGTTGCGTTACGTCACAGTCCGAAATCGAACGCTCAGGGACAGGTAGGGACGGTCGCAGAAGAATTAGACTCTCTCTATCATATAATTGTTGTGACTGGGTGGTATTTTAAGACGTATGACTTGACCATGTAACAAAGTAGATTGAAAATGTGAAATGGTCGGTATACAGGTAGCTTCACGCCTGGGTGTCTAATGTCTTACTCGTCATTCAAGAGAAGAATTTATATTGAGCCAGATTATCGGAGAAAAGTATCTAAGGATAATCAGTAAATAAAATATTTAAAATAAGTACTACGAATATACGAATACGAAAACATTTATTTTAGATAAAAACCCATATACAATTGATACATACATTAGCACATCTAAGTAGCCTAATAAAGATGAAACATGTTAAAAAATGAATACATACAAATAAATAAGGTAATAAATTAGATAAATGTAAAATTGTAGAAAAACAGATAAAATAATGAGCAATATACAGCATGTGATTGTATAATAAATATGCAGTTAATTCATGTAAATAAACACCGTTTGAAAAGTAAGTTATATAAACAACTTACTGACTTTAAAAATATATATAATAATAAATAAATAATAATAAAGTTATATGCGAGACATGATGACTATCTTACAGATTTACTGTGTACAACGAATTGGCCCAGCTAATCCACACTGGGCCATTTACTATTTCAAAGCAATTGTACATAACCCTAATCTAGTCATTATTTATGTTAAAAATGCGTTTTTTTAAACCATAAATATTCTTACGCAATACGGCGTCAAATGTATCAATAGCATTATTAGCAAACGTGGTATTGCAGGAAACTCAGAAAAGATTTAAAATATGCGAATAAACAAATAAATAAACAAACCATTAAATAAACAAACAAATACAATAAAAACCAATGAATACAATAAATAGAAGTAATGTAATTAATTTCAATAAATACAACAAATACAATAACTGTTGCTCTTATACTGGACGTAGACCCACATAAATTCACTTTATCTCAATTAGCCGAAGCCTTCGTTGCACTCATGCTGTCTACAATCCGTTCCTTCGGGTGGCGATCTTGTTCAATCTCGCTAAACCTACAACAATGTATTCAGGTGCACGAGTCGATGCGTCGTCACGTTCTTGTAATGTAGCAAGTGCATTTAAGTCCCACTAGAGCTAACTAGGCCGTTGAAGCACATTGCTTTTTTGTAGAGAGAGAGAGAGAAAAATTTCAGACAATCTGATAACTCAGCCGAGAGCGAATCTGCTTCCGCCATGTTTTTGTATGATCAGTTCGACGTCAATTCAAATTGCCAAATCAGTTGTGCTCCGCATGGGACTGTCATGGGGGAGGCTGCATGTATCCACAACTGTTTAACCAAGTCTGTAGGATTTTCCTACTCCTCATACAGAAAGGTATAGTGGTATGGTGAATGTAAACATCCATGATATAACAGCCGTAGTTTGTAAAAACAAACCATGACAAAATAAACTCCAAACATGCAAGCGAACATGGACGCTTGGAGCACAGAGAAGCCAGCATCACGACTGACGTTGGCAATATGTCTGAGGCAAATTGCACGAAGACACGTCTACTGGGTGAAATACCTCACTTGTTGAGACGTCATTCCTCCTGGTCCCTTTGGAACATCGGGCGACCATTTCACCATTTAGATCGATCTCTCACAATACCCGTTGCTTGATTCCAGTTAATTTCAATTCCTGTCGGTTCTTCTTTTCAAACTCTCTTGCGCCAGGTCTTAGTCGGTCGTCCGCTCTTTATATTGCCACTTTCAGGACCCCACCATATCGCAACATGTGCTAGCCGACCTCTTGATAAGCGTAATATACATCCACCTATTCTCTATCGTCGATACTTGACGTTGTCATATAGACAATCCATGCCTGCTCTCCTCATGACTTCCTTCTTGGTGGTGTCGTGTCTCCATGAGATCCCTAATACGAAGCGATGGAATACGTCTATTTTTTTTTATTCGACGAAAGACCACTGGGTAAAACACCCAGATCGGTAGACTTGCAAAGATGGACAATTATGTGACACTGCAATAACAGCATAAGTTGTAAATGAGACTTGAAACAAATTACACACGCCGAGCTCTTGTCCATAGAAACAACACCTTAATAGGAGAGGAGACCTTGTTTGAAAAGACGTTGGTAAAATGAACCCAGTCTTGTCTTGTCTTATCTTGTCTTATCTTGTCTTGCCAGTGTGATACTGCTAATTACCATGTTGCTTAGTATGCCCAGCAAGCGTACGTTCATGCCATGTTGTTCTCAAATCGATGAAGAACTGCAAAAGAACTAGACCTTCAACAGCACGTGGCAAGTCGCGAATGAAAAAAATACCTGCATACAACGTTTGGGGTCGATACTGTTCGAAGAGAATAAAAATCCTGGACAGTCGTAGATAAATTATTATGAGAGCAGAATGATAGTAAGTACCTGTATTAGCATACGATAGCAATACATATATCAACAGATTTGAGTTTCGCCGAGCACATCACTGCAGCTATCACTGAAGCTACAGTGCAGAATCCCACATTCTCTATGCATAAATATCATAGGAACGATTTCGTGTAGCTAGACCTCACGGGAGATACAATACAAACTAGAATCGTCAGAGATAACCCGCGGAACAAATGTGGACATCGTCATTTTCATGGAGAGGCTGACCTTGAGACCTGACCCCCGAATTGGGATTCTGGATCGTATTATTAATCTCTCAATAACTTTTAGGTGCGCACTTACACCTAAAAGTTGGCTATTTATTCCTTTTAAATGTATATTAGGCGTAAACACGGACAAGACACGTATAAAAATATCACGATAGTGCAACGACAAGGGAATTGTTCAAAATATCTAACGATCTCTTTACGAGTACAGCGCTGATTTAGATTCCCGGAGGGAATAGAAAACGAGTCCACCCAAAACAACGTGAAGTGAAATTGTGGAAGAAAGATAATTTTTTACAAATCGTATGAGCGACACGCTGAAAAGAAGAGGATGTTTACGTTATTTATCAGTATTGCTCATATAAGCAATTGGCTTATCGAGTGTATCGAATATTCCTCTGAGTACACAGGGTCTGTGTGCGTGTGTGTGTGTGTGTGTGTGTGTGCGTGCGAGCGTGTGTGTGCGTGCGTGCGTGTGTGTGTGTGTGTGTGTGTGTGTGTGTGTGTGTGTGTGTGGGTGGGTGTGTGTGTGTTTGTTTGTGTGTGTGTGTATGTGTGTGTATGTGTGTGAGTGTGTGTGTGTGTGTGTGTGTGTGTGTGTGAGTGTGTGTGTGTGTGTTTGTTGTGTGTGTGTGTGTGTGTGTGTGTGTGTGTGTGTGTGTGTGTGTGTGTGTGTGTGTGTGTGTGTGGTTGTGTGTGGTTGTGTGTGGTTGTGTGTGGTTGTGTGTGGTTGTGCGTGTGTGTGTGTGTGTGTGTGCGTGCGTGCGTGCGTGTGTGTGTGTGTGTGTGTGTGTGTGTGTGAGTGTGTGTGTGTGTGTGTGTGTGTGTGTGTGTGTGTGTGTGTGTGTGTGTGTGTGTGTGTGTGTGTGTGTGTGTGTGTGTGTGTGTGTGTGTGTGTGTGTGTGTGTGTGTGTGTGTGTGATTAAATATATTCAAACTACATAACTGATAGAAGTGTGTTCCGTTCGACTTTGGTTTGTCTGTCTATTTTTATGTTTGTCTTTCTGTCTATCGATCTGTCTGTCTGTATGTCTGTATGTCTGTCTGTCTGTCTGTCTGTCTGTCTGTCTGTCTGTCTTCATATTTATGTTTGCTTGTTTGCGTGTGTACACATGTAAACATGAACGCACGCACGCACGCACGCACGCACGCACACATACATACATGCACACACGCACGCACGCACGCACGCACGCACGCACACACGCACGCACGCACCCATATATATATATATATATATATATATATATATATATATATATATATATATATATATATATGGTCAGTTATCACGAAACGTCGTCAAAACTGTTTTGTAAGCTAACCATTATAAAAGCATACAGCACGACAGTGTAACGGTGGTCACGGCAACCGCCTCGGTGACAGGTACCATGGGAACCCAACTTTTACATGTGTATCTTCAAAATTATGGAAGATACAGGCAAATAAAGGGTATTTTTGACCCATTTTTGGAAGTTTTTTCAGTAGTACTATTATACTAACAGGAATTATGCATTAACCACTAATCACAGGTGGGTGGTTTATTTACCCATTTATCGGTGTGTAGTTCGACATAGAGTAAATAAATGTCAGCGTTTTGTTGAATGGGCGCGCCGCAAGAAGAGTATATATGGTGGGGTAGTTTGGCCGATACCGAGCGTATGCAAATTTTCAACAAAGCGTATGCAAGGGTAAATATTGTAGTACAAAAATACTAATTGTATCTGTATGTTGATACTTCCATTTAGATAACACTTGTATAGGTTAAATTGGCCTCCCAAGTTTTTTAATCGTGTAGTAAAATATAATAGTCTCATTTTTCGAAGTGGGGTAGTTTTTGACGATACCGAGCGAATGACATAGACTCACTGATTTTGGAGAGAGTTTTAAATATTAGTGGACGTTTTTTTCACATATTTTTCTGGTGTTACTTAAGGTATGTGACAAAGATAAATAAAAAATGCAGCCATCTTTTTCTTCTATATGTTATGATGTTTATACGTGTGGTGATACCGAGCGTATTCACGAGACCGAGCGTATGCAAATCAAATATCTCAAAAATTACGTACTGCTGCCATTATCAGAAGAAAGGGAGAGACACAGGAAGGCAATAGCCAAATCACGGAATATAAGATGTCGGTAGCGGAATTTCTTAGGAGATCAGAAAACAGCAATGAGTTACTTTGAAAGAATTATTAAATCAGGGGAAGAGAAATCTTCTCACCGACAGACACTATGCAAAACATCTACAGGAAGTTCAGCCTTGAATTCAGCGAGAGTAAGATATCATTTACTGCATTCTGCAGGGGGAGACCATCCAATGTCAAGCTCAGAGATACGTGTGCCTATGCCAGCGTCACGCCAACATGTCCATAACGGCAAATGCCTCCAAAGTACTGCCAAGATCCTTACCTGAATTAACCTCGATGAGTGATGAAACTATAACGCAGAAACTGAATGACGGGGACTGCACAACACCAATCAAATATAAACTGTTTATCAAGAAAGACGTGCAATACAAGACCACCCTCAGCACAAATTGAAGTGGTGGAGGACATTGACACATTCTCCTATACACTGATGAGAGAACTCCCAGAATTCAGAGGACATTGTGGCAGGGCCTTCACACAGTACGAGCAAATCAGACATATCAGAGGTAATCTTACGCTTATGACGGAAGCCACGTGCAGCGAATGGCTTATTGGAGGCGCGCGCCATTGTGCCAGTGGACAACCCTCTTATGGTGAGAGGCAGCTCATGTTACCATGAATGTTGCTATGAAGTGGCGGATATTTAACCAAAACTGCGACGGGTGGAGAAGTGTCCCCGTTGCTGTCATCCGGGATCAGTTGGAGGAAGATCCACGTGAAGCAAGCTCCAGCAATGGCCGTCGTTAAACTTTTAGACAATAGTCTCAAATGATCAGATGGTGTCAACTATCGAAGAGTAAAAACATGGTGGCTGTGTTGCACACATTGCTGAATAAAGGACATGTTCAGTTCATATCATGCTTTCGTAGAATATGAGTATTGTACAAGACAAGTTTAGTTTGTCGATGAGGTTATTGCCATGGTTATCACATACTAATGCAGCAAATTATTGTAGCAGTAAGCACATTAGTAGAATAAGTTGTTTATTTGTTATTGTGATTAGCGGAATGTATTCGATGCCTACACATAATTAATTTGGTTAAGAGTAGAATTTCACGCGATCTCCGCCTGTTATTGAATCATTAAAAACTATAACAAATTTGTCTGATGTCCAATATTTACTGAACCACTGTGTATATACAAAAACTATTGTCTTTTGTCACTCGACGACCAACAATAGACGACCAACAGTTCGAGACGGCTTCCATTAGCTGAAAGGAAGACTGTTTAATCATCCATAACATTATAAACTAATCGACATGACAATTACTTGGTTAAAATACACTTCTTGCCGCAATGGCGACATCTGAGTTAAACGAGAACTGCGTTTCCTTAGAAATGACGATGACTGGGAAATAGTGTACATACCTGTCTCAGGGCAACACGCCGAGGTCAAGCAGATTAAAACAAATGCCCCTTAGAACAAGTATTTTCTATTTTGAAAATACCAGTGAAGAATGCTTTTCAGCGATACCGAGCGTATACCTATTTTAAACATCCTTATGAAGACTACAGAAGACAGTATCCACATCAGGTTTGTTCCGTTGAAAAGGTAATTGTTCATTTTATACCTGCATTTACGGTGACAGTATACAAGCAGTTCCCCTTAGAATGACAAGTAATTATATGACCGCTTTACTCTTTTTACGGGGTACCGAAAATGTATTCTAATTTTTAAATTGCATAAAAACAAAAGAATGTTTACAAACATTACCACTTCTGTCCATTTTGAACCATACACCTGTCAAATGCTCAAACAAAATAAACTAGAGCACTTAGCGAAAAAATTAATACCATAGCATATACATTAGATACACTATGTGCGTGCATACGCTCGGTATCGCGCAACACGGACACCCAACTTCAAAGCGACGCCAAAGAGCCGATTTCACTAATTAAGCTACCCAAATTTATTTCCAGTGTACCTTGACATGTTATTTATTAGTGCCTAAAGGGAAAACGTGAAATATTTAATTCTAAATTTACCCCCCTAAACCAGATTCTGACGACGTTTCGTGATAACTGACCATATATATATATATATATATATATATATATATATATATATATATATATATATATATATATATATATATATATATATATATATATATATATATATATATATATATATATATATATATATATATATATATACAGAGAAGATCTAATAGAGAATGGTGACTTCGCAATTTATAATGGGCCGCCATTTTAGCGCGTGGAGCGCAGCGTCCCAAGCGGACGAATGTGCCGCTTCATTTGCTTGACATATTAGACAATGGCAACACCACCGCCAAGTACATCGAAAAGTTGATCAACTGGCTCATTTTGCGCGACCAACGGATGCAACGAGTAAGTTGAAGATAAGAGCACATAGTTATGAACTTTAAATTATTTTATACTACCAGGAAATAATCATCATTAAATACAAATGTTTTGTTAAAATGCTCAAACCGATATTATATTATTGCGAGTAAAACTATCAGTAATCATTAGCCATGAACACTGTTTGATTATTTTTCTAATATGTAAACATTTGAATATACAATAATTATATACTATATATAACATTATATAATATTACACAATAACTATATACTTATATATAATTATTGTGTTTTGCAATATATATATATATATAATATATAATTTAATCATTTAATATATAATATACATATTATAAATAATAATGATAATGTAATTTATATATTTATATATATATTATTTAATATTATTTAATATAATTATATTTAATATATATTTAGTATGTAATATATATGTGTATACAATAATTATAAACTTATATATATTTATGTATATATAATATATACATAATAAGTAATTGTAATTGTTATATACACATATTGAATAATATATATCTATATATATATATATATATATATTAAATATATATCAATAATATATATATATATATGTAAATTTTCATTACCATTTAAAATATGTAAATATATATATATATATATAGATATAATTATATATATATATATATATATATATATATATATATATATATAAGTATATAATTATTGTGTTTTTGCAATATATAAAATACATAATTTAACATATTATTAATGATAATGTAATTTATATATATATTATTTAATATTATTTATTTTATTTTATATATATTTAATATGTAATATATATGTGTATACAATAATTATAAACTTATATATATTTATGTATATATATATATATATATATATATATATATATATATATATACATAATAAGTATATAATTATTATATACACATAATATATATATATATATATATATATATATATATATATATTATATATATATATATATATCAATAATCTATATATATATGTAAATTATCATTACCATTTAAAATGTGTAAATATATATATAATTATATATATATATATATATTGCATAAATAAACAAC
>OZ024858.1:49626853-49674353 GCA_964017155.1 Oasisia sp. SBJ-2009 | reverse complement strand
GGCTTTGCCAATATAAACATTCTAATAATCGCGGGTCCGTGGATGAGCGAATTATCTATTTGAAATATAAAGTCTTAGGAAACAATTAGTGTAATACTCCACAGCGAACAAAAATGTTGATACATTCTGCTCTTTATATACATTTCAACTCAAGCGGTTCATCTCTGTGAACGTATAGGACTTCGTTTTGTTTTTGGTTGTACGTAATAATCGAACTATTCCAGTCTAACTATTTCAGTTATACTGTCCGAAGGATTATTACAAGCAGAAGCAGTGGAACACTTTGCCGGTGACAATGCTCACAGAAATCATGAATTTTAATCGATTAATATGGTGGTTGCCATGGCATCGCCATCGCCGGCTTGTACCTACTTGAAGTAACTTGTGTTTGGCGATCTTGACTAATAATGAAAAGTGCCATTTTTCGCGCAGTACAACATGTTTGGGGCAAATGTATACACGTGTTATGATTATGTGCATTTAGACAACTTGTAAGATATAAGTGTTATCGAAACCACAACGTACAACAATATAAAATGCAAATCCCGCAAAAGACACACACGGCCTAAAATTGTGGGGAGTATCTATTATCTGAGCTACGCAAATCGCTATATGTCTATGATAGTGGGGGTAAACTCAATATTAAATCGGGCATTTAAGATAAGAACGGTATAACACAAGATATGTAGGACCTGATTTTCCTAGTATTCATCAGTCGGAAGTTACAACTGTCATCCATCGAATATTATTCTTAATGTCCAGTCCCCAATCAACTCCAGTCGCGCGGAGTATCGCCATGTATCGTGACCCACTTGTACGCCCTATTGTATATACCCCCGTAACCCCTGTAATAATTTTTGGAACCCAGTCACTTGAAGACTTGGGTTCTTCTTCCTATAAACTTCAACATGTCGAAGATCGTTGTTGAGAGATACATAATTGTTCTGAATAATTATGGGATGGGTGGGTGGATGGCATCGACCCTATCCATTTTATTTCAGCTCTATTTGATTTGATTTGATTTACAAAGGCAAAGCCCCTTAGCGTTATTTTCGCTTGCAAGGTCGTCTACATGACCAGGCCAGACACTCTCATAGAGTACTTTGCTTGGTAGACCAGAAGCCAATTTTCGCAGAAAGCGAATAGAAATAGAAAAAAGGCGAGTGTGCATAGGTGAAAATGTAACAGAGCACCATATTAACTAGTAGGCCCCTGTATAGTAGGACCAGGTGGTTGGTGTCGTCATGTCTACTGTCTGGTCAGGTACGCCAGCAGCTTTATGTTCCCAGAAACTATCCGTCTTCTGATTAATACTTAATGCATCGGGTGTCTACGTTTTCGGAGGGGACTAGAAGCACACACCTAGGGTAGCGATTATATTACATATACCAACTGGACTGTCTGAGACGAAAGTAACGTCAATTCGTGGAGTTTATGTCCGCTGTATGACATTATTATATCTGACAAGTTGTCTATCGGTGCTATGTTGCCGTGGTTCGCTGATTTTATGATGGCGTCAATTGTGTTGTGCTCAAAGGCAGCGTTCCCACGCATAATGGTTTTACCTCTGTAATTCTTTGTTTTGTTTCTCAGTAAAACGCCTGAAGATTATTGATGCAATTGTCTGCAGCTTTGAGCATGTTCACACACTATAACAGTTATACAGTCAGTCGACCTGGTCTTGCATCTAGACGTGTTGAGCTAAGCACATTTCCGGAAATCTTAATCTTCAAAATGTCGCCCCCGCTCCCCGGAATCACGAAACGTCTTCTTTGTGACTTCAAATGGATCACTGACGTGATCTGTTTATGACGAACCGAGCTGATCCTGCGTAGACGAGTTGGACTTAGATGGTTATGGAACGACACGTACACTACTTTGCAATATGATACAGGTCACGATTCAGACTATTGACTATGTCTGTGCCAACGCGGACAAGGCAACGATACTGCAGACACGTCACGTCACGTCACGTCACGTCACGTCACGTCACGTCACGTCACGTCACGTCACGTCACGTCACGTCACGTCACGTCACGTCACGTCACGTCGTCACTCTAACTAGAAGATCGAAATTGCACATACGCATTGAAAGAAAAATAGTCTGTACATATTTTACATAGATTATAGTTAAATTATACATAATATATATATATATATATATATATACATACATATGTATGCATATATATATATATAATATATATATATGTGTGTATGCGTTGGACGTTTATTGCGTCATAAAGACAGCACGAATATTGTTTTGCCTACCGCTATCGTGTATCGCTATACGGGTATTGTCTATCGTTACCGTATCGTGCGTTGTGCATATCGTTCCAGTCCTAGTCGTCAAGAAATGTTTCAGTATTAGCGCCAATTTGCAGCATGTTGCACCCGTTAGGCGGTGCCACTGTGCTACAACATACCCTGCAATAACCAATGACGTCCGAACCATTCGTTCTTCATGTAAGCTTATGACTTATGTAGACGGTGACACATCGAATTAATAAGGAAAATCGGTATTTGATTCCTGTGCTGTCTTGTCGAAATCTTAGGCAAATTCATACCCCGTACATTACTCTAGTTCATTCAACTGTATATATGAAAATACCTCGATATAGTCTATATCGAGGTATTTTCTGTCTATCACACTGTCTATATTATAGACAGTGTGGATATTTGTGTACAAATAATCTATGTGCAGTAATTACAGTGGCTGAATCCTTCTCGGAGAAGTTTAGATGGTATTTGATCAAACAGGTATGAAAGAAAGTACAACCGATTTGAGAAGTCCTGAAGACTAATTATAAGAATTATTTTTGGGGTGTAAACATTGGTGGCACATTGTAGCAGACATGTCAGTTTCAAGTGCCTTCTGGCTAATGATAAGTCAATAATTAAGAGATCAATTATGTGGTTCTACAAAATTAGTGATTCAAATGGGTTCCCATTTAATTTGTTTAGGCATCTTAACAGTTGTTTCTCACGTATTTGTTTCTTTTGTTTTCTGCTGTCTTCCTTTTACTTTACTGTTAGGTTGAACATTACGAGAACAAATTTGGTGAATTCAGTTGTGAAAATTATGGAGACAATGGAAATCAACACAGTGGAAACTTGACTGACTTGAAAACCTGGGTCATCTGAATGGCAAAATGTTTGTATTAACTCAACTCGACTTAATTTGTTTACTTTTTTATCCGGTCACAGAAATAATGTTGGAATATTTTAGGGTGACTGTCTACTTTAACTTTTGTATACTGTTACAGAAATAAATTTGGAATATTTTAGGGTGACTGTCTACTTTAACTTTTGTATACTGTTACAGAAATAAATATGGGATATTTTAGGGTGACTGTCTACTTTAACTTTTGTATACTATTATGGAAATAATATTGGAATACTTTAGGGTAACCTTAATTTCGAGGTGACTGTAATACTGAGATGGCCAAGAAGCCAGATTTCGACTGTAGTTGGGATCTTTAAATGTCACTGCACCAGGGGAATCCTCAGATTACACAATTGAAAGTCTCACAATATGAAAAGCACAGCGCAAATCGTTGGTAAAATACACACATGCTAACAACCGTCAAGGTCTGCCAGATTTTAATGTAAATTTACATCATAAAAATACCAATAATAAACAGACTATGCCTCGCTATCATACAAACTTCACATTAAAACTTCATATGTCTACGTCAGTAGTGGTGTACGTTAACCGTCAGTGTCAACACACTTTCTATTGAGTCGTGTCGTACAACATGATGTCATTGACATGATGCAACCGACGTGGCACTATTGCCGTAGCAACGGTCCACAGAACGAATCCTTTACACCGAGTCGACTGACAACAGCGAGACAGTAGTGCCATTGTATTGTCTCCTGAAGCACTCAATCTGGCGTTTACATGTGAAAACAATCTATACATTTCATATACACACGTATTTATATCAAACAGTGTGTGCGGCACCGTGAACTAAAGCTGTGATTCGTGACCAACAGAAACACAAGTTCTCGTCAGACAACACAACACACCCGCCTATAATAATAGACCATCGCTATTATCCACCACGTCAAAAATATCCAAATTTCATCAGCGCCTGTCTGCGATTTCCGTAACCTGATAACTTTTATCAAAACCTCTGTAACATTACAATACAATGTTATGTGGACATGTGAAATGTGCAAGATCATGTGAAACGTGCAAGATCAATGCATTACTATACACAAACTCTTTGTGAAGTGCGACAACGTTAGCTATGCCACTGCAGGCAGCACCATCAAAACTTGTACATAACACGCCTAGTAGATGGCATACCGTCGTGACATAATATCTACTCTCTTGTTACCATAATTATGGTCAACATTAATAGCTACCCGACACTCAGTAATCTACAAAACACCCTCCAGTTAAATAATACTACTACACAGAAAAGCTGCACGAAACAACACAATTGTTGCCCTGCATCAATGGAACACAAAACCATTACTATTATAAATTATGACCACAGAACGAACCGTAAATTTGAGCCTTCAAACTTGGCACACAGACGGCCGTGACACTAGAAACAATCTACAAGGTACATCATGCTTCATCTAAAATACACAGGTTTATATAAACGATCTAATTAGAGATACAAGATAAATTATAAAAACTACCCTAGAAAGAATGTCGTATTGTCGAGGTCTATCATGATATTTGGTTTCACAAATGAAACATTTTGACTTTAATAGTAGTGAGAAGAATTTCTCACGAAAACAGTAAATTTCAAATCATGAGATTTACCTATTGTCCTTACTATCAAGATGTCAGTAAGAACAGCTGTGAGACAAAAGTGAAACAATGTTACACTTATAAGTGAGTCAAATGGGACATGCAAATCTGTTTACTGTGAAAAATCCAGCATTGTTATTAATGTGTCAGTAATAATTTAGACTGGGAAAACCTGTGAAAGTTTGTTAGACAGTAATACTGTTTCACTATGACAACGAGAAAACTGCTGCACTTTAAGAAACAACGAGAAAATATACACTATTATTTCACCTCAAGAAATGTTAAACCATCTGAGAAATGTCTTCTTCGGTACATCAGCCATTGCAAAACCCTGCCACAATATACCAAGTCACAACTCATGCCCACACATTCACGGGGAAACCAAACCCAATATATCTGTCAGAGAAATGTGACTGAACTCCACTGCTTACTTATTTAGAGATACAAGATCAATTATAAAATTACACTAGAAAGATTGTCATTGTCATGTGATAGTTCCACATCGTGATATGATAACGAGAAAATTGCTATGGGGTTTTCAAGTGCCAAAAAATGTGCGAAACATTAGTGCATAGTATCGTCATCATTTCAACGTTTCTTGGACACAGAAGCACTGCAATGAACAGGCCTTGTGGACTACGCAGGCCTTGTGGACCACACAGGCCTTGTGGACCACACAGGCCTGGTGGACCACACAGGCCTTGTGGACTACACAGGCCTTGTGGACTATACAGGCCTTGTGGACTACACAGGCCTTGTGGACCACACAGGCCTTGTGGACTACACAGGCCTTGTGGACGACACAGGCCTTGTGGACTATACAGGCCTTGTGGACTACACAGGCCTTGTGGACCACACAGGCCTTGTGGACCACACAGGCCTTGTGGACTACACAGGCCTGGTGGACCACACAGGCCTTGTGGACTACACAGGCCTTGTGGACTATACAGGCCTTGTGGACTACACAGGCCTTGTGGACCACACAGGCCTCGTGGACTACACAGGCCTTGTGGACGACACAGGCTTTGTGGACTACACAGGCCTTGTGGACTACACTGACAACACTTGCTTGTTTTCACTTCTCTCACAGAGTGTCCTTGAAATTCTTGAGCTTCTGAACAAAGAAATTCTCGAGAACTTCCGCACACTGGTAGTATGGGGTGTCACTGGAGTTGAAGTAGCGACAGTTGTCAAACACTCTCATCACGTCCTTCACAAAGTCACCAAGCTTCACGTACTGCTGCTGTGACACTTTCTTCTCCACGGTGGTCAGATCTGGTGACAGAAACACGCAGATGTTGGCAAGATACAATAACATGGTGGTTTTCGTTGATTCCAAAGAGCACTTTCCTTCGTCACAAAACAGACAATTGATGTCACCAAATCTTAACTTAAACCCAAACAGGTTCCGGTATAGGAACCTTTAAATTGAGTCTTGTTCAGAAAATGTTTCAAAATAATAATATTGCATATACAATTTAAAAAAATATTTACAGACTTAATAAAATTTGTGGAAATATACAAGTTCATTCAATTGTGAAAAAGGCCTATGTCATGAATGAATGAATATACACTTTTATCAACAACAACAAATAACTTGCACAATATGTGCACAGTGCGCTGCTGCTGAAAGAACAAGGCTGAAGTCATACACTTATACATGGCTATGCCCTTTGCAAACTCGAAAAATTGAATATAATACAAATTAAAAATAAATTACAAAATAATAAACACAATTCATGCACAACATTTTTCTCGTAATGTTTGTGTTAATACAGTGACAGTTGCAATTTATTTTTAGGATGTCCTTTAAGTTGTGATAAACTTGATAACTGAGTAATTTCAGTTGCTAAACCGTTTCACACTTGTGGAACGGTTTGGCAACTGCTATGGCACCACAGAACGTGGTAGAGTGATAAAGAAAGGGGTCGTCCAGACACCCACCCATTGGCTCCTTGATGACCCTGTAGTACTCAGGCACCTCCTTCGGATTAACAGCCTCGAGGAACGGCCACGACATCTTGTGGGACTGCAACAATAACAACAACAACGTGTTAGCTGACATGTTGTGAAGCGCCACGAACAATTGTGGATGTGGCGCTATATGAAATGAAACATATTATTATTAACAAAATAAAGTAGTATATGCATGTCTGGCTAGAGGCATGATAGTAGCTCTGTGACTTGTTAGAGATCAGACTGCAGCTCTGTGACACTCTACAGAGATAAGACAGTCACTTTATAACCGACCAGAAATAATACACTAATTCTGTGACTGACTTGAGATAAGACTGTAGATATGTGTCTTATAAGAGATAAATTGTAGCTTTATATCAGGTAAGAGATAAGACCCTAGCTTCTACAACTGTCCAGAGATAAGCCAGTAGCTCTGTGACTGAAAAGAGATAAGAAAGTAGCTATGTGTATGGCTAGAGATAAGACAGTAGCTTTGCTTCTGACTAATGTATGCCTAGAGATAAGCCAGCAGCTGTCGTGTACCTTGAGACTGCGGACCAGCTGTCGCAGCTGGTCCCAGCTGCGGCCCACCAGCAGCTGTTGGTTGCTGGTGTCGTCGTCGCTGCGGCCTGCCCGCCGGCAGTTCGGACACACGTAGCTGTCCATGTGGTCAGCCTCGGCCTTGCTCACTCCCACACACGTCCCGTGGAACCAGTCCTGGCAGCGGTCACAGCCGATGTAGAACCTGTGGCAGTGGACACTGGTCAGTGGGTGTTGGTCAGTGGGTGTTGAAGGAATAAAAACACCTCACGTCTGAATGTCTTATATTATATCCCACCACAAAAAAGTATGTTGTGAATAGATTAAGGGGAGAGAGGTGAATAATTAAATATTTGTGTCACTATCAATGAAGTATTACCTGTAGAACCATTTTGATATTTTATGTACATAGCAACACTATCATGAATGGTGATTATTTGCTACATCTAGTATGTTTAAAACATAAAAATTACTTAGATCATATTTTAGGTTGTATTTTCTCAGTTGTCACTGTTTTGGTTATAAAACTGAATAGAAGTCCAAAAATAACAAACCAATGCAGACCAGTTTTCCATACAACAACAGTGAGGTGAATATCAACATTCCTGTGCATTGAAATAGTGATCAGTTATCTGGATTATAGCTCAGAGCTTTTTGAATGTGATAGATTTGGGGATAAAAAAACATTCTGTTTAAAACCAGATCTAAAAAAATCCAGATGACATACAAAAATGGCTATGCACAGAAAGTTAGTATAATTCATTATTTAGATAGTAGGATTAAATTATCATAGAGGTTTAACTGGATGATTAAAGGATTAAATTATCATAGAGGTTTAACTGTTCTAGTCATTTAAAATGTTGCTATATTTCTCTGATGCATGGAAATCTATTCATGATGAGAACTCTGTCTACAATGAAGTCATGATACCATGTGACCACCTAGCTCATTGACTCTCACCTTTCCACGGGAATTGCTACTCAGACGTATTTAAAATCAAATGTTTACTACTACAAATGTATCTTTCAATATTTGTTAATGTTGTCGAGTAGTATATGCAATGTTAAACTTTGTATACACATGAAAAACAAATTGTAGGTAATTCCTTGTTATTATTTCCTTTAAATGTCATTATAATAAATAAATAATAAATACAGTATTTGTCTACGCCATATATCTAGCAATAAAACCATTCAGAGGCGCATTACACTTTACATGAATATATAGATTGCCTAAAAATAGAGACGTAGTTGTAAAATAAATAGATCAGTAAAAACTAAAATGTTCAATATAACTAAATAATATTTATCTTAATAATACTAAAATACTCATACTGATAAATAATAGTTAATTATATTACAATGTAAAAAATAAATAAATATTAAAATAGTTGATAAATAATAGATATTAAAAATAGTAGATATTAAAACTAAATAATAGTTAATTATATTACAATAAAAATAAATAAATAATAAAATAGTTGATAAACAGTACATATTAAAAATGTTCGGATATTAAAAGATTGTTCTTTGTTTCTTTTAAAGTGAAAATGCTCTTTTAAACAGAAGTGTCTTCATTAACTGGACTGCACTGAGTGGTCATTGTAACGATCAGACAGTCAGTGACTGAGAGGGTAAATAAGATATCACTGGGTGGTCAGCGTATCTGTGTACGCAGTTGTGACAGTTGAGATTAAGTGATGCAAATATTTGACATAAAACATTAACCAAACCAGTGATATAACTAATAAAAAGGTGCATACTACTTCGGCAAAAAGATTGTTCCCACACAACACTTTCACAGAGACTGAGGAAGTACGCACTGTGTGTCGTCGTAGGGCGTCTGACAGACGCAGTAGAGTTCCTCCGACGTGTTCGTCTTCTGTCGCTGACACTCGGCACACACGTACGTGTCGATGCGCCGCGCCTTGGTCTCGTCGATGCCGACACAAGCCCCATGGAACCAGTTGGAACACAGGTCACAGCCGATGTAGAACCTGGGCAGAAAGTCACGAACGATTGTCATGGAGCTCTTGGAAATAGTACAATACATTGTGTTAAAGCATACAACCTGAGCTCTCTGGACTGGATTAAAGTCATCAGCTAATATGTTACATTGTGGAAAGTAAAAACAAATTATGATATGCATTAACCACGTCACAATAAATGAAAACTTCAATCCATATCATTACAGAAGATAAAGAAAATAACATTCACACTGTACATGTATTGGGAAAAATAGACGTGACTGACATTCCCAAACAAACCAACTCAGCAGCTTATGTAAGTACGAAAAGCAGAACACTAGTTAATGACACATGTGAGTGCGATTACTTACTTGGTGTCATCATATGGCATGCGACAGACACAGTAGAGCTTGGTGCTGGAATGTTTCATGCCCGTCGAGATGAGTTTTCGCTTCTTCGCGCCACTCGCTATCAGATGTTGGTTGGTGGCGCCCTCTGTCTTCACCGCAGTCACCTGCTGTGGTTTCGCTGGGGTGCTAGTGGACAGTACTTCGCTATGTCGTTTGACCGTAGCTTTCTGTGACGACGGAGGTGGGGGCTGATGGAGAACCGCAGAGATCTCAGACTGAAACACATCAGGGAGACGCATATAGCAGGAGTTTTGTGTCTGTGGCCATTAGAATGTTGAATGCTAAATGATTCATATTGCTGTCAACCGGTTGAACTGTTCTTATAGTGGATACATCTGGAATTCACTTGCATTTTGTTGTGACCATCCCACATATTGTAGATCATGAGTTGTACAATGCATATCCTTTTTAAGGACAATAAAGTGATTGATTGATATTTAATGAATCTATACATTCATGTAGACCTTTTACTTTGATAAACCTGCCAAGTGCACCTGCCTATCCATTGGTATCAATGGCCACACCTGTGCCTACACCTGTGCAACGTCTATACCCACAGCTGTCCCACATCTATATCTGCATCTGTACGTACAGCAGTCTGTACGTCTGTACGTCTGTACCCATGCCTTTGTTATCTCTATAGCCATGCATGGATTTATATCAACACCTGTACAACATCTATTCCACACCTGTCCCTCACATCTATCCCTCGCACCTGTCCCTCGCACCTGTCCCACACACCTGTCCCTTGCACCTGTCCCTTGCACATCCCACTCACCTGTATATGTGTGGCAAGAGCCTTCTCGAGCAGTGCTCTCTTGCGGAGCATGTCCTTCTTCAGTTGCTCCTTGTGCCGGAGCAGGAGCTGCTGGTGCTGCTGCTCTATGACATGTCGCTGCTTCTCGTCGGCTGACTCCAGCTTGCGGAGCCGCTTCTCCTCCAGCCGCTCCTCGCGCTCCACCCGGTCCACCAGAGACTTCAACACCTGAGTGCACACCAGCAGTCTAAAACACAGGGGGGGGGGGTGAGAAATACTGGGGGACACAAGGAGGGGGTGAGCATGAGAAGATTCTATGAGAGGGGGAGACATAGAGCGTGAGAATGAGAAGGCTTCGGGGTGGGGGGGGGACATGTAGGGGGTAAGGATGAGACGGTTCCAGGGGGACAAATAGGGGGTGAGGATGAGAAGGCTCCGGAGCCACAAGTAGGGGGTGGGATGAAAGGATTCAGGAGGGGATACAAGTAGAGGGTGAGAACGAGAAGGCTCTGGGGGGACAAGTAGGGGGTGAGAATAAGAAGGCTCTGGGGGGACAAGTAGGGGGTGAGAATAAGAAGGCTCTGGGGGGACAAGTAGGGGGTGAGAATAAGAAGGCTCTAGGGGGACAAGTAGGGGGTGAGAATAAGAAGGCTCTGGGGGGACAAGTAGGGGGTGAGAATAAGAAGGCTCTGGGGGGACAAGTAGGGGGTGAGAATAAGAAGGCTCTGGGGGGACAAGTAGGGGGTGAGAATAAGAAGGCTCTGGGGGGACAAGTAGGGGGTGAGAATAAGAAGGCTCTGGGGGGACAAGTAGGGGGTGAGAATAAGAAGGCTCTGGGGGGACAAGTAGGGGGTGAGAATAAGAAGGCACTGGCAGAAAGTAGGTCAATACACCAAGGAGTAAGACAGGCTCCGGGGGGCAACACATGCAGGGGGTGAGACAGAACAGACTACACAAGGGGGGGCAGTCACCAGTGGCTGACCATTACCCCAAAAAGGTGCTGGTCAGCCAGACCAGCAACTGGCTGACCAGCAACATCACAAAGTGACTGGTCTAGCAACAAAAATGACCAAATGGCAGACGGCGAGACCCCGAGTGACAGTCTAAAGGGTCAGTGGTAACTAACCACACACAGACAACACCAGGGGGACAGGTGGCCAGCTCACCTGGCTTTGTGTTCCCGCTGCTCCTGGGTGATGACCTTTGACTTGACCCGTGTCACCTCAGTGTGCGTCTGCTGCTGCCTCTGCTGCTGGAGCACGGCCATCAGCTGCTGCGTGGTGGAGCGACTCGACTCCGGCGTCGACGACTCCAGGGTCATCTGCTTCTGCATGGCCGCCAGCTTCGCCTGGATCTCTGGGTCGTTGGTCTGGAGCATCGCTTGACGCACGACTGCGGGTGACGGCAAATGACATAGACAGTGACACAAGGAACGACAGTGACTGTGTCATCACTACGGATGGCTGTAATGGTCGGTGTGTTGTGTTCACAAACACGTCGTGTCTTCCAACACGTCAAAACAACAGAAACGAGATATGAACTGAAGGTTTTTCTGCTCAGTGTGTGTTTGTGTCTTGTTTCTACACAACAATTACACATTTTTATGGTTCTGTTATATGATTTATATATATATATATATATATAGTTTGTGTCAAAGATAAAATATTGACACTGCAGCTGTCAAACAGACACACTGTCAAATACATAACATATGACATTATGTTTCATCAGGGACACAGCCATAGTCACCAACAGAAAGGGCTGAGGGCTTGTAGTATTTTTTACTATTCTCTTTCACGAGGTCAATAGAATATAAACTATATTTGCACATTAATAGCGGTATGGCGGAATGCCTCCCCGAGAAGCCATGATGATTGAACAGGTCTGTCTGGGGAGAACTGTAAAGTGCTCTGAACAGTTCCAAGAACTGGACAGTAGACACAAAAGACCTTACAACTCTACAGAATGAGCATATGCGGGAGTATTACATCTTCCTACCTTGCTGCACCACCTGTGGCGTGACCGTGTACTTCCCCCCTGACGCTGCCCCCGCCTCCCTCGCCATCAGCCCAGCGCTGGGGGTAGCGGCTGCCGCTACAGTCGATGTCACCGCTACAGCAGCGGGCACAGCCGTCTTGATGAGTATCGGCTGTCCACCCTGCGTCCTCACCAGCGTCACCCCGGCCGTCGGCGTCACTGGAGACACCTGCCCCTGCTTCAACGGGAGACTCACGCCGCCAGCGACGTTGGCAGCGTGAAGAAGCTGTGGCGTTGTCGCCCTCGTAGATGGCGCCACTGCCAGCACGGTGCGCGGCATCACGGTGCCGTGCGACACCGGCGTCGTGGCGATGCGTAAGTTCGACGTGACGCCCGGTGTCATCAATGTCAACTTCGGCACGATGCTGCCTGCCACCGCTGCACCCGCAACCGTCGTTCTCACCAGGGGGCGTATCTGTACCTGGCCGCTCGGCAGGCGCACGGCCTGCAGCAGTGGCTGCTGCGGCACTTTCTGCGGCGTCATGTTGTTCTTGATGGCCACCGAGGGCGCCACCTGTAGTGCGACGGCCGGCTGCTGCTGGGGCTGAGGCTGGCTCACCACGATCTTCATCGGCTGAGTCGCTGATGCTGCTGGTATCACAGCTGCTGGCTGCTTCTGCAGCTGTGTCGCTGCTGTGGACGTGGTGAGAAGCTGCAGACGTCCGTCGGCCAGTCGCACTATTTGTTGACCTGAAGCAAGGTTCACGTAATTCAAAACAGGAGGCTAATGCTACACTCGTAAGCCATGTTATTAGTTGAAGCAACACATTTGATACTGGACACAGTTTTTGTTGGGCTTTTGTGTGGGTGCACCTACTCTTTGGAATATGCATCCTTCTAAATTCTGCTATGTTCCGCCGTCATTTAAAGACAGACCTTTATGACCTTGCCTATCCACCGACAGCGGGATTTGTTTATTGATTCTGAGAATGATCAACCCTTTTGTATTGTATCCAAATTTCTGAGCTTGCTTTCTAAGGATTTAGGGGCAACAGAAGTTACATAATTATTATAAGCACTCTTTAGTAGAAATCAACTAGACTCTTAGTTCTTATACAGCGCAGTATTCAGTCCTCATGACCTTTCAAAGCACTTTACGCTTTACTTCCCTGACAGACCTGTTCAATCAGACACCATCTCGGCTTCTCTGGGATGTATCCAGCCATATGCTACAATTAATGCGCGAAGGCTGCTCGTACACATATCCACCACTGTCTATAGTCAGATACTCTTTAAAACAGCTGAGTGAACTGGAGCAATATGGAGTGAAAAAAGTTGCCCAAAGTTTTAACACCGCAACACAGGACTCGAACCCGGGTTCTTGTAGTCGAGAGTCCGAAGCTCTACCCTTGAGCCACTGCGCTCTACAGTGCGTAGGTCCTAGTTCCTACCTGGCAGCAAGACTAGACTGACTGCCATGAGAGTAGGTCTAGTTCCTACCTGGCAGCAAGACTAGACTGACCACCATGAGAGTGGTCAGTGGTCCTACCTGGCAGCAGGCCATGGACATGCATCTGTCCACTCTGGTCCTGAATGATCCGCAGACTTTGCACCGTCGCCTGAGTATTTGTGCTGCTGCTCGCGCCGGCGCTCACTGCTGTGGTGGCGCCACCTACAATAGTATAACAAACTAAATTACAGTAAACATTCCACCATCTGATTCACAATATGACTGTTTACGTGTAAGTTATGTATTTATTTCCAACCACAATAATTAAGAACTACACATACCCTTATTAAAAGATATAACATTTTGAACATATAAATAAATCATAAAAGTGTTGGAGGAATGGAATGGGGGGGGGGGGGGGGGTGAATAGAAGTGCAATTCTTACATATGGTTCACCACCACACAGTATAGATGTGTTGAATAAGTACAATATGTTAAACAGAAACAATTATAATTCCAATGAAAGAGAGTTAAGTATGTGTGACCAATTCGCAATGTTAGTAAAAACACTCATATATCCTGGGTGGGATGATCCGTGTTTTAAAAACCATGCAACCAAGTCCCTGTCTGAAACTACAAGTCACTGGGTTGGCTTTACAACAACACTGACCTTTGACCTGTATCTGTGCTGGTCGTATCGTGGTCAGTGGCTTGACCACCTTTGGACTGCCATGCACATGTCCAGCAGAGAGGATTGACCGTGGCCGGATGTTAATACTGGACATAGGCTGTGCGGTCGATAGTCTATGAATACCTGTGGAGAAACCAAACAATGTCGGGTGTGCATGAGAGGTTACTGAAATATTTTTTGAATTACCTAAAAATGAATCAGGATTGCCGTCACATGAGATCTGAAAATAACAACTGATCTTATAAAGTGCTGGTTTCTCATAGAGATCTACACAAAAGGATCGAGGCTGGGATAGTATGACTCTTACATACAGAACACTTACAGATGTGTGCGAACAGTATCATTTTAGTGATGTCCCATTAGAGAATGTGTGGGATCTCCTACTTCTCTCTATACAGACATCACAAAGAAGGGATCAGTGGTTCTTAGTGTCCATGCAAATGGGGTAAACAAAACTGTCCAACTTTCAAAAGTGGTAGTAATATCCTGGTCATCTTGACCGACAGGTCGGCACTATCCGGAATGCAAGGATCTTTAGTGTAAGATATACACATTAAAAACATATGTAACTTGTAACTGTTCTTAGACGACTCACCTGAGTTGCTTGTGTTTTGCGGCACAAGCCTTGTGCTGCTCCCTGGTGTCACCGGAGTAACTCTAACAATCGTTGATGAGGTGCCCACGACCCCGGTTGTTGTAATCACCCTCAGCCCCGAGCTCTGTAATCACAGCACCACAAAGGAACCTGCATTAATCAGCCACACAGGTGCACATAGAAACCTGGCACAATGCTACATCGTCAGTTAACCACCAGGTGTAACTCTTATTAACATACACAGATACTGTGTCAATACATTTTTTTCAGAAGAAATATCAAACAAATTCAAAACTGCAAACTGTCATAACAACATAGTGTCAACACAGATTGACTTGCTACCTTAGGACTAGGTCTTTGTTCTTTTTTCCCTGACAGATATGTCCCACTGAACACCATCTCGACTTCTCGGCCACAACACCAACAATACTAACACACACCAGTGTTTGCTGAGCAAACAACTTTACCCAAGATTAGAAAAAGGCAGCCAGATTTGAATCCAGAAGCGAGAGCTGCACGCTCTAACCACTACGCCTGTCGCGCTTACATTTTTCCGGTCGGTAAAAACCTTCCGATTGACGTTTCTGCGCATACGCAATAAATGTAAAATCATCAATATCCAGCGAAACAACAAAGCATTTTCGTTATAAATGCCATGAGCTGTTCGTTAACTCTACTGTGATGATTACTGTGAAGAGTTTCTTAAAATGTCGTTCAATACAATAAAATATTACGTTTTTTATAAGTCACTGTCCCGGATTATGGCGCACTACTGTCACGTGATTTACGCTTGCTATCAAACATGCCTCAGAACTTGTTTGCCTCGTGTTAATTTGTGACAAATAACTTTGATGAGAGGTTATATACATCCTAACGAACTACCCGTAGTATTTATACTATAAATGCTTTGTCTTTTCGCTGCACACTGATAATTTTACATATATCACGCATGCGCAGAAACGTCAATAGGAAAAATGTAAGCGCTACACCGCCACTGAGTCCCGTACTGGTGCCAGACCAGCAGTGCCACCTACCAGTGGTCTGTGCGGCACCGTCCCGAGTCTGCTTGGGTCCAGTAGACGGCGCTGCTGCATGGCCTGTCGTTGTTGTTTCAGCTGCTCTTCCAACTCCAGCTTTGTCGATGGCGTCTTTGCCGTCGTCGTCACAGCGGGTTTGTGTGGCGTCGTCGTTGATGACACAGCTGTGACGGCCGCCTTCTCTTGCTGTGCTGCCTTCTGTTTCTCCACTCTGTGACACGGCGACATCACAACATTAACCCTTTACTCCTTATGGAAATATATGATGCATGTTCCATGTCCTTGCAGCAAACACACAAAACCACGAAAATACAGGTTTTTGTTTGTTTTTATTACTTATTCCATCTGCCAGTAGTGCTGAATTTAATTATATCTGAATTCTGATAATACTAGGTACATTTAAAGATTTTTAAATTAAACATGGCAGTATGACATGCTGTGTTTGTGTGTGTTTGCACAGAATGCTAGGATTATCTATGAAATCTGTGTTAGTTGATATTGTCAAATTGCTAATTCAGATTTGTTTAATATATACAAAAATCAAGACCAACTCCAGAAAAAATAGTAATATAAAAACAGCTGTAAATAGAGCTGTAAAATAACAATGTTTCAACCAGCGTGGGGTACTGACTTTTCGGCAAACAGCTTGATTTCCCACAATTCCAGTTCTTCCTCTGGCGTCCATTTTTCGATAATACTCGGCTCTCGCTGCGTGGGTGACTCAGCCCGACGTCGTTCCCGAAGACCACTTCGCTGTGGCGTGTATTTCTCTACACAAAACACACATAGGAATATCACAATGATGTCATCATAACTGACCTATACATCATGTGATCTGTTGCCTAGCAACTAGGTGCTTCAAGCCATCAAAAATCGATGCCAAGAATTCTGACATTCAATTTGTAGGAAAACATGCCATAAAGTTTTCTTTATGAGAAAAACAAAAGGCTGTATTTTAATCTTGCAGATGTCATGTTGTAGAAGCCACATTGATAAGGAAATGTACATGTTTTGTAAATATTTTGGCTAGGTACGATCTGAATATTATATGAATATATTGATTGACAAATTATTTTTTATAAACGTCCAGTTACTCTGAATAGAAGTGTAGTTAGCCCGACTACACAAAAGGTAAGCAGATGACGAAGGTGAGTTAATCAGTCTGATGATTGTAGAATGTAAGACAAACAAAAATAGTAACAGAAATCTTCCGGTGTCCAGCATCAGTGATTTGTAGATCAAATTATTCAGGAAAGACATTCAATTAAAATCATCTCCATAATTGCCAAATTATGAAAAAAAATTGTCATTACGTAGAATTGTTCTGTATATTTTCGCATCTGGGTTATCTCAACTGATATGACAAGATTAATCCAAGAATATCCTGCTCAAATGGAAACATATGACATCGGCCATACTGACTTTCTGTAACTCACCTTTAGGCTGACTAGCTACACCGATTGGAACGACGATCTTGCGAACGAGAAACTCCGACTGCAGCCCGTATGGCCCGATCTCACGGCGTTTCAGCAGCTCCTTCGTGACAATGTCCGTCTCCGAGGTGACGGTGTTAGTTCCCCCAGCCGGTGGCTTCTGAGCGAGATCGTCCCACCGTATACACGCCCAGAGCACGCGCAGTTGCAACGCCGCTCCCGCCAGACTCTTGACGCAGTGCGTGCGGTACCGCCACGCGGTCTTGAAGAGTGTGCGTGGACACGGGTACGGCCAGTACACGTTGTTCATCTTGCAGTTGTAGTTGAAGCCGGGCGTCTCGCGGCGTCCGCCGAACCGCGCCAGCCGACGCGTCTGGAAGCGGTCGAGGCAGAAGAGACTGCTGCGTCTCGCACAGGTCATGAACTTGTGCACATTTGGGATGCCGCCCTTCCTGAGTACGTAGCGGCCCGCCGGCGACTTGCGGCCGGTGCGCGCGAAACGTCCGATCGACGTTTTGAAGCGCGTGCACCCGACGTTTTCCAGTTTCGACTCGAGTTCGGCGACACTGTCGGGCGTCAGATGAATCTTGCCGCCCTGGATGAGTGACTGCATCGAGATGACAGTGTTTGATGCTGAGCCTTTTGCGACATTAGCTTTTACGCCTGTCACTGCAGGGCTCCTTGTGACTCTGCTCGTGACATTTGTTGATGCAGAGACTTTAGTGTCACTACTTGACATGCTTGTCAATGCAGAGCTCTTTGAGACACTTGTCACCACAACTGTTGACACAGAACACTTTGTGTCACTACTCACTAGAAATTTTGGCAGCGAGCTCTTTATGTCACTACTCACTAGTGACGTCGATGTTGAGCTCGTAGAGTCGCAGCTTACTAGAGATGTTGACATTGAGGTCTTTGTGTCACTACTCACTAGGGATGTTGACACAGAGCTGTGTGTGTCACTAGTTACTAGAGATGTTGACACTGAGCTCTTTGTGTCACCACTCACTGTATTTGTCGACACTGAGCCCTTTGTGTCACTACTCATAGTTGTTGACACATCAACCTCCATGTCATTACTGGCCACACGAGGTGACACAGCACCCTTTACGTCACTACCTTCTACACTTGTTGACACTGAACCCTTTGTGTCACCATTCCCTACATTAGTTGACACAGAGCCCTTCGCGTCACTACTCTCTACACTTGCTGCACTCTCGGATTCTGACAAATGTTTACTGTCGATGTCGTGCGACTCCACAGAGTTCAAACCCGCTGCGTTGGCTGCTATCGTGTCTGCAATATTCGAGTCACCCGATTTCACGATTGCAACCTTCCCACAATTCAACTGCCTCTCCTTCGCTTCCAAGACACAATCCCCAGTTTCGCTGGGCGAACTATCGAGCCCATTTGGTAGAGATAATTGCGAGTTTGATTTTTCCACCTCCGAACTGACTTCACTTGTGGATTTACTTTGTGGTGTTGCATTATGGGAATGGTTGGTCCGCCGGGCACAGGTGACCGAGTAACACTGACCGTCGCTGGACACTCGCCCTCGACACATGGCCGAGTAGCAGGAATACGTCATGCTGCCTTTCATTACTGCAAGTTTGTTCTCGGAGGTGACACGAGTTGTCTCGATCTTCTTTGGTGCTGTGCCTTTGTTGAGTTCCTGAGCGCGGTATTTTGCGAGCGCTTGTGTCAACAACGTTTTGTTCTTCATCTCGATCTCGTTCTGTCGCAGTCGCTTCTCCAGCAACCCGTCGAGTCGCGACTGCGGCTTTACGGCTCGTGGGTACTGCCCCCTGGTGACAAGTTCGGCACTGACATCGATCAGCTCGACGCTGTTCGACTCCTTCTTCACCTGCACACCGGCAGTGGCGTCGATTTCCGATTTGACCATCGACGACTCGGTTTGCATAGTTTCACACGGTGGATGATTGCCGGGTGTCATTTCTTCGTCCTTGACTTGTCTCGTTGCTGCATCATCACTACCTCCATCCTCCTCCTCCATCTTCTTCACACTGTCCGACGATACGTTTTTCTCTCCATCGTGTTTCGCGCCGGACTTCGTACGGTTGGCGAACTGCTTTGCTGCCACAGCTCTCAGGCCGACCTTGTCCTGACTGACGGGCAAGCATCTTCGTGTCTGACTCACCCACATCCAGCCTCCGTTGCCAGCGATGCGGTACTCCTCTCCCTTCTGCTTCCACACCTGGCAACAGACACACTCAGGTACAAAGGTGTTCACTTATTTTACCAAAACTCATTCGAGAGGTTATATAACCGACACTGTCATACTAGGTCAGATTTGTCTTGAAACGAAAATGAAGCAAAAATTCAAAATTAGTAAGACGTAGTAACCTTTTATGACTAACTAAAATAATTAGTTTGTAATTACAGTCACTGTGTGTTACATGTGTTCCTCGTAATTGACTTCCCGAGCTGATATATGATGTACTTTATAACTTTATTTACTGTACTTGGCGAAATACATTTACGGGTACTTTCACTACAATCATTGGTACTTTTCAAAGTTAAAGAGTACTTCATTTCTATACCTGTAGCATGGTCACGTACTTCTACTCCACCAGAACATGTACTACCAGCACAATCTCTAACATACAAAATGGGCCCCTCACGTACAGATTATAAGGTAAATTCTAGTTTATGAAGACATTTTTGCATCGTTGTTACATGCCTTCACCTTTATCATTCACTGGAAACCAAATTTGATTTGACTGTGTAAAGTCAACAAAAAATATGGCGACTGAGATTTGCCGGACACTGCCAAACTTATGGATGAAATGGCATCTAAGACGATCATATGGCAGCCAGTGTCAGAGAACAGGGTCCATTTTTCAAGGGTGCATATGACACCAGCATACGAAACAACCCACAGACTGCTTGAAGAAAGATGTAGCCCTAGAGATGAAGACCTAAAGATAGCACTGGTAGACAAAGGCACCTAGAGACACACTGTTGGAGCCACAAAGGTTCTACCACAGTAGCCGGCATGTGTGTGAGTGAGAGTCGTTTCAGTTCAAACTCCGAGCATGTGCAAAACGCTGGGCAAACTCTGACATACCTGGTGCTTGAGACCGAGTGCGTACTTGACCCACACACTGGCCACCTCCTCCTCATCATCCTTCCTCCGCCGCGTCTCCTTCTCTCTCTTCTTCATCTCCTCGCGCTCAATCACCGTGATCCGTTGTAGGCGGTTGTGACCTGTCAGTGGCAACAGTCAAAGTAAACACTAAGTTGTCATTTAGGACTGATCAAAGTGCTTTACACTTTACTTTACCTGTCCAATCTTCTCTGGGAAGGATTTGGCCATGCTGCAATTTATATGTGAAGACTATTTGTACACAAAATACAGATTTTGAATTAACCCAGATTTTCAAGATTGTGGTTCCAACATCCTAGGCACTGTACTTTAGGATGATTCACTACGACAGTGACTCACAAGATGTGAACGTGTTCTATCACTATAAACAAGTAGTGACACATCATGACCGTCCTTGTCCTACACATGGCCTAGTCCTACTGAGCAGAACATGCAGCAGTCAAAATTTCAGTTGTTTCTTGTAGTAATGCAGCGGCTACAAATTCTGACTCTTGACTAAGAGAACCCGTTTTCGAACTCTGTCCTGTAAAACCTTGGGCGTGTTTTGTCAACTTTACATTGCTCCAGTTCACTCAGCTGTATGAATGAGTACCTGGCTATAGACAGTGGTGTATATTTGTGTATGAATAGTCTAGGCGGATATTTGTGTACGAATAACATTAATTGCGGCAAGGCTGGATCCTTCCCAGGGAAACCGAGAGTCGTTTGGACCAGTCTATCAGGGAGTAAAGCACTGAGCAATCCTGAGGATTAGATACTGCGATATATAAAAACATTTGTTACTCCGGGAAAAGTAAAATAGTGGACAAGTGAAAATTTACAGTAAACACAGACAGTAAGAACCCACTCACCTAGCGAATCATGCCACACATGATTAAACAGCACAGGCTTGATGCACGACTCAAGCGTCAACAGAACCAGTGCGAAGCCTCGGGGCTTGCTGCAAAGGTGCACTGCCTTGAGCCAGTTCTGGCGATGCAGCGACCAGTTTGGGTGGAGTAACGGGCTCGGCACAGCGTTCTCGAGTTGTATGAGACTGAGTCGCAGCGTGGCGGTGATCGTCACCTTGTTGCCGTAGATGTTCCCGTTCCACTTGAACTCACTGAGGGGTGTCAGGCTGAACTTGTGCGAGAGATGTTGGCGCTTGACACGCTCCTCGTTGTGCTGGTGTTTGTTCAGGGCCAGCGTGTTCGTACTGTACTGGTTTTCGTACGACCTGTAGGTGTTCTCCATGCCTGCAGGAGTACGGTCAACACATCATGTACCAACAACACAAATAACTAGCATATTTCACCCTATCACAGAGACATGTTTGGCATAAAGGTGAAGGTTTTCTCCTTACCCAATGCAAATTCACATAAAAACAGATATTCTTGATTATTACAATCCTCAAATAAAATGCTAACAAAGAAAAAATGACATGTACTTAGGGCAACAATTTTATCACAGTAAGATGTCTTTAGACAAGACATAAGATGTCTGGAGAAAACAGTACATTTTTATTTAGACAAAGACTTGAGGCTGACTGCCAATGGCTGGTCCTAACAAATTGAAACTAATAAATATATAGGCAGAATATTGGTGTCAGGTCTAGTTCTAGACAGTACTCACTCAGTACTCACTTCTCAAAACACCATATTCATTTCCCGATATTTTGTGAGTTGTGACACAATTAAAGTACTTTTTGTGAGGGAAATATTGTCCAATAAATGCACATGTGAAAATCGATTGTCCACAAGTTCAAGGCACACTGCCAATGACAGAATACTTTCTCCTATGGGGTCACGACCTTACCAAGTCGATAGTGAGCCACCTGGTGGTTGACAACGGAGGCGGATGATCGACTTCTGGTCACTCGTGTCATGTCTCCGTCCTTGTTGATGACAACCACAGTGTCATCGCTGTTTGTCTTGTTCGTCTTGATGATAGACTTTGTCACCGAGTCGCAGAAATGTTTTGGTGTCAGTGACCCAGTTTTAGACCGTGTGATGATTCGCCGAGTCTCCACTGTCAAAGACAACAGAGTTGAATAAACAAGAATGAAGAAGTGAGAGAACGTGACTAACTAACGACAGACACCTGCAGGAATAAGACAAACTCTAGTTCATATCCGGGTTAATCTTAAATTAACTGCGACTGAACCGATCAAAAATAGTTGTAAATTTGTCAAAATAGGATATAAAAATGGTAAATGAAAGGCCCAGCAGCCGCGACTTTAGCAGTTGGCTTTGTGCATACATCCGAGTAGGCAGTTTGGTTAATGGTTCTCTGAATCACTTTGTGGGATATGTTACAATCACCATTCTTTCAAACTTACGACTTACAACTACCATGAAGCTGGGATCATGAGGATACTGGCGCCATAGAAGTTATTTATTTATTATTCATTAATAAACTTACTAAACATAATGTTGTGGTCAATATACCATCAACATATTGGTTATCATAGCTAACAAGTTCTAGTTGTTTCCAGCACTCGGCAACGTTCTTCATAGCTAACAATAAATTATAAATAAAACACCTAGGAAGAGACGCCGTCCCTTTAAATATATCATCCAAGTAGATGACCACTGACACTCACCCGTGGTTTTGCTGACACTCTCCTGCACCGTGCGAGAGACTCCACTCCCGTCCCCTGCTCCCTTCTCTTGGTCCCCGGACAACTTGGGCCTGCCTTTCCCTTCCCCTTCCCCCTCCAGGGAGTCGGCCGACTCAGAGGTCCCCGGCTGGGACACCGTCTCCTTGCCCCCCGGCTCCAGGACTGTCACTTTGACGTTTGGCACCATGGACGGCACGTGGACAACCTTTGTCTGGACAACTACGGGTTTCTTCCCCTCCGCACTGGCGGTGGCTTCCTCGCTGGTTTCCATGGCAACAGTACCATCAGTCAGGTTCGTCTCGCTGTGCTCCTTTGCCTCCACCTTCTCCTCCGCTCCTTCCTTCTTTCCGTCGCCTTCAGCTTCCTTCTCCGTCTTCGCCTTCTCCTCCTCCAGCCTCGCGAGCTCCAGAAGCTCATTCTCCTCCTGCATCGTCTCACACTGCTCCTTGTCATCATCACCTTTGTCATTAACAGTTTTGTCACCAACGTCCTTGTCACCAACACCGCCATTTTTCGAGTCAGTCACAACTGGTGTTGTCACTGTCGACGTCGCAGTGACACTGACACTTTGCGTCACCTGTTCTATGTGCACTGACGATGCCGACGTGTCATTCGACAGTGACGTCACCGACGTTGTTGATGTGACAGTCGTTGTCAGCATGACAGTCGCCTGTGATTCTGACGTTGAATCGACACCACCCTGTGGAGAGATGACAATAAACGTGTTTATGCTACACCTCACATTTAATTAGTAAAGTAACAGAAGTCAAAATACCATGTTCTCAATGTACACTGTGTAGTGTCTTATCTCACTTATCTCCTCTATAGCTGTCCAGTTGATAGCTACACACAGGACACACTTACACTATTTGTAAGAAACATGGTCAACATAAAACACAACTTCAATAAGACACCACTCTCAGGTATAGTATTCCAAAATAATTTATACAGTATATCGGTACGTTTTCAACATGAATGGCACTGAAATGATCGCATATAAAATTACAATTCTGAAAATAAACAATAATTTTTCCTGTCAAATATGACTGTCCCGATAATTTATTTGCAAGACGAATCCCATTTCCAACTGTTCAACATTTCTAATCCTGTTTTTAAAACGTAACTAAGCATTTTAATTTCATCAAAAAGTTTTTTTTAAAGCCCAGTGACCATTCAGTGTTAATGTGCCTTACCTCTTTCTCTGCCTGTGGCTTAGACCCCGAAGTGTCCATGTCTTCCTCCGTCTCCCTGCCCCGTCCCTGCGTCTTCTCCTCTGCTTCCCTGGCCTTCCTCTCAGCCTCTTGGGCCTTCTTTAGCATACGTTCAGACTGCAGCTTGAGTAGAGCCCCTGAAGCAAGAGTTTGGTTCAACTCAGTTTACACTATTTACCACTGCTGTTACTGTTACAATGATACTACATTAGTTATAGGCATGTTCTTACGTAGTACAGAGTGTAATCCTTGGGATTATTAAAAACACTTCACTCTACAGGGGTAGAAATAACTCCTAAATTTCTGGTAGTCAGTAGGACTACTTAGTTGGGAAATCTGGTAGTCAGAAAATGGCCCAGATGTAACCAAAATAACATGACAAACACAAAATTTGAAAAATATTTCCAAATTTGTTGGTAGTCCATCAGACTACTGCTGTCATCATATTTGGTAGTTCAAACCAGTTTCTGGTAGTCCTTGGACTATCGGACTACCACTATTTCTACCCCTGCTCTACAATGACAGACCTGTTTTACCGAACACCATCTCAACTTCTCTGGGAAGAAATCAGGCATGGTGTAATTATAGCGCAAACATTCTTCATACAAATACATCCACCAATGTCTATAGTCAGATACACATTTATATAGCTCATTTAAATGGAACGATGCACAGTGAAAGAACGGTCAAATATCTTGAACGAAACAGATGCTCTAACCATTGTGCCACTGCACCCTACACAATGATACTGTAGCCTCAGTCTCACGAGTAGCACATGGCTGCAGTCATGACACCAGAAAACTTGCGAGGGCACAATGTGTGATGTCTCACAGTGAAGAACAAGAGCTATCACATTACATGAAACGAAAACAAATGAACAAACAAAGAACCAGACATGAAGAAAGAAATGAAACTCCTTGTGTGCCACAATGTTAACACTGCATGTGCCGAACACAGTTTTAAAATCCATAATAATAATAATGATTTCTTTTGCGCCAATATCCTTGAAGATCAAGCTCAGTGGCGCGACAAAACCAAAGGATTAAGCAAACTCGTAATCGTAAAACAATGCGTGAGTCGTCAATGGATGGATGAAGAAGCTAGGAGGCTAAGGAGGATAGGCAGCATTAAAGAGATAGATTTTTAGACGTCGGCGGAATAAGACTAAAGTACCCTTTAAAAGGTAATATAGTCTGTCTGTTACTCTGTCAAATATACAGGTACATCACTCTCACAATGAAGTGTTCAAGTGGATAACGGCAAATTACGCAAACTGCTAAGAGTGAACGAACCAGCTTCCATGTCCAAGACGGCCTTCTTGTGCCCCTTGAGTTCACGGGTCAACTCCTCGGTCAGCGCCATCTGCCTGACGATGTCGTCCTTCACCTCGTGAATCGCCCGCACCAAGTCTCTCTCCCAGTGGTCAGCATCCAGCGTGCTGACCAACTCGTCCAGCTGCACCCTACTGCTGTAGTACCACACCTCGTTCTCACCCTCGCTGCAAAACACAAGTCTGTTGTGAGTCTGTGACGTGTCCAGACGTGTTTCAGGGCATTAAAGGGATACTCCAGTCAGTGAGACTTTCACAGTATTAACTTACATATGTATATACTACATTGTTTGTGCCTAGTAATTGTGCACAAAGGTCGTTAATAAACAATTAGTTGTAGTTTAATGGTATCAAAAACATGCAATCTTAGATTCAGGGAATCAGGGTGCTGCCATCAGTGCCATGTTGAGACTTATGCGCCGGTGATGTAAGCCAAATCGTTTACGTCACTGGCGCATTGTTGAAAAAGGCAAGGATTGGCGGAATCTTTGCTAATAATTGTGCTTGTGATGTAAGCAATCCGCGATATACCGGGTACGTCAAATACCATTGGACCGACATGGGATGTTTGAACGTGCATGCGCCAGTGACGTAAGCAGTTTACGTCACTGGCGCATAAGTCTCAAGATGGCAGCGCCCTTAATCCAACATAGAGTGTTTCTGGTACTATTATACTATAATTATTTGTTTATTAACGATCTTTGTGCACAGTTACTATGCACAGCCAATATATTATACAGACGTAAAAAAATGCTGTGAATCTCTCACTGACTGGAGTATCGCTTTAACCATCAATAAAACTATTTCAGTGTATGTGCCTTACATCTCCGGGTGCCTCCATTTTGTTCCTATTGAATCTGAATTGACTGTTAATGATCTATTATTATGTTTAACTTCCCTCAGATGATATGTTACAAAGCTCACTGAACACATGCAGTCATAAAGACACAAGGTTGTGACTTGTGAGAGTATTTTTAGTACCATGTTTTCGACCGGCTGAGAGTTGAATCATTTTAGGTGTCGAAATATACACGTTATTACGATACTATGATCTAACAAGATTGAGAATGAACATTATGCTATTCACCTATAAATATTAGTCACCAAACTGTCATACATTACTCCATGTGGCCATGACTGTATTTGTCAAATTCATGACATTCACAAATTACCTTTCGCAGATTATTCACTATATTATGCATGTTTTCTACATTTCTTCCATGTTACAACTGTCCCTGTTGTCTTGGTGTATGCAACACCACACCACCACTTCGCATGTCATATCATGGATGTCTGTGCTAATGAACCCAAATCGCCTAGTGTACACAATAATCTCCACACTTGTTGCTCTGTCAAATATACAAGTACATCACTGTAACTAGTACATATACAATAATGTACATAAATCAGAGAATAAACAATGGTCAGTATTAGTGTTAGAGTTGACACGACAAGATGACACTCACACAACGAGGTGTCGACAGAGGAACCAGTACTTGCGCTGGTGACGGTCGACTCCCAGCGGGTCCTGTCTACACAACAGACCACTTTTCTCCAGCTCCGACACACACTCACACACCCCCTTCACCTGAAACACAGTCGCAAATGAAGAAACTATAGTTTTTGACATCTACAAAAATAACTGCTTTTGTATCTGTTATGCTCTCAGACACCTCATCAATGAAATGTTATTTGTTCCTACACAATTGTACACTGATTATTTGTAATTCAAATGAAGTTACAAAGCCTTGAGTCCACGAGTCCAAGTTCCCTTGTTTCATCTACGGACACTTTGTGTGTCCATTGGTCCATTGGATTGATTGCAGTATCCAGTCCTCAGGACCGTTCAAAGTGCTTTACATTTGACTTCCCTGACAGACCTGTTCTCTCAGACACCATCTCGACTTCTCTGGGAAGCATCCAGCCATATGCTACAATTAATGTGCAAAGGCTGCTCGTACACATATCCACCACTGTCTATTGCCAGGTACTCATTTATGCAGCTGAGTGAACTGGAGCAATGTAGAGTGGAAACACTTTTCCAAGGTTTTAACACCGCAGCACAGGATTCGAACCCGGGTTCTCGTAGTCAAGAGTCTGAAGCTCTACCCCTGAGCCACTGCGCTCTACAAATGGGTGCAGCCATCTTGGACTATTGATGCCACAGAGCTCACTTATGATAACACTATCATAACAGATTGGATTGGTCGAAATACAGGCGCAAGAGTTTTTGTGCACTGTATGTTTTGGGATGGCTGATAATTTAGATATTTTAATTGTCCAAATAAATATAAAACGTCATTATGGTACGTATCACTGTACTATCACATCACGGTATGTACATAGGGGTTACATTTATGTTTATATATATATATAATGACATAAATATCTTCAGTTATCCGAAATATTAAAACACTAACATTTGTAAAAACAAAAACAAAAATTCAACATGACAAACAATGATAGATTCATCCTTTAATGTTCAACTTTAAGCTCTATTATTATGTCTGCGTGTACAGTATGTACAACTTTTGTTTGCTAAGGGCCAGATGACAGATTAGCACCTGACAGTGACCATAGGTCAATATTCCCTTTGTTCTTTAGTCAGGCTCCAAGCTGGCACCAGGCTATTCTGGTTTCCTGGCTGACTTTGAAGTTGAGCTGTCACACTTCCTCACAAGATCCTAGCAGTTATTAGTGCAGTATCTCTTCTCTGAGGGCAACATAAGTATTATATTATGGACCTCCAGGCTCAACATAACAAACAACATAATTATCTTGGCCTTTACCTCTGTGGATAGAGGTTTTTGAGTTAGTTGTCACTGTGATGTAGTTCTAAAGCAATAACAATACTCCCTAGCAGTCTGCCTGTCATCATATATGAGCAAAATACTAATAATGTAGGCCTGGGCAAGGAATTTATTATAAACTGTCATTTTTGACTTAACACAACTTTTTAACTTATTACTAGAATAGCTCAATATTACATGCATCCAAGGACAACAACATGGTCAACATGTACATAAATTATTAGAGTGATATGACTAATATTTCCAGAGATATGCCATATTAAAAATGTGGGAATATGTTATTTTAGCAAATTGACACTTGGCAAGAGACAAGCACAAAATTGAAAAAAGTCACTAAAAGCGATAAAAATATGAATTTGTGAAAGATACATATTATATTCGGATAGTAAAACAAGTTTCATTCAGCCATGTCATGTCGTTTGGGTTTTATATGACGTTTTACTTTTCCCCCCGATTACCTCGGGGAAAAATGTCAAAACTTCAAGGTAGGTAGTATAGATTCAAACAAAAATCTTTACTTTTCAACACAGATCAACCAAATTTGGCATGTAACTAGTTTTCAATAGAATTTAGCTATTTCTCATTTTTTGCATAAATTATGCAAATTAGGTATCCAATATGGCCGCCATGACAGTGAAAATTAGGTATATTTTGGCCATGCTCTAGTCAAACATATATTAAAGTTACACACTTTTAATTTAGCACAGGTATTGTTGTTATGTATATCTACTGCATGATTTTCACATAAATCATATAATTGTGTTGTTTACGTGAAATAAGAGTTCTTCCAAAAAATTCTCTATTTTGTGTAAAATTTTGACATAATTAACTAATATATAATTTAGAAACCATTAAATATATATATATATGTATATTATTTGATTACATATGTTAATTGTCATATATGATCAAATGTAATAAAAGCATTATAAGATTATAATAACATATATTTATAAAATAATTGGTGTTAAATTGAACTACTAATCAGTTTAATAACAAATATTGTTATATGTAATATTGATAAATTCCGAAATACATTCCATCGTGGGTGAATGAATTTCAAAATGATTTGACAATACGTAATTATAATATAAACACAAAAAGATATATAAACTATAATGTTATGGAATTACGACGCTAGGTCGATCAATTCGTCTCCAAGAATTGTTATTTCTTGTCTATGCTTTTTTTTAAATAAAATTGTTGTATACTATTTCAAAGGCATTGTAAATGTAATAATCCATGTGTTGCGCAAATACAAGTAGAAAGCCGGCTTTATCGCAACGGCGCAGACATTGCAGCGGCGTATCTTTGTCGTTGGTCTAGCTGAAATAGCGGCGCATTATGCCGAATTTCGTATCAATTACTGTTGTGTGGACAATACAGTTGTAATAGTTGTCATCTATAATACGAGTAAAACAACACGACGTGAAAAATATGTTCATAATTAAAGATCGTTTCTCAAGTAAACGGCGAGCTTCGACAGCTTCCTTGACACCCCTCACAACAAAGATCGACTAGTCCTGGCGCCCACCGTGATGGTGATATCTAGGTCAGCCTATTTCGTTGCAAGGGCAAACCCATAGATTTAGCAACAGGCAAATAGACGAATTATTCGCTATAAATTATCAATAAAATGCAATACGTTGACCATGAGACAATTGGTAGCCGTTATGTGCCGTGATGTTTAGAAATTGCTAACATACGCGTGGAATACGACATTAGCGACTTACTACTAACGCGTGCGGCGATCTGCCGAAAACTTGAAGTGTCGCGACTCAGGAAAAATGTACCACCAGCTTTCAAAGGGGTGCGCCCCCACAAATAAAATGCTATATTCATAAAATGATATGTACTGGATAGCAAATTTCACGCCGGATCGAATGGTACCACACACTACGCGATCTGATGCGGAACGGCGACGTTGCTCACGAAATACGACCATGACATAAGTTGTCATGTTTAATTCCGTTTTAGCGGACGATTTCTTATTAGTTCAGCGTAGTGTGTATCACCAATCGATAGAGCAATAATTTTTCTTCAAAATAAGCTTTATTCTGATTGAATTGGTCAAAAATTGACGCGGCGCAACGTTTGAGAAGAAAGCCTATTTTACGCTTAAATTGTCAGCCTGGTGGTAAACGTGATAAGGCGCTCGCGCTAGCGTAACAAGCATAGCATCTTAGCACAGGCATCGTGTCGCAACAGGCCGATTTTTGTTGAGTAGGGGGTCGTTTTAAAATGCTACTGAACGCGTTATATTTTAGGAACAAGAACGAAATTTGGCATACAAAGAGATAACATAATGACGTTTTTATGCATATAAATTGTATTCCACAACGGTTAATATTTCTATGTGTAAGTCATGCAGTAATATGGTTAATTTTAGTGAAAAATCCTTGCCCAAATCTAAATAATGCCTATAAACTAGATGTCTCAGTTGCTTTACTTTTACATATATAGTAATACATCCTGAAAATGAAAGGTTTTTGAGTATTTGAAATACTTTCCAATATATTTGTATTTAAATACATTTGTATTTAAAAGTATTTGTATTTAAATATATTTCAATGTATTTGACCCCATGTCTGCCCTACATATAGTCACTCAACATTGTTTGTAAAAAACAGCAATTGTTACACTTATTGAGGCCAGATATGCTGATAAAAGTGACAAAACATTTTATATCCAATCAGCTCGCATTTGTCCTGCGAGTGTGACCAACCTGGTGGGCTCGACAGACACTACACAGCCAGTCATTCTCCGGCACTTCTTCGAGAGGAGGAACCACACAGCCGAGATGATAGACAGCTGGACACATCTCACAGCATAACAGATCGCCCAGTCTGCAAGATGAAACATGTCAACTATCATTGTTTTATTCCCTCATTGTTACAGGTTCTCAGGGATGTGTATTGTTAAAAACGTAGCACTCGGAGGACAGACTTGATAGATGTGGCAGATAACATTCAACAGGGATTTCAGATTCAGACTATCTTCCTCATGAAGTCACACAGCTGGTGAGAGTCAGTTAACTGAGACGAGGCCCCCTGCCAAGCTCAGCAATTACAACAGATAATTACTATAAATTATTAGGGATAAGACAGATGACATCATAGCTTTATCTAGAGACCCGTCCACCTGTCATTTGGACGGGTAAAAACGAATATGGACGGGTACAAATATGGAGGACGGGTTGTGGACGGGCAAAAATATGAAGGAGCAAAAAAAAAGGTCTTCCAAAACCATAGATATTGTCAGTTATGCCTTGAAATTGAGTGTAAATGGTGTCAAATGTGTGTTTGTAGCCCATTTCAGGTCATCAGGCACAATTTGAAAGTTTATAAACTAGCTTAACAGTTAACATCAATGTGTCCACCAAAACATGTGACTGGCAATAATTTGATCCTGCATAAAGCCCTGGATGACATGAATGGCTACATCATTGTCACACCTTAATATATTTGAATTTTTTTTAACAAATAAAATAATCAATATTATTTAAATAGATTACTTGGATGGTCCTAAAAAACTAGCCAATAATGAAGTTGAGATTGGTGTGAATGACTTCAAGATGTCTGCCAGCTAAACAGTACTGATCTAGACAAAGAACATCTCTGATTACTTATAGACTGACAAATGAAACAATTATTTCTAGCTAATGGTCTGAGGGTTCTTGTTGGCTAAGAGCTCAAACTGGACATTTGACATATGTTTGCAACGTTACACATTGTACTGCAATTGCCTGAGCTAAACCGTCCATTGACTGGGTTGGAGCATCTTATACAACATGCAAGCACTGCCGAAAATGTGAGCAGCTTTTAAGCATGGGACGAATAATCGATTCGTATTCTCGAATATTCAAACATTTCCCCGCTATTCGATAATTCGCAGCTATAAACGTATATCGTTTTCTTTCATGCATGTCCTCCGCTACAAAATTGGTCCAGGGCAATCTGTTACTTTCTGACTTAACTATGAAAAAGATTATCAATGCTAAACTACTCCTCAGTTATATGTATTCGTATATACAGCTGTACACTAATAAAAAATAAAATCACTAACATTAGTTTGTGATTTTATTTAGTTTGTTTTCTGAATAAACTTCACAAAACAAACTCGCATAAAACTTACCGGCAACGCGGCGTCATTGCCGAGGAGTCTTTTGTTAGCAGTGCAGGGCTTTATGCACGATGGAATTATTGCCAGTCACATGTTTTGGTTTGCCAGTCACATGTTTTGGTGGACACGTTGATGTTAACTGTTAATTTTTAAGCTAGTTTATAAACTTTCAAATTGTGCCTGATGACCTGAAATGGGCTACAAACACACATGTGACACCATTTACACTCACTTTCAAGGCATAACTAACAGTATCTATGGTTTTGGAAGACCTTTTTTTTTGCTCCTTCATTGTTTTGCCCGTCCACAACCCGTCTTCCATATTCGTTTTTTACCCGTCCAAATGACGGGTGGACGGGTCTCTAGATAAAGCTATGTAGCAGTGTCAGTTTAAGGTTAGGGTTTCGGGCAAGTTTAGGATTAGTTTAGGTTAGCTTAAGCCCAGTTAGGGTTACGGTTACTTAATGCTACGCACACACCGGCCAATTTGGGCGCACACACCTACCGACTAGTTGGCATAAAAGCATTAGACCGACTGCAGTCGGTAGGTGTGTGCGCAACTTTTCGCCAACAGTCAGCGTTATTGCGCAGATTAGCGCCAATTGATATGTTGAATCTGCAGTCGGCGTTAACCTGCAGTTGGCATTAGATAAGGACAGTGACAACTTGGTGCCACAGGCGTATATTCGATGACGAGTCGGCTGGTGTGTGCACGCTTTTTAGTTAACCCGATGGTCAGCGTTAAGTTTGCCAATAAGATAGGCCTGGGCAAGGAATTTATTATAAACTGTCATTTTTGACTTAACACAACTTTTTAACTTATTACTAGAATAGCTCAATATTACATGCATCCAAGGACAACAACATGGTCAACATGTACATAAATTATTAGAGTGATATGACTAATATTTCCAGAGATATGCCATATTAAAAATGTGGGAATATGTTATTTTAGCAAATTGACACTTGGCAAGAGACAAGCACAAAATTGAAAAAAGTCACTAAAAGCGATAAAAATATGAATTTGTGAAAGATACATATTATATTCGGATAGTAAAACAAGTTTCATTCAGCCATGTCATGTCGTTTGGGTTTTATATGACGTTTTACTTTTCCCCCCGATTACCTCGGGGAAAAATGTCAAAACTTCAAGGTAGGTAGTATAGATTCAAACAAAAATCTTTACATTTCAACACAGATCATCCAAATTTGGCATGTAACTAGTTTTCAATAGAATTGAGCTATTTCTCATTTTTTGCATAAATTATGCAAATTAGGTATCCAATATGGCCGCCATGACAGTGAAAATTAAGTATATTTTGGCCATGCTCTAGTCAAACATATATTAAAGTTACAAACTTTTAATTTAGCACAGGTATTGTTGTTATGTATATCTACTGCATGATTTTCACATAAATCATATAATTGTGTTGTTTACATGAAATAAGAGTTCTTCTAAAAAATTCTCTATTTTGTGTAAAATGTTGACATAATTAATTAATCTATAATTTAGAAACCATTAAATATATATATATATATATATATATATATATATGTATATTATTTGATTACATATGTTAATTGTCATATATGATCAAATGTAATAAAAGCATTATAAGATTATAATAACATATATTTATAAAATAATTGGTGTTAAATTGAACTACTAATCAGTTTAATAACAAATATTGTTATATGTAATATTGATAAATTCAGAAATACATTCCATCATGTGGGTGAATGAATTTCAAAATGATTTGACAATACGTAATTATAATATAAACACAAAAAGATATATAAACTATAATGTTATGGAATTACGACGCTAGGTCGATCAATTCGTCTCCAAGAATTGTTATTTCTTGTCTATGCTTTTTTTAAAATAAAATTGTTGTATACTATTTCAAAGGCATTGTAAATGTAATAATCCATGTGTTGGGCGAATACAAGTAGAAAGTCGGCTTTATCGCAACGGCGCAGACATTGCAGCGGCGTATGTTTGTTGTCATCTATAATACGAGTAAAACAACACGACGTGAAAAATATGTTCGTAATTAAAGATCGTTTTTTCTCAAGTAAACGGCGAGCTTCGACAGCTTCCCTGACACCCCTCACAACAAAGATCGACTAGTCCTGGCGCCCACCGTGATGTTGATATCTAGGTCAGCCTATTTCGTTGCAAGGGCAGGCAAATAGACGAATTATTCGCTATAAATTATCAATAAAATGCAATACGTTGACCATGAGACAATTGGTAGCCGTTATGTGCCATGATGTTTAGAAATTGCTAACATGCGCGTGGAATACGACATTAGCGACTTACTTACTACTAACGCGTGCGGCGATCTGCCGAAAACTCGAAGTGTCGCGACTCGGGGAAAATGTACCACCAGCTTTCAAAGGTGTGCGCCCCCACAAATAAAATGCTATATTCATAAAATGATATGTACTGGATAGCAAATTTCACGCCGGATCGAATGGTACCACACACTACGCGATCTGATGCGGAACGGCGACGTTGCTCACGAAATACGACCATGACATAAGTTGTCATGTTTAATTGCGTTTTAGCGGACGATTTCTTATTAGTTCAGCGTAGTGTGTATCACCAATCGATAGAGCAATAATTTTTCTTCAAAATAAGTTTTATTCTGATTGAATTGGTCAAAAATTGACGCGGCGCAACGTTTGAGAAGAAAGCCTATTTTACGCTTAAATGGTCAGCCTGGTGGTAAACGCGATGAGGCGCTCGCGCTAGCGTAACAAGCATAGCATCTTAGCACAGGCAGCGTGTCGCAACAGGCCGATTTTTGTTGAGTAGGGGGTCGTTTTAAAATGCTACTGAACGCGTTATATTTTAGGAACAAGAACGAAATTTGGCATACAAAGAGATAACATAATGACGTATTTATGCATATAAATTGTATTCCACAACGGTTAATATTTCTATGTGTAAGTCATGCAGCAATATGGTTAATTTGAGTGAAAAATCCTTGCCCAAGCCTAAATAAGAAATCATAGGACCTTCATGTGATAAACCTTGTCATACTGAGAAGCCATATTATTCTACTATCTAGAATAGTAGATAGTAGAAAGATATGGCATCCCAACAAAACCCAGCCATGAGACGCATTGTTGGAGAACTTTACTAAACATCGCGTATTTTTGAACACATCCTCCGTCTTCAAAATTTAAACGTATAAATTTCACAATCGATAGGGGCTGATTTTGTTATCGTAAAAAAGTCACTTAGAGGTATGTAATTATTATAAAAGTGAACTGTATTGATAGAATACATACAAAAGAATTAGAAAACAGCAAAAACATGTTTGATTTTTTAAACGTAATTTCAGCTGCCGTGTCTATTTTAATATTCTAAATATAAACAAATATATTTTATTGTACAATGTACCTGTTTCTTTTAAAGAATAAATGTGTATTCCTGCAAAAAAGTTCTGGCCAGTAACTTTTTTGGGTGGCCAGTAACTTTTAAAATCCACTGGGCCAGTGAATACAAAACCTTACTGTCCACCCCTGTCAGTACATCTCAACTGGCTTTATCCATGAGTTAATATCCTGAGTCAAAAAAGTTATGCTTGTTCAATAAAGACCAGCACTGATGTATGTGCACATCTGTCATTCTGGTGATGGTACAGTAACTTGTATAAGTCGTATTGCAAAGGCCTGCAAAATGGCTTAAAAATGGCTATAATCTTTTTAAAGAATTTCCCCTAGTTACTAGTCTGGTATAAGTGGTATTTACCACTATTTGATGTTTCCTCCGGATGGAATTGATAATAATAACTGTTCTCTATTTAGCCATAATTATGTTTTTAAATGCCAACCAAATATTATCATTATTTATCGCCCGATAATTACCAGGGTGGGAAAAACATGCTAACCTTGGGTATAATTCCATACAGATATATTTTGGAAAGCTGTATACATTATGAATCTGTATACATGTGTCACTGTACACAAACCACCATGGATCCAGAAGATGTACGCTAATAAATTTGAAGATCAACCAGGTCTAGGAATGCCAATGATTTCTCTCATGAAATAATTCTTTGCTGGAGCTAACAATGGCTGTCAACAACAATTATTTTCCTTCATAAAGCCCTGTGGCTAAGACAAGTGAGGGGGCTGTAAATACTACAAATGTTTGAGCCATTGTGGTTGCAATGTTAAACTTGTCAGTGTCTGAATAAATATTCCTATTTTTGTGCCAACATGCTTACTATTATTTGTAGCATCGTAATTTATTTAGAATTTTAAACCATAAATGCAGTAACTGCAGTCTTGACATACCTGTGACACGATCGACAGTGATCATCGTAGTGTATATTCCCCTCGCTCATGATTTCCTCTCTGATTGCATTCGTTCCCAGGAACAAATCTGTCATTGTCTGCAATATGTTCAGTCTCTCACCCACCGTCAACGAGCAGTAGTCCGATTTTTCTAAACATGGCAAACTGCTGCGATATTCGGGTGTTCGGTCACTATCCAAATACGTCCGAATTAGTTCATACCATGTCATCGAATCAAGGAAATGCAGACATATATTAATGCTGTCTTTCAGGTCATGCGGACCAAATATCGTGTTATTTCCGTCTTCTTCCCGGAGCATAGCTTTCAACAGTGCGATGTGAGTTTCAGAGAGTAAACAACATTGTTCGTCACTTGTCAGTGCGACACAGAAATCCTCAAACCGAAACGGTGACAATCGTAGCGTTGATCGGAAGTGCCTCAGCACTTCATAGACACTGAGTGCTTGCAACAGGTTTTCTGAATGTATGACCAGGTCAGTAGCACTCGGTGGGAGTGTCAATGGGGGGATGTCCTTCTGGTCGATCAGCTCTGGTGTTCTTGAACGTTTCGGGAAGTATCTTCTTCTACCTGGCGTACTGCCGATTGTGCTGTAGCTCGTCTCACTCCACGTCGATGCTGTGTCGTCGAATGTATCGTTCGAATCGTCGCTGGCGTCGTCGTCGACTTCAGCATCGAAGTCGCTGGCGCTGTACCCGCTCGCGTCATCCTCCCAGGCCCCGCCAACATTCGTGTCATTGCTGAGAACTTTATGAATGAAACTACGACTCTTCCTAGCCGCCTCGCGCGATCGCCCTCTCGTTTCTAACCGCTGTCGCGACGTTGGAACCGGCGAAGATGAACCGCTGCCACTGACGGGGTTCTCCCCAAAATCGGACAGGGGTCCCTTGGCGAAACTCTTCGGCTTTTTTACTTTTAGAAAATGAGATCGAGATGACAAAGACCATGTCTTTGGCGGACGGCCACGTCCTCTCTTTCCCCGAGAAGACATTTTCGTGCGCCAACTGGGTCAGACCAGATTCATCACCTTATTGTGCACAATGCTCTTCCGTTACGCACCTTGCACGTTATCAACATGCGTATTTTGGGGGTCCATGTTGAAATGTTCGGAGGCCGCCATTTTTCCTAAATTAAGTCACGTGACTGAAGCCAACATTCAGTTGACCAACAGATGGCGCGGCCGACTATAATTTGAAAACGACCAGTGATAGACGGCGCTGTGAAAGCTGAGAGTTGCGCCACCTAGCGAATGGATTATAATCATATTGAAATGGCACGGGCAACAGAAACTGCAGTCGTCATGCTATGTACGTCCACGTACAAATATTGTTACAGGCTCTGAATAACCCCTTTTAGACAGTAAACTTAGTTAATTTACTGTCAAAAAGGTGTTTTTCACAGAGAAGTCTGTAACAGAAGGCATAGATAGAGACAGCACACAAAAAACCATGCATGGGGGGTACATTAATTGCCTATAATGTTATATTTTTATGTCATGACGCAGTCCTTTTGTTCTTTTTCGTGATTTTTCTGTCGCTCTCTGCGTCGTTTGCTCTGTTCTTGAAGAGTGCCGGTCTTGGGTAGATAGTTGTGTCTGCAAACGTGTCCTAACCAGGAGACCTTGCGGCGCTTCGATCATTCCTGATATACAGGCAGGGTTTCTTTTGCATGGCAATTAAGTTTTGTTCTTATAAAATTATTATCTGTCAGTTCTTCCGTCCGTCTGCTCAGGCGCGTGATCCTAATACACAATTAAGGTGCATGGAAGATGAAACATCAAATTAACAAGCACCGTCTTCTGGTGGAACGCCCGTCCTGTGAATCTGTTGGTAGCTATAGCTCCAACCATCCAGGCATCCGGATATCGAGGAGCTCAATTATTTCACATCTATCCTCATAAGGTCTCGTGTAGTGATTTCTTGTCAACTCCCTATAGTATCCGGTTATTCTCGTCATCGTCACTGCTAGCACTCATATTTTCTTTCCATATTGTTTTGACAGGCTTTCTTTGCGTATGTTTGCACACGTCCCGATCACAGGCCCTATAGAGCCCTACATCGTTAATCTGTTGGTGTTTTATTGCTAGCTCTTCTTTCAATTCACCCATCTCCCATTTTTCTCGACGTTGCTCGACGAAATAATAAAATCCAAATATATATAACTATTTTCTGAGGACCTTTTGGGGAGAGGGAGAGAGAGCGAGAGAGAGAGAGAGAGAGAGAGAGAGAGAGAGAGAGGAGAGAGAGAGAGGGAGAGATATGAGAGAGAGAGGAGAGAGAGAGGGAGAGAGGGAGAGAGAGAGAGGAGAGAGAGCGAGAGAGAGCGAGAGAGAGCGAGAGAGAGAGAGGGGAGAGAAAGAGGAGAGAGAGGGAGAGAGAGGAGAGAGAGGGGGAGAGAGAGATGGAGAGAGAGAGAGGAGAGAGGGAGAGAGAGAGAGAGGGGAGAGAGAGAGGAGAGAGAGAGAGCTAGGAGAGAGAGAGAGGAGAGAGAGAGAGAGAGGAGAGAGAGAGAGAAAACGCCATTTTCCGCAGTGGAGCGCAATCACTTGATGTTGCATTGAGGAATACAGCCCATGGCTGGTTTGTATATATTAATTGTACTTGGAACGTGCTCAGATTACTGCCATTTAGGTTGTGAACGAAGTTCCCTGCGATACAAGAGTATAACGCGGAAACAGTACATCGGTATTGCAAAGACCGCTTTATAAAATTATGCCGGCCGCCATTTTGGAAATACAACGCGATGACGTCGGCAATGACGTAACAAGTAGAGATCAGGTCGCCGCGTAACCAGAAGCGTGCCGACTGTTAACAACTGACGGACGAACTTATCCGTGTGTGCATGTGTCTTCTTCACAACCTACTCACCCATCCTTAACCTGCTGAGGATGTATGTGTGGATTGGACGGGCGAATGTATGCATGGTTCATCGGATCGATAAACAGGTAATCAATACGCATGTGAGTATATATTTAACTATTTATGTTCGTCCTGTAACAACAGATGCTTCTATATTATGACACCACATCCTGGAAGTCCGTCGCAGGCGACGAAGACGCCAGAGACGCCGGAGATGACAGCGCATCCGAAACTCGGATGAGCAGATACAGCTGCTTTTGAGGCACACTACTGCAAAGGTATATGATCTTGCCTGATCGCGAGCTTGGCGCTTCTGATCATCAGGTAATGCAGACGCGTCTCCCAAAGACACTTATGCCCTTGTGCACAGCCAGACGCCTGGGATTCCTATATATAGACTGGGAATTACTTGCAACATAAACATTATGTTGCAAGTAATTCCCAGCCAATATGATGGGGATGCCGCAGGTCATCAGCGATGCATTCAGACAGTCTTTGTTTGTAGCGTCAGATGACGCCGCATGTGTTTCTGATGTCAGATGCCAGCTCGGAGAAGAAAATAACCTCTGAAGTTTGATAGTCGGGATTTGTCCGTTCAGACCACGTGACCAACCTGCCCGTCGTAGGTGAGCTTTCACTCGATGGCGGATGTCCATATCTCGCTGCCATAGGCAAGGAGTTCGGGACCACAGCGACGTAGACGCCTATTTTATACCTCTCTATCCATGCTGCGCATATATGTTGAAGTGAGGCAACTCCTGCTGAGATAGGTAGCGCGTTCACACTATTCAACTTGGCGCCCTCAGTTTCAATGGTCGACGGCTCGGATGAGAGGAGACCGGGTACAATTCGAAGCAGCACATACGTCTTCTGAAGGCCGATGGTAAGGCCGAAGGTTTTTGCAGCTTCTGCAAGGCAGTTGGGAAGGTCTTGCAAGTGTGATTCATTGTATGCAGCCAAGGCACAGTCGTCAGCAAAGAGCAAGTCCCTCGCGAGCACCTCTAGGACTTTGGTTCTGACTTTCATGCTCCTCGGCTCAACAAAGTGACCACCGTAGTGGTAGTGGATGGTGATACCAGCACCAGTCTTGGACACTGCAGCAAACAATATGGTAGCAGTAGTGGGTTCGAGGATGCAGCCTTATTTACCTCATTTGATGCTGGGAATGGGTCTGACACTGTGTTTTTACCACCATGTCACCACGAAAGGACCTGGTGATGCTGATCATCTTTGGTGGGCATCCAAGTGTGGATGGGATGGTCCACAGGCCTTGATCACGGTTGACTGTGTAAAAGCCTTGGTCAGGTCCACAGATAAGAGGTAGAGGCTCTGGTTCTGGTCATAACATTTCTCTTGTAACTGGCGAGGCGACCATATTCACTGTCACTCGATTTCTTCTGAATTTGCATTGACTCTCCGAGACAACATCATCCAGCAAGTGGTGAATGATGCGGTTTAGGATGACGCAGGCCATGAGGTGCTTGTCACAGGAAGCCACGCATTCTCATATATATTGAAACTTATTGAAAACACGACACCAAAGTTTATCTTGTACATGTTTTTATCTGTTTAGGTTTATAAACACATGTGAGTGAAACTTAGCCACACAACTATACAGAAGCATGCTGGCTAAAATTACAGTCATCTGTATTATATCACAGTAGTGCTAAATTACATAATTACAAATGACTCCAGGCTTGACAATCAGTCTCCACTTTGTCGTACCACAACTGTTACTATAAATGATATGACTGATAAACTCCCTGTTATCAACGTCCTTGTTGATGTTGTTCATCAACTTCTCTATAGGTAGAGGAGTTTAGTTGACAGTATTGTGTGTCAATTTCATGCAGAAAATTACATTCTTAGTTCTCATGATTAGTTGTTATCACCCTCCCTTCTTTTCTATAAACACACAATAAAATACTGTAGCACAGATGTATGTATATACATAGTGGATGGAGTTGGTGGTCGTGTACAATGTGGAAGAGGTAATAATACATAATTAAAACTTGCTAACATCTGGATTAGCAATGAGTGCAACACTTGTCGTTGTTAATGGAGATAAAAGTGCAAAGAATGCCCCCATCCGATGTTCATCCAAATGTCTCGTGTCACTACGGCAACTGATGTTGTTGCACATGTCTCCATGCATCGTCCTTGCAATACCTGACGCTAGTTTCCAGAGCAGTGACATTGTGACGATCCTCACGATCAGATGATGGAAGAGGGACAAGATGACGTCACTTGGTCTTGGATGAACTCTTTCAATCGGACTCTACACAAATGCTGGCGGTGCTTGCACTGTACAACTGCGTGCAATGTCATGAGCTGCGTGCACCACACGAAATGCTTTCCCCAACTGGGGTGATTGCACCAACCTAAGTATCTGCATCGACACGAAGGGCTGGTATTAATACCAGTGTTAGTGTCACACACATAAGCTTTGTGCTGATACAAGAGATTACCTTGTACCTGTAGCACGAAGATGACTTGCACTGTCAGATATGCTTTGAGACTCGCTAATACAGAATACACTGTACTGACTTTGCTAATGTTATCCGGGCTCAGATGTCATCATCGTCATTGTTCTCACATGTGTCTGAAGCTTCAGTTAGTCCAGCCTTTGGGATGAGTAACGCCGCTAGATGGAGTGGGATGGGGCGTAGCCATTGGCTGAGATGACTTCATCTGCTTCATCTGCTCGCGGATGAAGTCAAACATGTTCTTATGCTTGGAACTGTGAGCGCTTGCATTGCCACGCGTGTTTGCACCATAACCTTTGCTTGTGCTTCCATGAGAACTATTTCTGTAGGCATTGTAGTCATGGATGTATTTCCACAAGTGCCCTGCAATACACCAGAAACTGTAATTAAACTCAGGTCTAACACGCAAGAATGTCTGATTAATTTTGCACCACAAGAGTTTATAAGTATACCAGATAAAAGTGTGTCACAAGTCTGCTACCACAAATCTACTACTAATGATAATAAATGTTTATGATAATGGAACGTGTGATATGTTGTCTTACTAATTATGTGCCTATACAGGATTTTTATTTCCCTCTGTAATATAATGTTACTTGGAAAATGACGTCTAATTTTGTCGTTTCTGATTTCTGTAACTTTTTGTACTTTAACTCGGACACACTCCAATTAAACTGAAATTCATTTTTTATAAAACAGCAAATATCTACATAATTATCAGATGCAATTGAAATAAAACACTTACCAACAGTTAGGCCATGGTCTGTTATCAGCTGGTGAATGTCATAGATGTCTTGGGTGAGTTTGTTGTCTTTGAAAGTGAAGTAGCAGACTTCACGTTCAGCCACCGCAGCCGCCATCAGTTGGATGAGAGCTGGCATGACAGAAGTTGGTGACATTAACTGATGGTGATGACACGAATGTACACACCCATGCACACCCACGCACGCACACACACAGGCAAAGCATATACTGCATTGTAACTACTACATGAGTGTTTTGTTTTCTACTGAAATCGGTGTTATAACAACCTAGCTTCAAATTAATTTAATCTACTAATTTTGTCATTGTTGAATTTGACATTAATTATCTGTAATACCATTCAAATATTGATATTATCATTACTGCATTATGCACTTGTTATGGCACAATCAAAAATGTTTAAGGGAGCCAAATATATTTAATTGAAATTTAATAAACAGTGTGTCTGCCACAAGAAGAATCAAAATGGTCCTTGTGTCAATCTTCTCGACCCCGCTTTAGTTTATCTACAGCAACAATTTGATTGTATCACATATTTCTTATATCTACTTTTATGTTATATCTTATTTAATAACATATGTATATACTTGTTATTATAGTATAATACAACAGTATTATGACATTATTTCATAGTTCAGCTGTAGATAATCTGTTGAACGTTGTAGCATATGTAATTATGATGCTATAGGAAAAAAAATGTTGCCACTTCTGATACAGCCACAAAGATAATAATAAAATAATATTAATAAAATACAATATTTTATAGTGCCATAACAGTGCTCTATGAAGCTTTACAATACAATAATACAAAAATTTGTGGGAAAGTAGTTAAATGTATATTGAATTAAACAGTTAAATACAATTAAAATATATCCCCCAGGGTAAGGGTAGTAAACCTAAAACGAATAAGTGCAATAAATAATTTAAGTAATAAATAAAGACCTATCAAATAATAGTAATCCATCCATAATGCTTAGTTAACCTACAACAGTTCAGACACACACACATATATGCAAAACTAACACAGATAAAAGGTGTTTTAAATACGCCGTAGAGTTTTTGATAATATTTACCTTTCAACCTGTGGTCACCTCCAAAAGCTCCACAACCCCAGTTTCCGGTGGCAACAGCAGTTCTGTGGGGCTGATTATACGGGTCATAAAACCCGACATAAGCCTGCCAAGACGTTCTCAGTAAATAACGATTTCATAAAACAGGTAAATATGGGTGTACAGTGAAGGTGGATCACATGATTTGATTGATCAAAATAATATAATAGTAATTTTATGTAATGAACTGAATAAAATGTCCGTCCGTCCGTCCGTCCGTCCGTCCGTCCGTCCGTCCGTCCGTCCGTCCGTCCGTCCGTCCGTCCGTCCGTCCGTCCGTCCGTCCGTCCGTCCGTCCGTCCGTCCGTCCGTCCGTCCGTCCGTCCGTCCGTCCGTCCGTCCGTCCGTCCGTCCGTCCAATGTGAGACATCTAGTCTCTCCAGAACATCTTACAGTTTAGCATGATGTCTATGTGCCAAAATCATCATCCTAAAGAAAACACTGGAAGTATCTAGTATTAAACTAAGTAATTAAGCACAGAAACATTTATAGAAATAACAAGCACAATCCTTTGAATTAATACTGTCCATAACATTGTAATCTGTTTATCTGAATGATCAGTTAACCCAAACTGGATATGTGCCTATGGCCTCCCAGTACCTTGTTGAGCTCCCGCATCACGTTGGACGTTTCAAACTGGTTCGAATGATTGTCAAACACAAGGGCATCAATGGCCACAAGTTGTGTGCAGTGACGGCCCCAACCATCTCTGTAACCACACGGCACGTTAATAACACCCAACCATCTCCGTAACCACACGGCACGTTCGTAACACCCAACCATCTCTGTAACCACACGGCACGTTAGTAACACCCAACCATCTCTATAACCACCCGGCACGTTCGTAACACCCAACCATCTCTGTAACCACCCGGCACGTTAGTAACACCCAACCACCTCTGTAACCACCCGGCACGTTAGTAACACCCAACCATCTCTGTAACCACCCGGCACGTTAATAACACCCAACCATCTCTGTAACCACCCGGCACGTTAATAACACCCAACCATCTCTGTAACCACCCGGCACGTTAATAACACCCAACCATCTCTGTAACCACCCGGCACGTTAGTAACACCCAACCATCTCTGTAACCACCCGGCACGTTAATAACACCCAACCACCTCTGTAACCACCCGGCACGTTAGTAACACCCAACCATCTCTGTGACCACCCGGCACGTTAATAACACCCAACCATCTCCGTAACCACCCGGCACGTTAGTAACACCCAACCACCTCTGTAACCACCTGGCACGTTAGTAACACCCAACCATCTCTGTAACCACCCGGCACGTTAGTAACACCCAACCACCTCTGTAACCACACGGCACGTTCGTAACACCCAACCATCTCTGTAACCACCCGGCACGTTAGTAACACCCAACCATCTCTGTAACCACCCGGCATGTTAGTAACACCCAACCATCTCTGTAACCACCCGGCACGTTAGTAACACCCAACCATCTCTGTAACCACACGGCACGTTAGTAACACCCAACCATCTCTGTAACCACCAGGCACGTTAGTAACACCCAACCACCTCCGTAAACAAATGTCACGTTAGTAACACCCAACCATCTCTGTAACCACACGGCACGTTCGTAACACCCAACCACCTCTGTAAACAAACGTCACGTTAGTAACACCCAACCATCTCTGTAACCACACGGCACGTTCGTAACACCCAACCACCTCTGTAAACAAACGTCACGTTAGTAACACCCAACCATCTCTGTAACCACACGTCACGTTAGTAACACCCAACCATCTCTGTAACCACACGTCACGTTAGTAACACCCAACCATCTGTGTAACCACATGTCACATTAGTAACACCCAACCATCTCTGTAACCACACGTCACATTCGTAACACCCAACCATCTCTGTAACCACACGTCACGTTCATAACACCCAACCATCTCTGTAACCACACGTCACGTTCATAACACCCAACCATCTCTATAACCACATGTCACATTAGTAACACCCAACCTTCTGTGTAACCACATGTCACATTAGTAATACCCAACCATCTCTGTAACCACACGTCACATTCGTAACACCCAACCATCTCTGTAACCACACGTCACGTTCATAACACCCAGCCATCTCTGTAACCACACGTCACGTTTGTAACACCCAACCATCTCTGTAACCACACGTCACGTTCATAACACCCAACCATCTCTGTAACCACACGTCACGTTATTTCACATCCAACCATCTCTGTAACCACACGTCACGTTATTTCACATCCAACCATCTCTGTAACCATACGGCACGTTAGTAACACCCAATCATCTCTGTAACCACACGTCACGTTAGTAACACCCTCCAATGTTAAATGAAACGAGAACCAATGCAAATGAACGTCAGAACACAATTACTTTAATAAAAACGAACTTTCCTGAAGAATGTTCACCAATTCAAGCTAGATCAATAATTAATGCCCATTTCCATATAAGGTGATTTCCTTGATGACCTTTCTTGTGTTTAAATTAAATCATAATTCTGTACTACCCACCGTGGCGTCTGGCCATCGTATCCACCGTCCCACTTAAATGACTTCGCATATCCTGTGTACTTGCTGTAGCGCTGAGAACCTGGAGGAACAAACACACTGACAGTCAGCGCTGTGTTTGTCATGTAAAAATGTAATTTACCAATGACAACTATGTATGTCGAATACCATATAGTATAACAACTGAAGGTAAGTAAAATGTAAGTTCTTACATGGGGCAGGATACCCAATTCTTAGGACGGCTTAGAAAGCTTTACAGTTTAGTCCGTGACAGACCTGTTCAATCGAACACCATCTCGGCTTCACTGGGAATCATTCAGCAATGCTACAAGTAATGTGCGATGCCTATAGCCACCACTGTCTGTAACCATGTATTCATTCATACCGCTGAGTGAACTGGAGCAATGTAGTTTGAACAAAATCGCCTAAAGTCGAGAGTCCATAGCTCTAGTCACTGAACCAGTGCACTACTTCAAATGACAGCAGAAGGCGATGCACATGACTTATGTTGTTGCTTCAGCTGCGATAGACAGCTAGCCCCATTTCTGGGAGAACAGAGATACAAACAGTATGCAAGGTTCTCACGAATATTTCCCATGAACCTCAGTGGACTATTATCACCGTCATCATCATCATCATGTGTTCTGA
>OZ024858.1:49569353-49621853 GCA_964017155.1 Oasisia sp. SBJ-2009 | reverse complement strand
TTAGACCACATTTTTTTAGACGCATTTCATAACTAATATTCCTGAGTTTGTAGCTTATAGGATTATAAATATGCAAGAAAACAATTTGTTAGCCTATTCTCAGACCAGAAATAATAACTGGTCCATTTAATTAATGTGACCATTGAGAACATACATCCTTTAAGAAGACTTGCAGACCATCAAAGTTCCACTGGAGTCTGTCATTGTAGCTAAGTATGGCGTCCTGCAACATACACAATTATGTCAATATTATCGTTTTGGTTGTTTGATATTCTATGATGACACAATTAATAAAGGAACGGCAACATGTTCTACCAATGTTGCTTTGATAAGCTTCATTCCAATAATAGATATGGCATTTTGTAGAAGCGGCATTACACAACCACACTAATTTGGATGCAGTTATACATAGAAACACACACCAGAGACATATAATCTGTAAGGTATGAAAGTGGTAATTCTATGTGTGTGTGTGTGTGAGTGTGTGTGCGCGTGCATGCGTGCATGCGTGTGTGTGTGAGCATGTGTGCGTGAGTGTGTATATGTGACTGTTTGTGGTGCGTGTGTGTGTATGAGACTGTGGGGTGGAGTAAGTGCATGGTTGTGTCAAATGTGTGGGTGTGAATATGAGCATTTTAACCATCATACATGCCACTGTGACAAGTCTGATAACAACATACAGCATTAGCTGGTATTAGAAGACCTATACTGACAATTGCCTGTATACTCAGTAGGTTGAGGCCTGACAATTGCCTGTATACTCAGTAGGTTGAGGCCTGGCCATTGCCTGTATACTCAGTAGGTTGAGGCCTGACCATTGCCTGTATACTCAGTAGGTTGAGGCCTGACAATTGCCTGTATACTCAGTAGGTTGTGGCCTGATCATTGCCTGTATACTCAGTAGGTTGAGGCCTGACCATTGCCTGTATACTCAGTAGGTTGATCGGCCTGACCATTGCCTGTATATTCAGTAGGTTGAGGCCAGGAGGTAAACAGGAAAAAGAAGAAAATCCATAAATGAAGTGATTTTACCTTCAAGTCGTTGAAATCCCTCATAGGTTTATTCAGGGCCTTGCATATCATGTCCCATTTTGTCCGTACTTCATTTGCTGCCAGCATCTACAAATATACCACCACGGTTTTCAATTCTTTTAATTTTTTTTAGCCCTCATTAAACAGGTGTTGTAATGGGTACAACAAGCAATCATATACAGTTATTTTGGTAGTATCATAGTTCCTTGAACAGTCCTGTGAACTGGATACTGCAATTTACGAGAACTCATTCACTTCCATATGTGCCAAGTCAGTTGCTTATCTACTTAATCAGCTGCAGTTATCTCATATGCCCAGAACCCTTAGACCATAATGTTTCCCAGCAACTTTTTTCCTAATACTAAGTTCCTGATCACAACAAAATCATATGAAATTATAGCCACCGTTCAAAAACTCTCAAGACATATTTGTTTGAAATCACTTTCCCACCCAAACACTCGTCAGTCCCGTGCTTCAATGGCGACTCTTACTGGCCCAGGTCAGGATTACATCTAGTGATTTTGTCCCCGTTGTGTGAGAACTGAATTCTCAAGAATAATATTTTATAGTACCCCCCGGTAGCTACAGAAGTTATTATTATTAATGCTGATACCACACTGTAAAGATCTGTTGTGTAATTCCTTTTTAACCAATCAGTATTAACTTCACACAAGAACGGAAGAAGATTACAGACAACCATCACCTGACACTTCTTGCAAAATGGCATCTTGACAAAGTCTGAGTGCCACAGCCGCGGGTCCTCTGTCTACCAACACAAACAGCTCCTTAGAGAAAGCAGAAGTAGTGAATGTATTTTCGTTCTTAACATATCTTGATTATACAGAGAAGTCAGGGTAGTGTACTGGAGGTCTGCCAGCGGAAGAAGATTAGTTTTCTGAATTAGCCCAGCCCTTGGAGCCTGGGAAAAAACATTTCTTTCTCACACATGTTTTTATTCTACCAAAGGAAGTTGTATTTTGGAAACTACTTCATCCTCTGTTCCACGTCAACATGTGGGACATTTATCTCAGTCACAATTTGTGGCTACTTACAATTATTCGTCCTAATCAAGATGATATTCATAATGCATACCATACTCACTCACTCACTCACTCACTCACTCACTCACTCACTCACTCACTCACTCACTCACTCACTCACTCACTCACTCACTCACTCACTCACTCACTCACTCACCCACCCACCCACCCACTCGCCCATTCATCCAATCACTCACACACTGATACCCACTGACTGACTCACCCACCCGCCAACCCGCCATCTGACCCATTCACCCACCCATCGATCCACCGACTCACTTATTCACTCACTTACCCACCCACTCACCAACCCACCCACCCACTTACTCACCCACCCACCCACCCACCATCTGACCTATTCACCCACCCACCCACAGATCCACCCACTCACTCATTCACTCACCGACGGCTTTGGTTTTGCAACTTCTTCTTGCGGCTTTGGTTTTGCAACTTCTTCTTGGTGCTGTTGATAGGCAATGACAATGTCCCTCAGGCTAGTGTTGACTTTAAATGGTTTGGTGATTGAACCACACCTCATGGGGCACATCGCCGCTGGAAAAACAAAACAGGACGTTTTAAGGAAAACTCAACTTCATGTCAATAAAGTGGCCTGCACACCGAGAAGACTCATTCGCGACTCGCTAAAGACACACTCAAGACGCGTTTTCAATGCGTCTTGTCCACGTCTTTCACGAGTCTTGAGGATGAGTCATGAGCGAGTCATGAACGAGTCTTTAGTTGCTGTGCCCGCACACCGCGAAGACTTGCTAAAGACAGGTCGATTCGCTGATGTGGCCAACGTAGAAAAGAAAATGACCAAACTGAGTACGAAGAGAAACCATTTGTTTCATCTCTTGTGCCAAAAAAGTCACAAATACGTACTGTTGGACAAGCCCGGTGTAATTATAACATTAACATGGATATATGAACTAGAATTATGGCATTGTGGTGAAAACATTATGTGCACATTTCTTGGTAAAATTTGGCAAACATCAAAAAACTATTTTGATTGTTGTATATATATATATACATATACATATACATATACATATATATATATATATATATATATATACACACATACACATACACATACACATACACATACACATACACAAACACATACACACACACACACACACACACACACACACACACACACACACACACACACACACACACACACACACACACACACACACACACACACACACACACACACACACACATACACATATACATATATATATAATGCATGTTTCATGATATATGTTACAGATTTAGCTTATAAATATTGTCTTACTGTAGAATTTGACAAGATGTTTTAGTAAAAATGGCCAAACACCACTGGACCCATGATTACTGCCACACCAGTATGATACCGGCATCTTATAATTTCAGCTTAGGAAGATCTATTGTAAATTTTACATATACGTACGCTACATGTCATATAAATTTATTTCCTCCGCAATCTTCCAAAATGCCCTTTCTTTTAAAACATGACTGAGATATTGCTTATCAGCGACGTCATAAAATAGCGGGAATGTTTGCCAAGATGTTATTAGGCGAGCCTCAACTTCCTCTGACCAAGTATCGGCCATATTCAACTTTGTACAATATATCATGTGACTTCAGAACCGCTGCCTATTGGAAAATGGGATTTTTGTGTCTCGTCTCAGCCGCAAATTGCCCGCACACCAAGTTTTGAGACATGATGCAGGCGAGAAGACGTCAAGACGAGGTCAAAACACCTCAAGACGCTTCCGAAAAATCAAACGTGTTCGATCCTCAAGACTCGCTCAGGACGCGCTCAGGATATGCCCAGGATGCACTCAGGATACGCTCACGATGCGCTCTAGACGGTCTAGAGGAGCCCGCACACCACAAAGACTCACTCACAATGTGCTGAAAACGCTTGCATCTTCAGCACATTGTGAGCGAGTCATGCGGGCTACTTTGCAGTATGCAGGCTACTTTAGTCCTGGCCTGGCCTGGCCTGGCCTGGCCTGGCCTGGCCTGGCCTGGCCTGGCCTGGCCTGGCCTGGCCTGGCCTGGCCTGGCCTGGCCTGGCCTGGCCTGGCCTGGCCTGGCCTGGCCTGGCCTGGCCCAATCAACAACTGACCAGTAGACCTGTTGAATGGCTGGCCAACCAATTGTCAGACAGCAGACATACTTTACTTTGACCCATCAAAATATCACCCAATAAGTAAAACATAAATATAATGTTTGCAAATAGTATACATATAATAATTAAGGATGGGACGAATAGTCGGTTCATATTAAAATTTCGAACATTCGAACGTTTTGTCGCTATTTGTTTTGATTCGAAAATTCGTAGCTATATAAGCGAATATCACTCGAATATTTTCCTTCATGTCCTCCACCTTAAAATCGGTCCCTGGCGATATTTCACTTTCTGACTTAACTATGAAAAAACTACAATCGCCAAACCACTCCTCACATATCTTATATGTGTACATATAGGTTACAAAATAAAATCACTAACATTACTTAAACGAATAAATTTCACAAAACAAACTCATGTAAAACTCGCCAGCAACGCAGTCCCAGCAGGACATCTGAACACCGTTCAGTATTCTAATCGAATGTTTGGAGCCACTGAATATTCTTATTCGATTTGTATTCGAAATTTGACAATATTCGATTTGATATTCAATTCGAATGAAATTCCAGATTTGTCCCATCCTCAATAATAACTACTACAGCAAGTATGTCTTGCTATGCTCTATTAAGTTTAAATGTCATGATCACTTCAGATACGTCACCAGACAGAGATGGGTGGAAACTTTGAAACTCTTCAAGATTAGAGGCAATTACAGAAAGGTAACAATGAGTTGCTTTCTCTTTTCAGCAATTATAATTTAACACAACATATAACCAGTAGCGCTAAATATAGTAATATTCAGGCATATATGACAGGATCTTGGGAACTGAGTATTTATAAAAGAAGTCGTTACAAACCTTTGCCTGCTGCTGCTACGATTCTGTCAAGACAGTGTTTGCAAAAGTTGTGACCACATGACAGTGTCACTGGCTCTGTGTACAACTCATAGCACACGGCACACGTCATAGAATCCTCCCAGACCTCCAGTGGATCTACCTGTAATTAACAGACATCAGGTATTGCAGCCACAGCTGTACTTAAAGCAACACTCCAATGTTTCACATATTTATGTCCCAGTTTCTTTTTGACATAATGTGTCAATGCATCAACCACCTTGATCCTTGTTAGCACCATATGAAAAAAAAACGCGATTGTTTTATGGCAGGGTTTCTCATACCTAAGAGCACGGAATGGTTAAGTACACTCTTATCCAAAAGGTGGACTTTTTAAATAAAATTAAAATAATATAACAGTGATAACTGCTGTCCTTTACTTGTTGCTCCAAGTGTGTGTGTGTGTGTGTGTGTGTGTGTGTGTGTGTGTGTGTGTGTGTGTGTGTGTGTGTGTGTGTGTGTGTGTGTGTGTGTGTGTGTGTGTGTGTGTGTGTGTGTGTATTCTTACTTATTCATTCGCTCATGCATGCAGCCACCCACCCACCCAATCACCCAGGGGCACCCACCCACCCACCCACCCACCCACCCACCCACCCACCAACCAACCCAGCCATTTTAATCAACTGATCTGAGTCACAAATTTCAGAAAAATTGATGATTAATTACTACTCACGCAATAGATTTGATAAACCTGTGTAATTAGGATGCCATTGGAATTTTAGTATACATATTTAACCACTATATCAAATGTCAATAGTGAATTGGATGCATTCATCCATCCTTACTTTAGGAGGATCCTTGTTGTCCTGACCCCGGACACTCTTTCCAGGCTTATGGTATTGACCTCCAGCAGGGTCGATCTTTGTGGGGAGAGATATAATATCAGTAGAAACACTTGTTAGCAACATCTGAGGAGGAGAGGCCCTGAATAAATCATCATTTTTAGATGGAAGGAACTGATTTGGAGATGAGCAGAAAGAGAAGGAAGATGGAAACTCTGGGAAGCGAAAAGATTTGGAGTGCAAAAAAGGAATAGAAATAATTATGACGGGAGAGGATTTGGGGGTACACTGCATGTAGAAGGACTATAAGGAAATTATTTGGGAATAATGGGAAGGAATGATTTGTCCTTGAAGAAAGAGGAATAGAAGACAGAAAAGGAAAGGATTGGAACAACAGGAAGGGGGAAAGGAATTAGAAGGAAGGAAAATGTATTAATCCATTGTACTATTGTTTCAATAACTTCTCTAAGTTTAGTTCTAAAATTTCAAGATGGTTCAAAACATCAAACGCACACAAAACCAGAAATGTGCTTAAATTTAATATGAGCTGTAAGGAATAAGTGTGAGATACTTCACCAGCACAGTGTGTGTGGGGGTTGTCTTTAGTTCTGGAAGATCAACTGTACTTGGAGACGACGTTTTCAATTTCTCTACTGCCGCACCCTGCTCAAACATATATTCACAAGAGTTAATGTCGTTTTAGTTCTGGTTTGAACCTGAATGACTTAGCATGAAAGTAACTTTAGATATCTCCACACTGTAGATCAACTATTATGTTAAAAGTACAAATAAACAGTATACCATAAGAGTAAATAACTTGAAATAATAGACTTGTATAATAATTAGATAAGAACAAATACAATAAAATAGTAATGATGAAAAAAATCACTCTAGTAATACATCTAGTGTGAGTAATGAATGGGGCAGTGATAAATAAAAATAAATTCATCTTTAGGATTTAGTAGATAATTGTGAAGTGATATAATAAGGTAATGTTTCAAAACTTACCAGAGAAATGAGCTGATCGCCTTTCACGCGACTGCAAACTTCTTCATCCTTATTGGTTGGGCCTATAAAATACCTGTGTTTCAGGTAACAGGCCACATCAAAAACACAATACTATCACTACAGAACTGGACAAAATAAACGTTTATATAATTATTAGCTGATGTGGGAGAAAAATACACGAAGATCTTAATTAAAACATAACCGTAGCAGGAATAAAGGCACAATTAGTTAGGGGTACCAGACCTTTGTGTGACAGAATTAGCAGGCTGGTGGTTATAAGTGCTTATCTGTGTAAATAAGGCACTAGTGCCTGACTCGTCTCACACTAGCTAATTTGGTTTACTGTTATTTCTGAGTGAATTGCCAAATGACACAGCAAAATTACTTGACTTTTAAGAATTCAGTCAAGAATAATTTCAAATTGCAATTTATACATAATAATGTCCTATGTATTTGAAAACATATTTGAAAATTTCAAATATTTTAGGAAAGTATATAAACACAAATATTTTTAATTTCTAACCATCAAATACAAATACTTTAAAAAAAGTATTTAAATGCTTTCAAATATAAATTTATCTGACCTCGTATCTGATGGTTATGCAATCATTCATGTGACACATTTCAATGGGACTAATATGCCCAACAATGGTCCCCTTAGCTAGGACTACCAGTACCAGGTGTTTCTGTGGTATTAGGGGTGACCCACCTGTGCCATTAGGCCTTGCCCTTTGACCATTAGCCACTGCCATGCTTTGTGTCAATGTCTGTCTGGTGAGTCAACCCAATGACATGGTCTCACAGCGACATCTGGCGGAATGGTAACAGTGTGATTGTGGCGTCAGTGAAAATGATAATGTAATGGTAATGCAGTAAAGTAATGTACTATTGCACTGACTTGACTGAGCTACAGTTCACTGATGCCAAGAACACCAATGGCCAACTGTCAATGTTAAAGGAACATGCAACCCAAAAAGTAAAAATTGCTTAAACCATTAAACAATGTTCATTGAATCATATCCCATATTTTGTTAATTTTTTCTGAAATGATTTGTTAACTTTTAAGGATAATTAGTGAACCTCCCTGGAGGCTGACATTTTGGACATTTCGGCTGTGGTCGTGTGACGTCACAGATCCACCACCGCTAGCGCCTCGGGTGGGCAAAACAAAACGAATTCTTCACGTACCCACTGAGTCTGAGATATATTCATCCATTTAATTAGTTACAGAGCGTTAGCTAAAAAAAAAAACGCCGTCCTTTATAATATAAACATTCATAAATAATAGGATAAAGAATAATGATGCTCAAGTAGAGACTGCAACAAAGGAAATCGCGCAATCCATTTTGGACTTGGTTGGTTCGACGGAGCTTAATAACTTTTATTATCGCCCACTTTCATATGTAAACAAATCGTTTATCCAACTAATTATTCCAGTCGACCGTCGTGCAATGAATATTTTACTAATCATTGATTTTTATTATAATAAAAGAAATGCATTGAATGATATTCTAGTACCCCATATATAGTATTTGCATACATTAAGATCGTCCCTTTAGCGAGACCCTTCTTCGCGTGCAACACCGACCCTTCGCTTCGGCCCCGAACTTTTCGTTCTGTGCACAAATTCAGTGGGGACAGTGGCTTCGTTCAACAGTCGTCTTTCACCCAATCCCGGCAACCTGTGTTCCATATCAACGGTGACATGGTCCTGGCAAACCATTTTCCGGTTGAAATTGAATGTTTCCACTGTCTGTATGACTCGTACCTATATTGTGGAGCCATTTGATCGCCAACTCGCCCTTCGACGGCGGGCTTCGTAGATAATTTATTGGCATTTGGACACATCTCTTTCCTTTCACGGACTCTTCTCCTGCCTTCTTTTGACATCCGCATGCTTGATATTCAAGCATTTCATTATCACAAGACTCATAAAACAACTCGATTCATGTCGCTATGCTAGTGTTTACATATTACGCTACGCCTATATCGCTGAGGTGGTGGACCGCCTACGTCACACTCACGCATTCTCTCGCGTTAATCTTCGTGAGTTCCCCGTGAAATGGGCAACAATGGCAGCGCCCATGGTCAGTGAAAATGCACGTTTCAAGATTAATTTTATGATGTATAACATTCTTACAAAATTAAACAAAAAATACATGTGTTACAATATTCTATCATGAATGGTATGTGGGAATTGGAGGGATTTTAACGCATTTTCGATACTATGGTTGCATGTTCCTTTAACATCTGATTCCACTTCATTCCAGGCCTAACATGTGGCTGTGACTCTGGCCATTTGCTGCAACATTCTGGCAACTTGATGTCGGTGCTTTTGTAATTAAACAATGGTTCACAGACAAATCGATCATGTTTGCTAATGATGCCTGAATAAATGTACGCTAGCTGGCTGAGTGAAAATACATGTAGATGCTCAGCAAATCTATGAAGTGATTAGAAAGTCTACATGGAAATGTATATTTGTACAGCAAGTTAGTGTGAGCACAGCAACTGGACTGTGGCATATTCTGACATATTAGTATATTAATTACATGTTAGTATAGAATGAATTTTCAGGATCCCACATTAGCAAATAACTTAGCACAAACACAAGTTTGACATACATTGCGAAATACGTGATACTACATAACAGTTTATCTGCTTGTCAAATACAATTTGTTGCTCAGATAAATATACAGCACACCTAGTTTATCTGATGGGTAGGTGATAATTATCAAAACATTTCTTGTCGCCTGATTAATAAGTATTCAATACAAACTGCATGACATTAAAATGTCTTCAGTATAACTGTTGTAAAATCTTACCAAAGATAACTTTAGAACACCAAACTGAGTGATTGCAAGTGAATCTGAAGCCACCATGATTCAACTTAGGCTTCACATAATTCTTACCTGGCATTCATTAACAACTGGTACTGTGAGAAGTCAGAACTGCACACCACTGCTGAACTTACAGAAATAGATTACATACTGTTATAGTAAATGTGTATATCTAGTACTGGCATGCAATTGCATCTAGGATATTGATTACTTCTTGAAATGGGTTTTTTGTTGACGTCACTTATTTGTCAGTGACAAAGCAACCGCGTGATCAGATAGCAATTCCATTTATTATTTACTCCATAATTACTTTGCTCAGCCAATCAGAAACTACCTGGTAATTCTTCATTGGGACTTCCTGGTACATAAACCAATCAGGCCAACTACCTATGTGTACTACCTGTAGAACGCGCTACCGTACTCTTTCTACTCAACAACCAACATACTTAGTTCATCTGCTACATTTCATCTCTAGAACCCTTAGATCATCTGTTCCTAAACAACTTTTTGTTCCTAAAATTAAGCAGAATTTTGGCAAATGTGCATTCATAAAAAAATGAAAACATATTTGTTTGAAATTGTTTTTTCACATTAAATTTTTGGCAGTTCCATGCTCCAGTGACAACTTTTGCCTGTCCCTGTATATGACTGACTAGCAAAATGATTTTGTTTGTTGTGCCTCTGAGTAGACAATAAAATATTATTTAATAATAATAAGCAAGGTCTTATTATTAAATAATATTTCATTGTGTATTATCTCATTTATTATTATTATCATCATTTATATATGTCTTGATTTTTGTAACAGGTTTCAACAGATTGCCATTCTAGGGTTCTAGCCCCTTTTTACATGTATAATTGGCCTACTAAATTTTTTTAGATTGCAAATCAATTAATTATAATTAAAAATATAATGTAATGCAATTACAATAAATGTAATCATCGTGGCCCATGTCACTGCATAAAAATTGCAAGTTTTAACCATTCATAGACATTATTGTCACAGACACAGACACTGACACTGTGACGTATCACAGAAACGATCAGTCTCAGACACTGGTCCAAATGACAGCCCATTTCTCGACGCATGTTGGTGTAACTTCATTCGTCGATCATGTTGGCGGAGTCTGGATGTTTTGTAAACATCACTCTGTGTCATAAAACCTACCTTGGTACACAATGCTGAGTAAACTTGCAGCTGTCGACGCTATTTTCTGTTCCGGGACGGATCTAAGTCTAACGGATTGTATGGACTATGGACGGTCACGGATTATACTGTCAAATCTGACAACCAGTCGAAATATGTCACGCATGCGCATAAAATAAAGTAGTTACCTAGCTTTATTTTGTCCATTACGATATTCTGAATGTATGGGGTACGTCGCAAAGTCTAGACTAGAGTCTAGAGTAGATCTCGAGCTAATTATTATCATATATTGGCTATTATTGTACACATGTCATTAGTATTGTATTTATTTTTTAATCATTTTTAATTTTATTTTATTTTATATTTATTTTTACAACTTATTTAATTCATTTCCTCATATATTTAGACATAACTTTTTAAATTTTACACTTATATTTTTACGTTGATCTCATTGCTTTGATTGTATTATATGTATTGTACTTTTTTTTTTTTTTTAATTGTATTTTATGTATACATATATGGACGTCTTGTCTGAAATAAACCTTATTATTATTATTATTATATACGACGCGGGTGTGTGGGTATGTTATATTACCAAGATGAATTAGCTTTATTAATTTTGAAAGGCTACGTAATGGTGAGTACTTGTGATTAAATAACCAGCATGTTCTAACAGTTAACACTGTTTTTCCCGAGTGGGGAAAACATGAAACGCGTTCCCGTTGATATGGCAACGACACGACGCGGCAACCGGAAGTAAACAAAGGTTAGCTTCGGTGGTATACCCAGACTCCGTGAGGTGGCAGCACTTTTCAACCCCTGGACTCTTCTCGGCGTAGTTACGCAGCCGACCGACAGTCGGTTAAGCGAGACTAGTCAGAGGTCTCTCAGTTCTTAGGTGGTTTCCTCCAAACAGTGTGTGTGTGTGCGTGCGTGCGTGCGTGCGTGCGTGCGTGCGTGCGTGTGTGTGCATGTGTTTTAAAATTGTAAAGGTATTACATAAACGTAAATATGCGTGTGCGTGCGTGTAACAAATTGTTTGTTTGTTTGTTTGTTTGTTTGTTTGTTTGTTTGTTTGTTTGTTTGTTTGTTTGTTTGTTTGTTTGTTTGTTTGTTTGTTTTACAAGCAATTTAGGTGATCGCATGGGTGTCGCGAAAGGGAGGTTCGTGATAGTTGTTTGAAAAGCTATATGGGGTTTTCTATTTCAGTGGTGTGCAATCTCTGTGCATGGTGCTGGTTGTGTTATTTAATATTTTGTAGAATGTCATATGGCGTGTTTAATAATCCCGCGTCGCTCAAGAGTGGACGGCCAAGTGTTTGGCGTGTATGGTCGTTTTTGACGAATCTGGCTGCATATAGTGCTGTAGTGCTATTTTTTCGAGACGTTTAATTTGGGTGATGATATTTGGGTTCCATATAGGAGAGGCATATTCAAGTTTTGGTCGGACTATATCATGTCATAGGCAGTTTTTTTACAACAGGTTTGCATGATCCAAGGGTTCGTTCGATCATACTTGAAACTTTTGAAAATATGGAAACTATACATGTCAGTACATGATATGATTCGCCTAGGTTAGTTTAGTATCGAGTTTTACACCAATACATGGGTGGCTGGAGACTGTGGAGAGTGGCACACCACAGAGGGAATACGAATGTAGTATGTGTTTTGTTTGTTATTGGGATATGTGCACATTCGGACATGTTAAACTCTAATTTGATCAGGTCAAAAAAGGTTCGAGACACAAGTCATTGAACTATAGACCAGAGAGTTTAACATCGGTGTTTTGCAAACTACTAGAAAGACTAATTAAAGATGACTTGTTAAAAATAACTTGATAAACCCTTCTCAACATGGGTTTCTAAAAGTGAGGTCAGGCTTAACATAATGTTATGATGTTTTTTGGAGGATGTTGCTACCAGTGGGAAAGATACTGTGTCCGCGGGATGTGGTTTGTTTTTGATAGGAACTAACGGAAGAACTCTTCCTTTTTGCCATTTTGCGCGCGAGTGTAATATGAGTAGACCGGTGTGGACGAACATCTTCTGCCCTAAACGCAATTCAGCATAACAAGCAGTAAGTAATAGTTATGATTTGGACGGGTGAAAGGATGCGTGATTCATCTAATTGATAACAGGACATCAACATGCATATCAATATATATTTTAATGATATGTATATATCCGTCCAGCTGCATTTTGTTATTATATATCAGTTTAAGCCACACAATACGTCACAAACACACTAACAAGAAGCAGTTGTAAACAAAAATATGGTCTTTTACATTATTCTTATTCATAGTATTAGCACATTATACATCCCGCAATGATATATTATATATATATATATATATATATATATATATATATATATATATATATATATATATATACATATATATGACGTTACCCGGAACTATCCTCTCACGCCAGAGATCACTTCTACCTATTACGTCACTACATGCATTCAATACCCCTAATATATTCCTTTGCAAAACTCGTCTTTTAAGCTTAGCCAGTGAAATCGCTCACGAAGAGTATAGTTGGCCTCTTGTCGTGTGATATAATGTTGTTGCTGTTCGTGTTACGTGCACTGTTTGGAGTGTAGAAGCAACTATTCGAATAAACAAAACCATCCAGGTGTCCGTGCGTTTCGGCGGACAGTCGTTATTCTGGAATTCCCGGAAACAATTCATCCTTTCACCATGTTTGCGCTGTTGTCACGCGTGACACAGTCGCGATTGGCGAAGTAAATAAACTAGTTCGATTCAACAAAATCATGCACTTTTCGTTCAGAGTCTGCCAGGGCTAATTACCATAGCAAACAACCGTGGCTTGCGGTGACGACCGGGACTACAGAACTACTGGTTGTACAATATCACAGAATGGAGCTCCTTGTATTGCTTTGTCATTCGTACTTGCACACATAAGTTCATTATTTCGAATATCGTATGACATATCGTATGCAACCACTGTGTGATATTCACCAAGTAATGTGAAACTGGACATGCATACTCCTAACGTATAAACGTTGATGAAACTCATTTAAAAGGTTTCTCAACTTGCTTTGCTAAATCAAGCAGCAACGCCCACATGTAAATGTTGGATTCAATTCAATCATCAGTTACAATGTCATATCTAATAATGATCAGTGACATTATTCTAAGGCAATCAATGACTGGTCTAAATTATACAAATAATTAAGAAATGACCTTACGCCTGATGGTTACCGTCCACCCACAGAGCGTATCACAACTGTTCTCATAGATATATGTCTAAGTCAAAGTCTGGTTGCATCGCTTCAATGTCCTTGCTGATGTTGTACGTCACTATTGTCACCCACTTTACAGTGTCCCTTCCAATTGTCGCACATACACGGACACGTCTAGAGTACTGTAAATAAAACGACGGCTGTCACTAATAAGTGTTTTGTGCATTGAATAGCTTTTTACTTACACGGCAACGACGGCTTATACTAACAGAAGTGCTTCGGCATTCGCTAACATGTGTGATTATAGGCATAACATGCCCAAGGAGAGAGCATTGGGTGAAGTCATTTCCACCAGAATATAAGATTTGCTTCACACGGTCTCCAATGATTCGGCTATCTGTGCACTGCTCGTATGTGCCCCCTTCTGTGCAGCTGTCTTTGCTGGTGCCCCCCTTTGTGAACCATTCTCATTTGTTGCCTCATTCTGTGCACTGTTGGTTGGCTGGGTCCACGTATCCTCATCGTCGTCATCATTTTCATTTTTGTTTGGCCTAGTAGTCTTGACGTTGTTGTGATCCTTGGGATCAGGTGGCGTGTGACGTGATTAGGAAACTTGACCAGAAGACGGAACGGGGCGGTGTGTGGCCGTCTCTTGGATGAACTCAAACACATTCTTCTGTCTCTGTGGGGCGCGGTCGTGAGAGCTTGCATAGCTGTTACCACCACGATTACTTGTGCTGCCACGTGCGCTTCCACCAAAGTACGCACTGTAGTCACATATGTATTTCCATACGTCTGCTGCAACACATCACATACAGACATTGAACTGATGTCAGATCTTAAATGCTAGACTGCCTGTCTAGTTTTGTACAAGAAGGATTTTATTTTGTTCCATCTTTTAATTATAACAAAGCTATGTCTTATTGGTAGAGTAGTTGACTGGGTTTGACATACCGGTAACCTTTTGTCAATCAGTGTTTATTTCCAACAACCAACAACGCAGATTATGTCTTTATGTAATATAATACAATTTCCAACATGAAACAAACACTATAAAAAGACGTCCGAATTGCTACACTGTGGAACGTGTGATATGCTCTTTTACTGATGAAGTGCCTATACAGGATTTCTATTGCTCTTTGTAATGCAATGGTAAATAACGTTTACTGTCTGTCTGATTTCGGTAATTTTTCTATACATGTATATTAATTCTGGCACACACTGCAATTAAAATATGAAATACAAAATACATAATAATAAATTTTCCATAAAAGATGGAATATGTAAAGAACCATCAGATCCAGGGTAAATGAAACTTACCAACAGTTAAGCCGCAGTCTTTTATGACCTGATGAATGTCGGAGATGTCTTGCGTGAGTTTGTTGTCTTTGTAAGTGAAGTAGCAGACATCACGTCCAGCCACCGCAGCCGCCATCAGTTGGATGAGAGCTGGCATGACAGAAGTTGGTGACGTCAACTGATGGTGATGACACCGTTGGAACACATGCACTCATGTATGTGTTCCAGTAGTGGATGGTGACTTCCGACACCGTTGGAAAACATGCACTCATGTGTATGTGTTCCAACACACATGGACTCGCACGCACACATAAACACACAAACACGCACGCATATACACATACAAATACACGTACATACAAACACACATACATACAAACACATATTGGACGGACGGACGGACGGACGGACGGACGGACGGACGGACGGACGGACGGACGGACGGACGGACGGACGGACGGACGGACGGACGGACGGACGGACGGACGGACGGACGGACGGACGGACGGACGGACGGACGGACGGACGGACGGACGGACGGACGGACGGACGGACGGACGGACGGACGGACGGACGGACGGACGGACGGACGGACGGACGGACAAATCAGAGAACAACGTTGTTTTAATAGATACTCCTTAATAGTTTTGATAACGTCATGTAGAAAATGGTATTAATAACATTTACCTTTCAACCTGTGATCACCTCCAAAAGCTCCACAACCCCAGTTTCCGGTGGCAACAGCAGTTCTGTGGGGCTGATTATACGGGTCATAAAACCCGACATAAGCCTGCCAAGAAAGATGCTTTGAATAAATCATGATTTCAGAAAACAAATAAATACGTATGTATACAGAGAATAATCACATTCATTTGAAGAAGTACTCACTGTAATATATATATATATATATATATATATATATATATATATATATATATATATATATATATATTACAGTGAGGTATATATTATATATATATATATATATATATATATATATAATATATATATATATATACACATATATATATATATATATATATATCTGAAGGATTAGACCAAACTCTTTAAACATGTATGAAAATATACATAATATACAAATATTAGGACGTACTCGTAGTAGATATGACAGAATGCTGGATATACAGTGTGTCTCACTCAAGGCCGCTTAACTAATTACCTTGTTGAGCTCTCGGCTCACTTTGGAAGCTTCAAATTGATTCGACTGACGGTTCAACATTAGGGCATCAATGGCGACAAGTTGTGTGCAGCGACGGCCCCAACCATCTCTGCAACCACATGGCACGTTAGTAACATATTACACCACGCGAGAATTAATACACATATGTTAGACCACGCGAGAATTAATACACATACATTAAAGCTTTATTGCCATATTCAACGTGCATTACATGATGAATTGGAATGTAGTCTGGCATTGACTCATATAGTGCCTATATATACAATAAAATTAAATATGGCAAATAAATATAAGATATAGATATAAGATATACATTGTACATAATTTGTTCTTTAAGAAAATTTAATATAATAAATAAATAAAGACAAAATTTAAATAATAGATTATCTATTTAACAATAATTGTGGTGTAAACTAGTTAATAAATAAATATATATATAATGTCCTTTAAAATTGTTTAATATATATATATAAATTATCTTCTAAAAATATAATTTAAATTAGTAAACATACATTATAAGAGGACTAAAATATCATTTAAAACTTGTTGTCAAATGCGTACGTAACTTCAGGCGAAATGTGTATAAAGATAGTACTGGTGTATAAATATATTGTTTGGTGCACTCTTATCAGAAATGTGTTAACTCTATCTCCAAACAAATCACACTGCTATTTCATAATGATTGACTAATAAGCTCCATTTACATACCCTTATCGGTGAGAATGAATTATGCGAGTTCCTACATATTTTCAAATTGTATTGAGTTTTCCAAAATATATCTATATATTGAGTTTTCCAAAATATATCTGTACAAATTGTCATAATCAATTAATATTAAAAAAGAAGCTCTCAGTGGTATATGACATAGTACATAAAATAAGTTATGCAACTTCTTTGTTAACTGTGCAATCAAATAATAATGTAATTTAGTAACCTACACCAACTTACAATTACCTCCAGAGATGATATGTCCACTAATTTCTAGAGAGCTAGATCAACTATTGATGTCTATTTGTAGAGAAAGTGATTATGTCACGTTTCACTTGTGATTAACTAAACCTACAATTTATATGTAAACCAGGTTCTACCGTGCGTGCGTGCGTGTGTGTATGTGCGTGTGTATGTGTGCATGCGTGAGAGTGTGTGTGTGTGCGCGCGTGTGCGTGCGTGAGTGCATGTACTACCCACCGCGGCGTCTGGTCATCGTATCCACCGTCCCACTTAAATGACTTCGCATATCCCGTGTACTTGCTGTAGCGCTGAGGACCTGAGACAAAAACAAACTGACAGTCAACGTATGTGTTTGTCAGAGGCAAATGAAATTTACTCGTAGATAGATAGGTAATTGTTTCACTCGGCAACATTTTATTGTACACTATTTTCGATGGCTGATGTTTGTCATTGGTAGATGTACTAGTACTTGTGTTTTGTCACCCGTGAAAGGCCTAGAAAGACCCTTGTTCTCAGACCACTGACCAGGAACGGGCTCATTCAAACAATGGGACACATACCCAGCCTGACAAAGAAATTAAGGGTTGAGAAATGTCAATCCCTCAACCAGATGTATATTTTATATTGTAGCATTTGGTCAATCAACAGGAATATACCTAAGATTTTATTTATGTAGCTTCCAACAGTCAGATGCTTACATCAATTCATTCTATAATTGTATTTATTGTATTTTTACATCAATTAGTTAAGTTCGCTTGGTACTTTAAGGTAACCCACTTATAATACTATGCACATTGGCTCCCTCTCAGGAAGTAGAGACATTGCACTCAGACTCACCTGTGATGACAATTGCCTCTTTGTCATCAAGGACATCTGTGAAAAGCAGTGACACAAGGAGCTCAGGACAGATGACAAAGCGGATTTCCTCCTGCACACAACCTTCTCCCAACACACCACCTCCAATGTACTTGTTGGCAAAGTCCACCTGCAAGTAGAATAATGATTGATCCCTCCAATGTACTTGTTGGAACAGTCCACGTGCAAGTAGAACCACCATTAACATCTCCACCAATGAACTTGCAAAGTCCACCTGCAAGTAGAGTCATGGCTGACACCTCCAATGTACTTGCAAATTCGATCTGCAGGTAGAGTCACGGCTGACACCTCCAGTGTACTTGCAAAGTCCACCTACAAGTAGAGTCACGGCTGACACCTCCAATGTACTTGCAAATTCGATCTGCAGGTAGAGTCACGGCTGACACCTCCAATGTACTTGCAAAGTCCACCTGCAAGTAGAGTCACAGCTGACACCTCCAATGTACTTGCAAATTCGATCTGCAGGTAGAGTCACGGCTGACACCTCCAATGTACTTGCAAAGTCCACCTGCAAGTAGAGTCACGGCTGACACCTCCAATGTACTTGCAAAGTCCACCTGCAAGTAGAGTCACGGCTGACACCTCCAATGTACTTGCAAAGTCCACCTGCAAGTAGAGTCATGGCTGACACCTCCAATGTACTTGCAAAATCCACCTGCAAGTAGAGTCACGGCTGACACCTCCAATGTGCTTGCAAAGTCCACCTGCAAGTAGAGTCACGGCTGACACCTCCAATGTACTTGCAAAGTCCACCTGCAAGTAGAGTCACGTCTGACACCTCCAATGTACTTGTTAGCAGCAACGTTGCACCTACCTGCAGCATGCCGTCTCCGTGATCCTCTATGGTTCCTCCCGAGGAGACGTGAAGTTGGAGGAAGGTGTCCCGACACTTCTGCCATTTGGGAAGTTTGTCCTGTGTCACCACCTGTCGGCTGTAGGTGATGTTACCCTGGGGCACTACAATTAATTATACCATCATTATGTCTAGAACATTGCATAGAACTAGTCAACCGAATTACAATTACTCAAATTCATTTTCAGACAGTGTTCAAATTAGATTCCCGTAAGTTGTGAAACCAGACTCACTGCGTTCTGTGACAGTCTTGAAGTAGTGCATCAGACACTTCAACTTCTCACGTGTCTTCTGTGGTGCGCCACTTCGGTATAACCTGTAAATGTTACATATACATAGACTACGTCAGCCATTTACATTATCATTGGCAAGGATTGAACATGCATTGTCGGACTTTATTATGGAATTATGAGTCTATTTATCTAACCCATCCAGATTCCACTGTTACATACAGTTATACATGTACTGGTATATAATATGTGTGTTTATCAGTTAAACAATAAAATTCAGGTATTATGGTGATTTGTTAAAAGTTCGTCTTTTAAGAAAGAAGTTAGAAAGAGAATAAATAAATAAATAAGCTTCTATAACACTGTACTAATTCAGAACAGGGCAAGCAGTACCAGTATTACTGAGAATATTATTATAATCGTGTAAATTTCACATATGAACTTTATGCAAGATCTGCCATAATAAGAAACAAATTATCATGACAAAAATAATCACCTGTTAAAGTTAATCGCAGCATTTTTGGATCCTTTCTGGTAATTGGTACTTGCAGGGAAGGTGCAGAAGAAGGCGTTTGCGAGGAGACAAGCTGCCTGCTCCTGGGACAATGTGACGGAGTGAGCGACTCCCTTCCTCAACAGAGGGATAGGCTGAAACCACAAGGTACAGGACATATTCACCAACAACGTTTGTCCTCTGTTGAAGTTGGTAGAGGCAATGTTCCCTGTAATGAGAGGAAATCAAGAATCAGAATATTCTGATTGAAAACTAGTGCTTGAAAAGAACAAATCACTTTAATAACGTGATAATGATTACATAAATATTTTTTTATTCATTTTATTTGTGGTTGTGGTGAAATAGTAATACTTATTAATAAAAACATTGTTTTCATACAAACTAGTATAATTGTATTATTTGTATAATGTGTGTATGTGCTTGGGTATATCCATATGAACAACGTCTGCATGTGTGTGTGTGTTTGTGTGATTGTGTGTGTGTGGGTGTGTGTGTGTGGGTGTGTGTGTGTATGTTTGTGTATGTTTGTGTGATTGTGTGTGTGTGATTGTGTGTGTGTGTGTGTGTTTGTGTGTGTGTGTGTGTGTGTGTGTGTGTGTGTGTGTGTGTGTGTGTGTGTGTGTATGTGTATGGTGTGGTGTGTGCATGTCTGTGTGTGTGTGTCTGTGCGTGCGTGTCTGTGTGTGTGTGTTTGTGTGTGTGTATGGTGTGGTGTGTGCATGTCTGTGCGTGCGTGCGTGCGTGCGTGCGTGCGTACGTGCGTGCGTGTGTCTGTGTCTGTGTGTCTGTGTGTCTGTGTGTCTGTGTGTCTGTGTGTCTGTGTGTCTGTGTGTCTGTGTGTCTGTGTGTCTGTGTGTCTGTGTGTCTGTGTGTCTGTGTGTCTGTGTGTCTGTGTGTCTGTGTGTCTGTGTGTCTGTGTGTGTCTGTGTGTGTCTGTGTGTGTCTGTGGTTGAGAATGAGTGGATTTATAAAAACAAATTCCTATCTTATTTATGCCAGTTAATTAAACAAAAACACTATCAAATAGTAAAATATTTACTTTGTTCAAATTAACAGCTGATTTTGCTGAGTGAAGTAGTTCATTTAAATAGGAATACTAATATTAGCCTTGTTAATATGCTGCATGTTATTATCGGACCAGTCAAGATGCCAATATGTTTTGATTAAAATATTAGTTATGTTCTAAAATTCTGCACATAATGTATGTATGTACGTATGTATATATATATTATATATATATTATATATATATATATAATATATATGTATATATGTGTATATATATATATATATTATACAAATAAAGAATCCAAGCATTTATGGAATTTAATGTCATTTTTGTTAGAAAAGGGCTGTTGAAATAAGCAGATCACAGGTGTAAGTTCAATGTGTAACTTGATTGCCAGAATAGTGTCTGCTGGTAGTCAATCTGTTAACATTCACAAGGATCTTCTATATTTAATAATGATAACTGCTGCTACATTCTGTGTAACAAAACCAGTTGTGTGAAAACAAACACACTTACCTGACTACACAAACACACTTACCTGACTACACAAACACACTTACCTGACTACACAAACACACTTACCTGACTACACAAACACACTTACCTGACTACACAAACACACTTACCTGACTACACAAACACACTTACCTGACTACACAAACACACTTACCTGACTACACAGCTGAGGCAGCTGAAGAACCAATTCTGTCATCTTTGGAAGAATATTGTCAAAGAAATCAGCCCTCTTTGTATCGTCAAGATGCTTTGAAATCAACAAAATGTATATTTGTCATACTCCAAGATTAATTATAATCATAGCAGTCTGAAACGTGAAGTTTGTTTGTGACATACACTATATGAATCATTATAATGACGCATTGTGATTCATATATTAATATTAATTGTACCTTATAGGATAATGAATATACAAGAAAACCCATTCTCACATCAGAGACAATAATTGATACAATGATTTGTTGATTTAACATTGGATACGTACTTCATTTAAGAAGACTTTCAGACCATCCATGTCCCCCTTGTCGTTGTAGCTAAATATGGTTTTCTGCAAAATGGAAAATGACATTAATGTTTTAACGCTGCGGTTAGTTGACTTTCTACGATTACTCAACAAAGGATTTATTACAGGTTTTACTAACTTTGCTTACACAGGCTTCATCTTTACATTAGAGTGATATCTGATGTTTCTATTGTTTAGCACTGACATTAGGAATGTCTTCTATGGATGCAGTCTAGCAAAAAAGCACATACTATTATAAACATAAGGCATACTGACGAACGGATGAGTTTTCTGTCCAATATGTATAAATTGAATGATATGTGCAATGTTTCTGTGTACCTTCCAGATCACTGCTTTTAAGTGTAGCCGGTTGAGGCTAGGCAGTACAGAAGAGAAAGAATCTGCACAAAACATGTGTATTACCTCCAAGTCATTGAAGTCCATAATCGGTTGTTGAGTCAGAGCCTTGGATATCGCATTCCATTTGGACCTTGTGTTTTTTGTTGAAATCTACAAAACAACATTGTTATTCTATTTAATGTTATTTTCACCTATCAGATTGTTGTTTATAAATTAATCATCAGCTGCTAAGTATGTAGTGCATATTTGTTGTATTACTTCATATTTCTGAATACTCCGAATTGTTCCAGTTCATTTAACTGTCTGAGTGAGTATCTGGCTATAGAGAGTCTGGACATTTCTAGTAATTTGAACTGGTCAACCATGTGATGAGATGTAGTTCTTTGAGCATTTATATGGACTAGATATTGCTCTTTATGAGAACTGATTCACTTCCATGTGTGCCAAGTCAGTTGCTGTTTTAAGTGAATGCTGCTACCACAGATTAAATATAGCTACTATGTTATTCTGACTTAATCATTTGTAATAAATCAGTACACGTGTACCAATAAACTTCAAAAATAAAAAAGGTTACTCTTACCTGACACTTCTTGGAAAATGGCATCTTGACAAAGTCTGGGTGCCACAGCCGAGGGTCCTCTGTCTACAAACACAAACAGCTCCTTAGAGAAAGGGGCGGTAATAAACAAACTTATAATGATGTAATGTATTTTGTTCTTAAAACATTTGAGACAAGTTTGTTTCCATTACTCGTTTTATCATTTTGACCATGGGTGTGTACTGTTGATGAATAGTTATGAAACAAATATTTCTTTCATATCAAATAAATATGTGACACAAAACCATAATCAAAGAAACTTAGATAGGACAAGTTTGTTATGGTTAGTGGTGCTTCTACCAATTAATCACCCAGTAATTTTAACTACCATTATCTTGTATGTAAATAACATGTGTAGCTTTTCTACGTTAAGTTAGTAAGTAAGTAAGCTTTATTGGGAATTGCATAATCACGTACAACATAAACAATCATAAGAATCTATAAAATAATATACAATTCCAGGGTGACAGTAGAGCCAATTAAGGCTGTGACCAGTTTGTTAATATTTTTGAAAGTGAGATACTAATGATTAAGGTAAGTAAACCTCTTCAGCCTCAGCCTCATCCTCAAAGAACTATATTACTAACAACACTACTATATGGTAAAACAGGATTTACTGTGTTGGTTCCATTTATATGAACTAATGGCACTTATTTGATTACCATTTAACCATTTTATGAAATGTCAGCAGTGAATTGCATTCATACATATGTACTTACCTTACGAGGAGTCTTGCTGGCCTGACCCAAGCTACTGTCTGCAGCAGGGTTGTTGCCAGTATATGGGCCAGTCCTTGTCTACAAACAGACACACTTACTTGTTAACAACAAGAGGAGGAAGGAGAGAAGGAAGTAAGATCAATGAACTGGCATAGCACAGGAAGGAGAAATTGGTGTAGCAGGAAAATTAAAGAGCTCCTTGCATTGTTGTTTCAACAGCTTCTATATATTTGGTTCTAAACATTCAGGAAGTAAAAATTTTGCTTAATAAATTACACAATGGTCAAAACATTCGACAAATGCAAATAGAACAAGAAATGTGCTAGAATTCAGTGATTTAATTCAATGGGGGCTCTAATAAAAAAGTGTGAGATACTTCACCAGCACAGTGTGTTTGGGGGTTGTCTTTAGTTGTGGAAGATGAACTGTACTTGGAGACGACGTTTTCAATTTCTCTACTTCCACACCCTGCTCAAACACATCATATTTCCAGGAGTTAATGTCATTTTAGTTCTGGCTTGAGCTTGAATGGCTTCACATTAATAATGTCTCTCATTAATGAACCATACAATAAATATGCATTATCTACTTATAGTAAAAGTCTTCCCACTAAATGGGTATTAATTACTGTTAGAAATATGTAAAATATAGGTGTAACTTTTCAACACTTAATAATTAATATATTTATTTCAAAAAGTTAATAAATATTTTCACACATACATGTTAGAAGTACAAATAATCAATATACCATAAGATAAACCAATTTTAGATCACATAATTGTATAAACATCATAAGATAAAAACAAATAAAATAAATTAGGAATGATAAAATACAAATCAATGAAATTTTAGCAATACATTTAAGTGTAACCAACAATAAAATAAAAAAAGGTGTACCTTTAGGATTCAGTGATACAATTAGGTAATTATCTAAAACTTGCCAGAGAAATGGGCTCATCCCCATTCAGGAGACTCCAAACGTCTTCTTCCTCCTTATTGGTTGGGCCTATAAAATACCATTGTTTTAGATAACACGGATAACAGGCCACAACAAAACAGGTGAGAAAACTTCATTTATTACATATTCTAAAAATCACTACTATGACTGCAGGACTGGACAAATTTAACTTTTGCATAATTACAAGATGAATGGGAAGAATTATGGATGAAAATATTCATTAAAACAAGTTACCACAGCAGAAATACAACACAACACAGATTATAACATAATCGTTATCATCAGACATCTCAATGCGACCATTTATTAGTCACTGTTGCACTATGTTGTTTACAACATTGGTCCCCTTAGCTAGTTGTTGCCATGGTTAGGGTGACCCACCTGTGTCATTAGGCCTTGCCCCTTGACCATTAGCCACTGCCATGCTTTGTGTCAATGTCTGTCTGGTGAGTCAACCCAGTGACATGGTCTCACAGCGACATCTGACGGAATGGTAACAGTGTGATTGTGGTGTCAGTGTAACTCAACTGTAAACAGTAATGTAATGGTAATGTAATAATGTAGTGCCGTGCCGTGCCGTGCCGTGCCGTGCCGTGCCGTGCCGTGCCGTGCCGTGCCGTGCCGTGCCGTGCCGTGCCGTGCCGTGCCGTGCCGTGCCGTGCCGTGCCGTGCCGTGCCGTGCCGTGCCGTGCCGTGCCGTGCCGTGCCGTGCCGTGCCGTGCCGTGCCGTGCCGTGCCGTGCCGTGCCGTGCCGTGCCGTGCCGTGCCGTGCCGTGCCGTGTCGTGTAAACTATGTAATGTAATGTAATGTAATGTAATGTAATGTAATGTAATGTAATGTAATGTAATGTAATGTAATGTAATGTAATGTAATGTAATGTAATGTAGTACTGCACTGACTTGAGTCACATGTCACTGGTGCCTATATCTGAATCAGATATACAGATAACAGGTCACTAATGCCAGGATCACTGACAGCCAACTGTTAATGATAATATCTTATTCCAGGTATAATAATTGGCTGCGACTATTGACTATTTTTAGTGTAGCCCTTCTACTAATGCTTCGTAAAAATTCAGCTAACACAATACCATAGTTTATGTCAATCATGGTCTAATGACATACTCTTTAACTTAGTAGAAACAAAATGCTCGCTTTGATAGTTTTCTGGGAAACATGAGTAACTCAACTAACCCGTTGGATCAACAAACACTGCCTTACTCTAAAAACAAGCCACAAACCTTGAAAACAATATATAAATAATAAAATCTACCATTTTTACAACTGCTTAGCAACCTTATGAAAGGTTGCACTGACAAAACAAACATAACTATTAAAATGCACACCAATTCATTATAATGGAAAATATACATTCATGCAATTACTACCAGTATGTATGGATTCATCATGACTCAAAATAGTATATTTAACCTGATTAAAGTGACTGGCTTACACTTGCATGTTTAAATTTAGGCCTTTGGCCTTTGTTGGCACTTGATTATCAAGTGTGGTCTAACTGTGTGACTGTCTTTGCATTTATACCACACGTTATGACAGCCTTGTCTGACTGAAACGTTTCTCTCTCTCTCATATATATATATATATATATATATATATATATATATATATATATATATGAGAGAAAAACTGTTCAGTTGTTATATATATATATATATATATATATATAATATATATAATATATATATATATATATATATATATATATATATATATATAATATATACATATATATATATATGTATATACATACATACATACATACATATAAATAAAAAATTGTAAAACTTCTATAGCACCTATATATCCTTAAAACGTCCACGCTCCCAGGTGCAACAAACAAAATGATATGGCTAGTTATACACAGGGTCAGGCAAAAGTTGTCATTGGAGCATGGAACTGCTGAACATTTATGGTGGAAAAGCAATATAAAACAAATATGTTTTCAATTTCTTACAAATTTAATCATAATAGAAAGTTGATTCCAAATTGTTGGCACAGCCACAGAGAAAGCAGATTTGTCGATATTCAGCTTAGTCTTAGGAAATAGATGACCTAAGGGTCTCAGAGAAATCAGAGAAATGTAGCAGATTAACTAAGTATGTTGGTTGTTGAGTAGAAAGAGCATGGTATGGAACAGCAGCAAATGTTCTCCCCCTTGATTTAATTTGTCTATGCATGGTGACCATACCCAGCAATGGATAAGAGGATATGAACATCCTGGAATGAGGCCAGAAAGCCGGAATGTAGTTGTTCTTACTTGATCTTCCTTCTTGATCTGTTTAATTGTATTTTATTTATTCAGTCAAAAAAGAGTAATCTGAATAGATTTAATTTTTGTGTCATCTGTAAACATATCTTGGTGTTACAGATAAGTATGTCAAGGAAATTAAAGATCAAGCTCTACATGACTGTCACTAGACCAGTACTTCTGTATGGAGCAGAATGCTGGACAGTTAGAAAGAAGGAGGAACAGATTCTCGAGAAAACAGAAATGAGGATGTTGAGAAGAATAAAAGGAGTAACATTGAGAGACAGAGTAAAGAGTGTGGACATCAGAAAGGAGCTAGGTGTGAGTAGCACACAAGAGAAAGTAAGAGAAATGAGACTACGCTGGTATGGACACATGCAGAGAATGGAAGAAAACGAAGTGAGAGCAGTTGGTGACATGAGAGTGTCAGGAAAAAGGCCAAGGGGGAGACCAAGAGGGAGATGGGTGGATGGATAGCGTCTGAAGGGATATGCAGACACTGCGGATCACCCCGGAGGATGCGCAGGAGAGAACATTCTGGAAATCAAAAATTCGGGCACTGACTGCACCTAGGGGGGAAAGGCGAAGAAGAAGAAGAACTCAAAGTGACACTTAGCAAACTTTCGTGAATGCTGATATAGATGGAAATGTGTAAAATATTGTAAAACCTTAATTTATTCTTTAGATCTATTTATTTTAATGTTTTAAAGTATTTATTAAAATATTTTATTGAAGTATTTTTATCAGTTTAGTCAAATAATCACAGAAAATATGTTTTAATGTCTTAACCTATTTAAATTACCTTTATAGATGCATTTCAAATAAATTATTCTCTACTTTTTTTAATTAATTTTATATTTATGCTAATGTTTTAAATTATATATTATTTCAATCTATTTTAACAAATATATTTTGCATGTTTTATGTACCTATTTCAATCTGTATTGATTGCCCAGAGAATTAAATAAACCATTATAACTCTCTGAAATCTTTTTAAGACGACAGATAAGTATGTAAAATAAGCTCAATAAAAAATTTGGTACGTTTTGTCAATGTCATTGGTATATCATAAATAAATTTGGAATTAAAATGTGATCTGTCCCCAACCAAACCGAAACTACCAATTTTTTAGGCATCACTAACGCAAGTCACACGTCTGTCATTTGCATATATTACAATCTAATCCGTCATAATCTATTAATTTTGTTGCGTTAAGTCGTATTTACCATGTAACAATTAAAATAAACTACTTAGGGTATGATAAAAATTTATTAATCGTGATCATATGATCTAGACTACGAAAGACTACATGACTACATGCCATGGTCGCGCACTTATCGAGACTTGCTTCCTGAGTACTTACTCTCAGGCAGTGTCAGTGTAAATTCATTCGTTCCGCTGGCTTATGCCAGTTATATGGTGGAACATAATTATCGTCTGAGAGTTTCGTCAGCAACACTTTGCACAAAACCTACCTTAATGCACAGTGCTGATTAAACCTGCAACTGTCAACGATAGTTTCTGTTTCGGGACGGCCGGATCTAATGGATTCTTGACAAGTTCGGCCACCGTTCGGTACAGTACAGTAGGTAACGCATGCGCGTAGAATGAGGTCAGGCTACATTTTGAACACTAAAATACAATATGCATGTAAGAAGGCAGCATAACGGTGTGTATTTGTGATGAAACGATCATTACGTTCTGTTCTCAATGTTTGCTCAGCATGACATTACGTTGGTACGTTAGAGTAAAGTGGGGAAACGCTATCCCCTGAAACGCGTAGTCGTTACTATGGAAATGACCTGACTCGGTGACCCAACACCCGGAAGTAAACGCGCTAATAAGTTATGTTGACATTACGTTAGTGCGTATTGTTACCATTATTATTTGTACGTGCCGCATATTAGCCAGTTGGGGTAACTTTCTAAAATGTATAAAAAATAGCTGTAATCTAGTAAATTTAGGCTAAAGGCAAGCGGGCACCTATCATAGGGACCGGCAAATCCGCTAGGGGCGCGTTGGTAGGTCGGTTGCAATTTGTGTCCACTAGGTTTTTCTGCTCATGAGGGGAGCCCCAGGGAAACTCCCTTTAAGAGCCGACGTAAGACCACCAAAATGTGCACGTCCGCCATTACCCGACCGCAGAGTACCTTATAAAAGCAGCATTATGCACGTTGTCTGGATTTCTGTGAGCACATATGTAGTGTGGAGTGATTATAAATGACGTTTTTGTGCAGCGTGACATCAGAGCTGTCAAATTACGACAGCTGTCATTCGGTGCATTTCTGCGTATTAATACATTTGTCATTTTGCTTGGTGATGTAATCAGGGGCAATCCGTGGGTGGCTCAAGCAGAAATGGAGGGGTGTAAGGTTTGAATGAACTTTGTGGGAGCCTGAGGTATTAAAAGTTCACGAATTTTCCACTGAACCTCTGCCTGTGGAGGGTAAACATGCTGTGAAATTGTCAATAAGAGAGCTGATCAAGATTAATAGGAAATGAAGGAAACGTTATAATGGTCGCCTATGGAAAATGCAAATGTGGTCTTAGGCCTAATTGAAAAACGGCCGTTTTGACATAAGAGGCACGAAAACGTAGTTTAAGCGATGCGTGAGGTTGTTGTTTTGCTTCATTTGATGTTGCTAGTTACTGTAATACAATGGAGTCATTATTTACTGATAATGCTCCATCTAGGAGAGTTATTAAAAGTAATTAGCAAGCTAGTTACCGCGTGATATGCAAGGAAAATACACTGATAATATTGGTTATGTGGAAGTTACACGCTGCATTTTACACACCATGCGTAATATCCTATAATGAAGACAGCATGAGTTTGTGCTTCAAATGTCCCTGTTCAAGAGCGTGAATAATTTGTTTCGTATTTTAAAAAATGCGCCACATTAACGACATATTTCCAGTACGATGAGTTTAGCTGCTATTACATTACTTATACTGTGTATGCGACATCTACAAATGCGCGTTTCTTAATAACAAATACTAAAATGAACATCCGATAGCTTCCTATTTGTTAATCCTAATTATGTGATGCTTGCTTGTGTCGTATTTAGAACACAAAATAAGCATCAACGGGCGAGCAAAGGACATTTGATTACACCCCCACCCCTTAAACGCAGCCTCTATTTTAGTCAATTGTTGGCCGCCGAATGAAGCGGATTGTTCACGCGCGTCTAAAAATGTACTATCTTTCACCTGCTCATTTTAGCGACATATAAACCCTAACTGAAACACCGAACAGAATTGAGAATATATTTAAATATACCCCAGATGTGACTGAGAATAAGAAAGCAGCGCATTTTATCCAAGTATGCCCCGACTGCCGTAATCCGATTAGGTTCATTGATGCTCATACAAACTAAAATTAGGCACCTAACAGAAGTGTAAGTATGTTGAAATTGTCTACAAGAACTGACACACCGTCCCTGTCGACAGTCTTGCACTTTTTAGCTGTAACATAACCGAATTATACAGATATTTGCGTATGACATGTCAGCTTAAACTAATCACATACATAGGTGATATATAGTCTGATAAGAAACTATATAAATCACTGGTAATTTGTATGTTCTATCCGAATTGTCAACATCTAAGATGCTCTTTAATGCACTAAAAGCAATGTGGATATGTTTTAGTAACAACATTATTACCACAGTGAATGCGTTTACAGCGATCAAGTTGCGGCAGAGGGTGGCGCAACTGTCTATTCAACATTTGCCACGTGTCTATGGTGTCACTGGCCAACATGTTTTTCTGACAGTAACTAATCTACCAGCTGTATCTGATGTGTTCAATAGTGTATGTACACCAGCGAAATAATTTGTGGCATAATAAACGACGTGTGATGGTTATGGAAGTGTCTCTGTCTAATATAATGGGTTGCGCCCGAGTAAAGTGCGGCTTATTGCAAGGGGGGGTAGGGTGATAATTTGTTTGACGCAAGAGATACGTTTTACTGTGTATCACGAATATGCTTCCATCATGTAACGTGTATATTCCTGAATGTATGTCCGACATTTCAGCGTTCTACATACAATTTAATTGAAATTACCATCGAAAGACGCTGCCTGGCCTCTCAATACTGCGAAAATTTATGAGAAACTGGCCTGTGATTCTGAGCCCTCCTGGGGGCGCATATATACGACGCACAGTTCATAATTGCATCATACAATTAAGCAAAGTTGGTGAGCATTATGATATACAGAAATTCGTGAAATTTAGCATTTTGCGTGTCCGAAAAAATGCTGTTCAAAAATATGATTTTTGCATTTTTATGGTGAAATTTACAACATTTAAAAAAAAAATTGTCAAAAAATATATATCTTCAATATTCTCTATATGTTACTGTCAGATCGTTAAGAGACTGTGGTGGACTGTTTGTTGTGTACAGTGCCATTAGTTTCAGGCAAACGTCTGATCTATTATCGGTTTCTGAATAAACGTGTTTCAACCCACGCACGGTGCTATTTATCTGGGAGGGGTGCAACTTTTGAAGACGCATATTATAATTATTATCGAGATGGTGTCAATTTCCCTAGACAGTTAATCTAGCTATATGTCATTCTTGATGTATGACTAATTTTTGTGAACTTTTGACGTTTTCGGCCAATCTATTTGACGTAAGACCACCAAAATGTGCACGTCCGCCATTACCCGACCGCAGAGTACCTTATAAAAGCAGCATTATGCACGTTGTCTGGATTTCTGTGAGCACATATGTAGTGTGGAGTGATTATAAATGACGTTTTTGTGCAGCGTGACATCAGAGCTGTCAAATTACGACAGCTGTCATTCGGTGCATTTCTGCGTATTAATACATTTGTCATTTTGCTTGGTGATGTAATCAGGGGCAATCCGTGGGTGGCTCAAGCAGAAATGGAGGGGTGTAAGGTTTGAATGAACTTTGTGGGAGCCTGAGGTATTAAAAGTTCACGAATTTTCCACTGAACCTCTGCCTGTGGAGGGTAAACATGCTGTGAAATTGTCAATAAGAGAGCTGATCAAGATTAATAGGAAATGAAGGAAACGTTATAATGGTCGCCTATGGAAAATGCAAATGTGGTCTTAGGCCTAATTGAAAAACGGCCGTTTTGACATAAGAGGCACGAAAACGTAGTTTAAGCGATGCGTGAGGTTGTTGTTTTGCTTCATTTGATGTTGCTAGTTACTGTAATACAATGGAGTCATTATTTACTGATAATGCTCCATCTAGGAGAGTTATTAAAAGTAATTAGCAAGCTAGTTACCGCGTGATATGCAAGGAAAATACACTGATAATATTGGTTATGTGGAAGTTACACGCTGCATTTTACACACCATGCGTAATATCCTATAATGAAGACAGCATGAGTTTGTGCTTCAAATGTCCCTGTTCAAGAGCGTGAATAATTTGTTTCGTATTTTAAAAAATGCGCCACATTAACGACATATTTCCAGTACGATGAGTTTAGCTGCTATTACATTACTTATACTGTGTATGCGACATCTACAAATGCGCGTTTCTTAATAACAAATACTAAAATGAACATCCGATAGCTTCCTATTTGTTAATCCTAATTATGTGATGCTTGCTTGTGTCGTATTTAGAACACAAAATAAGCATCAACGGGCGAGCAAAGGACATTTGATTACACCCCCACCCCTTAAACGCAGCCTCTATTTTAGTCAATTGTTGGCCGCCGAATGAAGCGGATTGTTCACGCGCGTCTAAAAATGTACTATCTTTCACCTGCTCATTTTAGCGACATATAAACCCTAACTGAAACACCGAACAGAATTGAGAATATATTTAAATATACCCCAGATGTGACTGAGAATAAGAAAGCAGCGCATTTTATCCAAGTATGCCCCGACTGCCGTAATCCGATTAGGTTCATTGATGCTCATACAAACTAAAATTAGGCACCTAACAGAAGTGTAAGTATGTTGAAATTGTCTACAAGAACTGACACACCGTCCCTGTCGACAGTCTTGCACTTTTTAGCTGTAACATAACCGAATTATACAGATATTTGCGTATGACATGTCAGCTTAAACTAATCACATACATAGGTGATATATAGTCTGATAAGAAACTATATAAATCACTGGTAATTTGTATGTTCTATCCGAATTGTCAACATCTAAGATGCTCTTTAATGCACTAAAAGCAATGTGGATATGTTTTAGTAACAACATTATTACCACAGTGAATGCGTTTACAGCGATCAAGTTGCGGCAGAGGGTGGCGCAACTGTCTATTCAACATTTGCCACGTGTCTATGGTGTCACTGGCCAACATGTTTTTCTGACAGTAACTAATCTACCAGCTGTATCTGATGTGTTCAATAGTGTATGTACACCAGCGAAATAATTTGTGGCATAATAAACGACGTGTGATGGTTATGGAAGTGTCTCTGTCTAATATAATGGGTTGCGCCCGAGTAAAGTGCGGCTTATTGCAAGGGGGGGTAGGGTGATAATTTGTTTGACGCAAGAGATACGTTTTACTGTGTATCACGAATATGCTTCCATCATGTAACGTGTATATTCCTGAATGTATGTCCGACATTTCAGCGTTCTACATACAATTTAATTGAAATTACCATCGAAAGACGCTGCCTGGCCTCTCAATACTGCGAAAATTTATGAGAAACTGGCCTGTGATTCTGAGCCCTCCTGGGGGCGCATATATACGACGCACAGTTCATAATTGCATCATACAATTAAGCAAAGTTGGTGAGCATTATGATATACAGAAATTCGTGAAATTTAGCATTTTGCGTGTCCGAAAAAATGCTGTTCAAAAATATGATTTTTGCATTTTTATGGTGAAATTTACAACATTTAAAAAAAAAATTGTCAAAAAATATATATCTTCAATATTCTCTATATGTTACTGTCAGATCGTTAAGAGACTGTGGTGGACTGTTTGTTGTGTACAGTGCCATTAGTTTCAGGCAAACGTCTGATCTATTATCGGTTTCTGAATAAACGTGTTTCAACCCACGCACGGTGCTATTTATCTGGGAGGGGTGCAACTTTTGAAGACGCATATTATAATTATTATCGAGATGGTGTCAATTTCCCTAGACAGTTAATCTAGCTATATGTCATTCTTGATGTATGACTAATTTTTGTGAACTTTTGACGTTTTCGGCCAATCTATTTGACGTAAGACCACCAAAATGTGCACGTCCGCCATTACCCGACCGCAGAGTACCTTATAAAAGCAGCATTATGCACGTTGTCTGGATTTCTGTGAGCACATATGTAGTGTGGAGTGATTATAAATGACGTTTTTGTGCAGCGTGACATCAGAGCTGTCAAATTACGACAGCTGTCATTCGGTGCATTTCTGCGTATTAATACATTTGTCATTTTGCTTGGTGATGTAATCAGGGGCAATCCGTGGGTGGCTCAAGCAGAAATGGAGGGGTGTAAGGTTTGAATGAACTTTGTGGGAGCCTGAGGTATTAAAAGTTCACGAATTTTCCACTGAACCTCTGCCTGTGGAGGGTAAACATGCTGTGAAATTGTCAATAAGAGAGCTGATCAAGATTAATAGGAAATGAAGGAAACGTTATAATGGTCGCCTATGGAAAATGCAAATGTGGTCTTAGGCCTAATTGAAAAACGGCCGTTTTGACATAAGAGGCACGAAAACGTAGTTTAAGCGATGCGTGAGGTTGTTGTTTTGCTTCATTTGATGTTGCTAGTTACTGTAATACAATGGAGTCATTATTTACTGATAATGCTCCATCTAGGAGAGTTATTAAAAGTAATTAGCAAGCTAGTTACCGCGTGATATGCAAGGAAAATACACTGATAATATTGGTTATGTGGAAGTTACACGCTGCATTTTACACACCATGCGTAATATCCTATAATGAAGACAGCATGAGTTTGTGCTTCAAATGTCCCTGTTCAAGAGCGTGAATAATTTGTTTCGTATTTTAAAAAATGCGCCACATTAACGACATATTTCCAGTACGATGAGTTTAGCTGCTATTACATTACTTATACTGTGTATGCGACATCTACAAATGCGCGTTTCTTAATAACAAATACTAAAATGAACATCCGATAGCTTCCTATTTGTTAATCCTAATTATGTGATGCTTGCTTGTGTCGTATTTAGAACACAAAATAAGCATCAACGGGCGAGCAAAGGACATTTGATTACACCCCCACCCCTTAAACGCAGCCTCTATTTTAGTCAATTGTTGGCCGCCGAATGAAGCGGATTGTTCACGCGCGTCTAAAAATGTACTATCTTTCACCTGCTCATTTTAGCGACATATAAACCCTAACTGAAACACCGAACAGAATTGAGAATATATTTAAATATACCCCAGATGTGACTGAGAATAAGAAAGCAGCGCATTTTATCCAAGTATGCCCCGACTGCCGTAATCCGATTAGGTTCATTGATGCTCATACAAACTAAAATTAGGCACCTAACAGAAGTGTAAGTATGTTGAAATTGTCTACAAGAACTGACACACCGTCCCTGTCGACAGTCTTGCACTTTTTAGCTGTAACATAACCGAATTATACAGATATTTGCGTATGACATGTCAGCTTAAACTAATCACATACATAGGTGATATATAGTCTGATAAGAAACTATATAAATCACTGGTAATTTGTATGTTCTATCCGAATTGTCAACATCTAAGATGCTCTTTAATGCACTAAAAGCAATGTGGATATGTTTTAGTAACAACATTATTACCACAGTGAATGCGTTTACAGCGATCAAGTTGCGGCAGAGGGTGGCGCAACTGTCTATTCAACATTTGCCACGTGTCTATGGTGTCACTGGCCAACATGTTTTTCTGACAGTAACTAATCTACCAGCTGTATCTGATGTGTTCAATAGTGTATGTACACCAGCGAAATAATTTGTGGCATAATAAACGACGTGTGATGGTTATGGAAGTGTCTCTGTCTAATATAATGGGTTGCGCCCGAGTAAAGTGCGGCTTATTGCAAGGGGGGGTAGGGTGATAATTTGTTTGACGCAAGAGATACGTTTTACTGTGTATCACGAATATGCTTCCATCATGTAACGTGTATATTCCTGAATGTATGTCCGACATTTCAGCGTTCTACATACAATTTAATTGAAATTACCATCGAAAGACGCTGCCTGGCCTCTCAATACTGCGAAAATTTATGAGAAACTGGCCTGTGATTCTGAGCCCTCCTGGGGGCGCATATATACGACGCACAGTTCATAATTGCATCATACAATTAAGCAAAGTTGGTGAGCATTATGATATACAGAAATTCGTGAAATTTAGCATTTTGCGTGTCCGAAAAAATGCTGTTCAAAAATATGATTTTTGCATTTTTATGGTGAAATTTACAACATTTAAAAAAAAAATTGTCAAAAAATATATATCTTCAATATTCTCTATATGTTACTGTCAGATCGTTAAGAGACTGTGGTGGACTGTTTGTTGTGTACAGTGCCATTAGTTTCAGGCAAACGTCTGATCTATTATCGGTTTCTGAATAAACGTGTTTCAACCCACGCACGGTGCTATTTATCTGGGAGGGGTGCAACTTTTGAAGACGCATATTATAATTATTATCGAGATGGTGTCAATTTCCCTAGACAGTTAATCTAGCTATATGTCATTCTTGATGTATGACTAATTTTTGTGAACTTTTGACGTTTTCGGCCAATCTATTTGACGTAAGACCACCAAAATGTGCACGTCCGCCATTACCCGACCGCAGAGTACCTTATAAAAGCAGCATTATGCACGTTGTCTGGATTTCTGTGAGCACATATGTAGTGTGGAGTGATTATAAATGACGTTTTTGTGCAGCGTGACATCAGAGCTGTCAAATTACGACAGCTGTCATTCGGTGCATTTCTGCGTATTAATACATTTGTCATTTTGCTTGGTGATGTAATCAGGGGCAATCCGTGGGTGGCTCAAGCAGAAATGGAGGGGTGTAAGGTTTGAATGAACTTTGTGGGAGCCTGAGGTATTAAAAGTTCACGAATTTTCCACTGAACCTCTGCCTGTGGAGGGTAAACATGCTGTGAAATTGTCAATAAGAGAGCTGATCAAGATTAATAGGAAATGAAGGAAACGTTATAATGGTCGCCTATGGAAAATGCAAATGTGGTCTTAGGCCTAATTGAAAAACGGCCGTTTTGACATAAGAGGCACGAAAACGTAGTTTAAGCGATGCGTGAGGTTGTTGTTTTGCTTCATTTGATGTTGCTAGTTACTGTAATACAATGGAGTCATTATTTACTGATAATGCTCCATCTAGGAGAGTTATTAAAAGTAATTAGCAAGCTAGTTACCGCGTGATATGCAAGGAAAATACACTGATAATATTGGTTATGTGGAAGTTACACGCTGCATTTTACACACCATGCGTAATATCCTATAATGAAGACAGCATGAGTTTGTGCTTCAAATGTCCCTGTTCAAGAGCGTGAATAATTTGTTTCGTATTTTAAAAAATGCGCCACATTAACGACATATTTCCAGTACGATGAGTTTAGCTGCTATTACATTACTTATACTGTGTATGCGACATCTACAAATGCGCGTTTCTTAATAACAAATACTAAAATGAACATCCGATAGCTTCCTATTTGTTAATCCTAATTATGTGATGCTTGCTTGTGTCGTATTTAGAACACAAAATAAGCATCAACGGGCGAGCAAAGGACATTTGATTACACCCCCACCCCTTAAACGCAGCCTCTATTTTAGTCAATTGTTGGCCGCCGAATGAAGCGGATTGTTCACGCGCGTCTAAAAATGTACTATCTTTCACCTGCTCATTTTAGCGACATATAAACCCTAACTGAAACACCGAACAGAATTGAGAATATATTTAAATATACCCCAGATGTGACTGAGAATAAGAAAGCAGCGCATTTTATCCAAGTATGCCCCGACTGCCGTAATCCGATTAGGTTCATTGATGCTCATACAAACTAAAATTAGGCACCTAACAGAAGTGTAAGTATGTTGAAATTGTCTACAAGAACTGACACACCGTCCCTGTCGACAGTCTTGCACTTTTTAGCTGTAACATAACCGAATTATACAGATATTTGCGTATGACATGTCAGCTTAAACTAATCACATACATAGGTGATATATAGTCTGATAAGAAACTATATAAATCACTGGTAATTTGTATGTTCTATCCGAATTGTCAACATCTAAGATGCTCTTTAATGCACTAAAAGCAATGTGGATATGTTTTAGTAACAACATTATTACCACAGTGAATGCGTTTACAGCGATCAAGTTGCGGCAGAGGGTGGCGCAACTGTCTATTCAACATTTGCCACGTGTCTATGGTGTCACTGGCCAACATGTTTTTCTGACAGTAACTAATCTACCAGCTGTATCTGATGTGTTCAATAGTGTATGTACACCAGCGAAATAATTTGTGGCATAATAAACGACGTGTGATGGTTATGGAAGTGTCTCTGTCTAATATAATGGGTTGCGCCCGAGTAAAGTGCGGCTTATTGCAAGGGGGGGTAGGGTGATAATTTGTTTGACGCAAGAGATACGTTTTACTGTGTATCACGAATATGCTTCCATCATGTAACGTGTATATTCCTGAATGTATGTCCGACATTTCAGCGTTCTACATACAATTTAATTGAAATTACCATCGAAAGACGCTGCCTGGCCTCTCAATACTGCGAAAATTTATGAGAAACTGGCCTGTGATTCTGAGCCCTCCTGGGGGCGCATATATACGACGCACAGTTCATAATTGCATCATACAATTAAGCAAAGTTGGTGAGCATTATGATATACAGAAATTCGTGAAATTTAGCATTTTGCGTGTCCGAAAAAATGCTGTTCAAAAATATGATTTTTGCATTTTTATGGTGAAATTTACAACATTTAAAAAAAAAATTGTCAAAAAATATATATCTTCAATATTCTCTATATGTTACTGTCAGATCGTTAAGAGACTGTGGTGGACTGTTTGTTGTGTACAGTGCCATTAGTTTCAGGCAAACGTCTGATCTATTATCGGTTTCTGAATAAACGTGTTTCAACCCACGCACGGTGCTATTTATCTGGGAGGGGTGCAACTTTTGAAGACGCATATTATAATTATTATCGAGATGGTGTCAATTTCCCTAGACAGTTAATCTAGCTATATGTCATTCTTGATGTATGACTAATTTTTGTGAACTTTTGACGTTTTCGGCCAATCTATTTGACGTAAGACCACCAAAATGTGCACGTCCGCCATTACCCGACCGCAGAGTACCTTATAAAAGCAGCATTATGCACGTTGTCTGGATTTCTGTGAGCACATATGTAGTGTGGAGTGATTATAAATGACGTTTTTGTGCAGCGTGACATCAGAGCTGTCAAATTACGACAGCTGTCATTCGGTGCATTTCTGCGTATTAATACATTTGTCATTTTGCTTGGTGATGTAATCAGGGGCAATCCGTGGGTGGCTCAAGCAGAAATGGAGGGGTGTAAGGTTTGAATGAACTTTGTGGGAGCCTGAGGTATTAAAAGTTCACGAATTTTCCACTGAACCTCTGCCTGTGGAGGGTAAACATGCTGTGAAATTGTCAATAAGAGAGCTGATCAAGATTAATAGGAAATGAAGGAAACGTTATAATGGTCGCCTATGGAAAATGCAAATGTGGTCTTAGGCCTAATTGAAAAACGGCCGTTTTGACATAAGAGGCACGAAAACGTAGTTTAAGCGATGCGTGAGGTTGTTGTTTTGCTTCATTTGATGTTGCTAGTTACTGTAATACAATGGAGTCATTATTTACTGATAATGCTCCATCTAGGAGAGTTATTAAAAGTAATTAGCAAGCTAGTTACCGCGTGATATGCAAGGAAAATACACTGATAATATTGGTTATGTGGAAGTTACACGCTGCATTTTACACACCATGCGTAATATCCTATAATGAAGACAGCATGAGTTTGTGCTTCAAATGTCCCTGTTCAAGAGCGTGAATAATTTGTTTCGTATTTTAAAAAATGCGCCACATTAACGACATATTTCCAGTACGATGAGTTTAGCTGCTATTACATTACTTATACTGTGTATGCGACATCTACAAATGCGCGTTTCTTAATAACAAATACTAAAATGAACATCCGATAGCTTCCTATTTGTTAATCCTAATTATGTGATGCTTGCTTGTGTCGTATTTAGAACACAAAATAAGCATCAACGGGCGAGCAAAGGACATTTGATTACACCCCCACCCCTTAAACGCAGCCTCTATTTTAGTCAATTGTTGGCCGCCGAATGAAGCGGATTGTTCACGCGCGTCTAAAAATGTACTATCTTTCACCTGCTCATTTTAGCGACATATAAACCCTAACTGAAACACCGAACAGAATTGAGAATATATTTAAATATACCCCAGATGTGACTGAGAATAAGAAAGCAGCGCATTTTATCCAAGTATGCCCCGACTGCCGTAATCCGATTAGGTTCATTGATGCTCATACAAACAAAATTAGGCACCTAACAGAAGTGTAAGTATGTTGAAATTGTCTACAAGAACTGACACACCGTCCCTGTCGACAGTCTTGCACTTTTTAGCTGTAACATAACCGAATTATACAGATATTTGCGTATGACATGTCAGCTTAACTAATCACATACATAGGTGATATATAGTCTGATAAGAAACTATATAAATCACTGGTAATTTGTATGTTCTATCCGAATTGTCAACATCTAAGATGCTCTTTAATGCACTAAAAGCAATGTGGATATGTTTTAGTAACAACATTATTACCACAGTGAATGCGTTTACAGCGATCAAGTTGCGGCAGAGGGTGGCGCAACTGTCTATTCAACATTTGCCACGTGTCTATGGTGTCACTGGCCAACATGTTTTTCTGACAGTAACTAATCTACCAGCTGTATCTGATGTGTTCAATAGTGTATGTACACCAGCGAAATAATTTGTGGCATAATAAACGACGTGTGATGGTTATGGAAGTGTCTCTGTCTAATATAATGGGTTGCGCCCGAGTAAAGTGCGGCTTATTGCAAGGGGGGGTAGGGTGATAATTTGTTTGACGCAAGAGATACGTTTTACTGTGTATCACGAATATGCTTCCATCATGTAACGTGTATATTCCTGGAATGTATGTCCGACATTTCAGCGTTCTACATACAATTTAATTGAAATTACCATCGAAAGACGCTGCCTGGCCTCTCAATACTGCGAAAATTTATGAGAAACTGGCCTGTGATTCTGAGCCCTCCTGGGGGCGCATATATACGACGCACAGTTCATAATTGCATCATACAATTAAGCAAAGTTGGTGAGCATTATGATATACAGAAATTCGTGAAATTTAGCATTTTGCGTGTCCGAAAAATGCTGTTCAAAAATATGATTTTTGCATTTTTATGGTGAAATTTACAACATTTAAAAAAAAAATTGTCAAAAAATATATATCTTCAATATTCTCTATATGTTACTGTCAGATCGTTAAGAGACTGTGGTGGACTGTTTGTTGTGTACAGTGCCATTAGTTTCAGGCAAACGTCTGATCTATTATCGGTTCTGAATAAACGTGTTTCAACCCACGCACGGTGCTATTTATCTGGGAGGGGTGCAACTTTTGAAGACGCATATTATAATTATTATCGAGATGGTGTCAATTTCCCTAGACAGTTAATCTAGCTATATGTCATTCTTGATGTATGACTAATTTTGTGAACTTTTGACGTTTTCGGCCAATCTATTTGACGTAAGACCACCAAAATGTGCACGTCCGCCCATTACCCGACCGCAGAGTACCTTATAAAAGCAGCATTATGCACGTTGTCTGGATTTCTGTGAGCACATATGTAGTGTGGAGTGATTATAAATTGACGTTTTTGTGCAGCGTGACATCAGAGCTGTCAAATTACGACAGCTGTCATTCGGTGCATTTCTGCGTATTAATACATTTGTCATTTTGCTTGGTGATGTAATCAGGGGCAATCCGTGGGTGGCTCAAGCAGAAATGGAGGGGTGTAAGGTTTGAATGAACTTTGTGGGAGCCTGAGGTATTAAAAGTTCACGAATTTTCACTGAACCTCTGCCTGTGGAGGGTAAACATGCTGTGAAATTGTCAATAAGAGAGCTGATCAAGATTAATAGGAAATGAAGGAAACGTTATAATGGTCGCCTATGGAAAATGCAAATGTGGTCTTAGGCCTAATTGAAAAACGGCCGTTTTGACATAAGAGGCACGAAACGTAGTTTAAGCGATGCGTGAGGTTGTTGTTTTGCTTCATTTGATGTTGCTAGTTACTGTAATACAATGGAGTCATTATTTACTGATAATGCTCCATCTAGGAGAGTTATTAAAAGTAATTAGCAAGCTAGTTACCGCGTGATATGCAAGGAAAATACACTGATAATATTGGTTATGTGGAAGTTACACGCTGCATTTTACACACCATGCGTAATATCCTATAATGAAGACAGCATGAGTTTGTGCTTCAAATGTCCCTGTTCAAGAGCGTGAATAATTTGTTTCGTATTTTAAAAAATGCGCCACATTAACGACATATTTCCAGTACGATGAGTTTAGCTGCTATTACATTACTTATACTGTGTATGCGACATCTACAAATGCGCGTTTCTTAATAACAAATACTAAAATGAACATCCGATAGCTTCCTATTTGTTAATCCTAATTATGTGATGCTTGCTTGTGTCGTATTTAGAACACAAAATAAGCATCAACGGGCGAGCAAAGGACATTTGATTACACCCCCACCCCTTAAACGCAGCTCTATTTTAGTCAATTGTTGGCCGCCGAATGAAGCGGATTGTTCACGCGCGTCTAAAATGTACTATCTTTCACCTGCTCATTTTAGCGACATATAAACCCTAACTGAAACACCGAACAGAATTGAGAATATATTTAAATATACCCCAGATGTGACTGAGAATAAGAAAGCAGCGCATTTTATCCAAGTATGCCCCGACTGCCGTAATCCGATTAGGTTCATTGATGCTCATACAAACTAAAATTAGGCACCTAACAGAAGTGTAAGTATGTTGAAATTGTCTACAAGAACTGACACACCGTCCCTGTCGACAGTCCTTGCACTTTTTAGCTGTAACATAACCGAATTATACAGATATTTGCGTATGACATGTCAGCTTAAACTAATCACATACATAGGTGATATATAGTCTGATAAGAAACTATATAAATCACTGGTAATTTGTATGTTCTATCCGAATTGTCAACATCTAAGATGCTCTTTAATGCACTAAAAGCAATGTGGATATGTTTTAGTAACAACATTATTACCACAGTGAATGCGTTTACAGCGATCAAGTTGCGGCCAGAGGGTGGCGCAACTGTCTATTCAACATTTGCCACGTGTCTATGGTGTCACTGGCCAACATGTTTTTCTGACAGTAACTAATCTACCAGCTGTATCTGATGTGTTCAATAGTGTATGTACACCAGCGAAATAATTTGTGGCATAATAAACGACGTGTGATGGTTATGGAAGTGTCTCTGTCTAATATAATGGGTTGCGCCCGAGTAAAGTGCGGCTTATTGCAAGGGGGGGTAGGGTGATAATTTGTTTGACGCAAGAGATACGTTTTACTGTGTATCACGAATATGCTTCCATCATGTAACGTGTATATTCCTGAATGTATGTCCGACATTTCAGCGTTCTACATACAATTTAATTGAAATTACCATCGAAAGACGCTGCCTGGCCTCTCAATACTGCGAAAATTATGAGAAACTGGCCTGTGATTCTGAGCCCTCCTGGGGGCGCATATATACGACGCACAGTTCATAATTGCATCATACAATTAAGCAAAGTTGGTGAGCATTATGATATACAGAAATTCGTGAAATTTAGCATTTTGCGTGTCCGAAAAAATGCTGTTCAAAAATATGATTTTTGCATTTTTATGGTGAAATTTACAACATTTAAAAAAAAATTGTCAAAAAATATATATCTTCAATATTCTCTATATGTTACTGTCAGATCGTTAAGAGACTGTGGTGGACTGTTTGTTGTGTACAGTGCCATTAGTTTCAGGCAAACGTCTGATCTATTATCGGTTTCTGAATAAACGTGTTTCACCCACGCACGGTGCTATTTATCTGGGAGGGGTGCAACTTTTGAAGACGCATATTATAATTATTATCGAGATGGTGTCAATTTCCCTAGACAGTTAATCTAGCTATATGTCATTCTTGATGTATGACTAATTTTTGTGAACTTTTGACGTTTTCGGCCAATCTATTTGACGTAAGACCACCAAAATGTGCACGTCCGCCATTACCCGACCGCAGAGTACCTTATAAAAGCAGCATTATGCACGTTGTCTGGATTTCTGTGAGCACATATGTAGTGTGGAGTGATTATAAATGACGTTTTTGTGCAGCGTGACATCAGAGCTGTCAAATTACGACAGCTGTCATTCGGTGCATTTCTGCGTATTAATACATTTGTCATTTTGCTTGGTGATGTAATCAGGGGCAATCCGTGGGTGGCTCAAGCAGAAATGGAGGGGTGTAAGGTTTGAATGAACTTTGTGGGAGCCTGAGGTATTAAAAGTTCACGAATTTTCCACTGAACCTCTGCCTGTGGAGGGTAAACATGCTGTGAAATTGTCAATAAGAGAGCTGATCAAGATTAATAGGAAATGAAGGAAACGTTATAATGGTCGCCTATGGAAAATGCAAATGTGGTCTTAGGCCTAATTGAAAAACGGCCGTTTTGACATAAGAGGCACGAAAACGTAGTTTAAGCGATGCGTGAGGTTGTTGTTTTGCTTCATTTGATGTTGCTAGTTACTGTAATACAATGGAGTCATTATTTACTGATAATGCTCCATCTAGGAGAGTTATTAAAAGTAATTAGCAAGCTAGTTACCGCGTGATATGCAAGGAAAATACACTGATAATATTGGTTATGTGGAAGTTACACGCTGCATTTTACACACCATGCGTAATATCCTATAATGAAGACAGCATGAGTTTGTGCTTCAAATGTCCCTGTTCAAGAGCGTGAATAATTTGTTTCGTATTTTAAAAAATGCGCCACATTAACGACATATTTCCAGTACGATGAGTTTAGCTGCTATTACATTACTTATACTGTGTATGCGACATCTACAAATGCGCGTTTCTTAATAACAAATACTAAAATGAACATCCGATAGCTTCCTATTTGTTAATCCTAATTATGTGATGCTTGCTTGTGTCGTATTTAGAACACAAAATAAGCATCAACGGGCGAGCAAAGGACATTTGATTACACCCCCACCCCTTAAACGCAGCCTCTATTTTAGTCAATTGTTGGCCGCCGAATGAAGCGGATTGTTCACGCGCGTCTAAAAATGTACTATCTTTCACCTGCTCATTTTAGCGACATATAAACCCTAACTGAAACACCGAACAGAATTGAGAATATATTTAAATATACCCCAGATGTGACTGAGAATAAGAAAGCAGCGCATTTTATCCAAGTATGCCCCGACTGCCGTAATCCGATTAGGTTCATTGATGCTCATACAAACTAAAATTAGGCACCTAACAGAAGTGTAAGTATGTTGAAATTGTCTACAAGAACTGACACACCGTCCCTGTCGACAGTCTTGCACTTTTTAGCTGTAACATAACCGAATTATACAGATATTTGCGTATGACATGTCAGCTTAAACTAATCACATACATAGGTGATATATAGTCTGATAAGAAACTATATAAATCACTGGTAATTTGTATGTTCTATCCGAATTGTCAACATCTAAGATGCTCTTTAATGCACTAAAAGCAATGTGGATATGTTTTAGTAACAACATTATTACCACAGTGAATGCGTTTACAGCGATCAAGTTGCGGCAGAGGGTGGCGCAACTGTCTATTCAACATTTGCCACGTGTCTATGGTGTCACTGGCCAACATGTTTTTCTGACAGTAACTAATCTACCAGCTGTATCTGATGTGTTCAATAGTGTATGTACACCAGCGAAATAATTTGTGGCATAATAAACGACGTGTGATGGTTATGGAAGTGTCTCTGTCTAATATAATGGGTTGCGCCCGAGTAAAGTGCGGCTTATTGCAAGGGGGGGTAGGGTGATAATTTGTTTGACGCAAGAGATACGTTTTACTGTGTATCACGAATATGCTTCCATCATGTAACGTGTATATTCCTGAATGTATGTCCGACATTTCAGCGTTCTACATACAATTTAATTGAAATTACCATCGAAAGACGCTGCCTGGCCTCTCAATACTGCGAAAATTTATGAGAAACTGGCCTGTGATTCTGAGCCCTCCTGGGGGCGCATATATACGACGCACAGTTCATAATTGCATCATACAATTAAGCAAAGTTGGTGAGCATTATGATATACAGAAATTCGTGAAATTTAGCATTTTGCGTGTCCGAAAAAATGCTGTTCAAAAATATGATTTTTGCATTTTTATGGTGAAATTTACAACATTTAAAAAAAAAATTGTCAAAAAATATATATCTTCAATATTCTCTATATGTTACTGTCAGATCGTTAAGAGACTGTGGTGGACTGTTTGTTGTGTACAGTGCCATTAGTTTCAGGCAAACGTCTGATCTATTATCGGTTTCTGAATAAACGTGTTTCAACCCACGCACGGTGCTATTTATCTGGGAGGGGTGCAACTTTTGAAGACGCATATTATAATTATTATCGAGATGGTGTCAATTTCCCTAGACAGTTAATCTAGCTATATGTCATTCTTGATGTATGACTAATTTTTGTGAACTTTTGACGTTTTCGGCCAATCTATTTGACGTAAGACCACCAAAATGTGCACGTCCGCCATTACCCGACCGCAGAGTACCTTATAAAAGCAGCATTATGCACGTTGTCTGGATTTCTGTGAGCACATATGTAGTGTGGAGTGATTATAAATGACGTTTTTGTGCAGCGTGACATCAGAGCTGTCAAATTACGACAGCTGTCATTCGGTGCATTTCTGCGTATTAATACATTTGTCATTTTGCTTGGTGATGTAATCAGGGGCAATCCGTGGGTGGCTCAAGCAGAAATGGAGGGGTGTAAGGTTTGAATGAACTTTGTGGGAGCCTGAGGTATTAAAAGTTCACGAATTTTCCACTGAACCTCTGCCTGTGGAGGGTAAACATGCTGTGAAATTGTCAATAAGAGAGCTGATCAAGATTAATAGGAAATGAAGGAAACGTTATAATGGTCGCCTATGGAAAATGCAAATGTGGTCTTAGGCCTAATTGAAAAACGGCCGTTTTGACATAAGAGGCACGAAAACGTAGTTTAAGCGATGCGTGAGGTTGTTGTTTTGCTTCATTTGATGTTGCTAGTTACTGTAATACAATGGAGTCATTATTTACTGATAATGCTCCATCTAGGAGAGTTATTAAAAGTAATTAGCAAGCTAGTTACCGCGTGATATGCAAGGAAAATACACTGATAATATTGGTTATGTGGAAGTTACACGCTGCATTTTACACACCATGCGTAATATCCTATAATGAAGACAGCATGAGTTTGTGCTTCAAATGTCCCTGTTCAAGAGCGTGAATAATTTGTTTCGTATTTTAAAAAATGCGCCACATTAACGACATATTTCCAGTACGATGAGTTTAGCTGCTATTACATTACTTATACTGTGTATGCGACATCTACAAATGCGCGTTTCTTAATAACAAATACTAAAATGAACATCCGATAGCTTCCTATTTGTTAATCCTAATTATGTGATGCTTGCTTGTGTCGTATTTAGAACACAAAATAAGCATCAACGGGCGAGCAAAGGACATTTGATTACACCCCCACCCCTTAAACGCAGCCTCTATTTTAGTCAATTGTTGGCCGCCGAATGAAGCTGATTGTTCACGCGCGTCTAAAAATGTACTATCTTTCACCTGCTCATTTTAGCGACATATAAACCCTAACTGAAACACCGAACAGAATTGAGAATATATTTAAATATACCCCAGATGTGACTGAGAATAAGAAAGCAGCGCATTTTATCCAAGTATGCCCCGACTGCCGTAATCCGATTAGGTTCATTGATGCTCATACAAACTAAAATTAGGCACCTAACAGAAGTGTAAGTATGTTGAAATTGTCTACAAGAACTGACACACCGTCCCTGTCGACAGTCTTGCACTTTTTAGCTGTAACATAACCGAATTATACAGATATTTGCGTATGACATGTCAGCTTAAACTAATCACATACATAGGTGATATATAGTCTGATAAGAAACTATATAAATCACTGGTAATTTGTATGTTCTATCCGAATTGTCAACATCTAAGATGCTCTTTAATGCACTAAAAGCAATGTGGATATGTTTTAGTAACAACATTATTACCACAGTGAATGCGTTTACAGCGATCAAGTTGCGGCAGAGGGTGGCGCAACTGTCTATTCAACATTTGCCACGTGTCTATGGTGTCACTGGCCAACATGTTTTTCTGACAGTAACTAATCTACCAGCTGTATCTGATGTGTTCAATAGTGTATGTACACCAGCGAAATAATTTGTGGCATAATAAACGACGTGTGATGGTTATGGAAGTGTCTCTGTCTAATATAATGGGTTGCGCCCGAGTAAAGTGCGGCTTATTGCAAGGGGGGTAGGGTGATAATTTGTTTGACGCAAGAGATACGTTTTACTGTGTATCACGAATATGCTTCCATCATGTAACGTGTATATTCCTGAATGTATGTCCGACATTTCAGCGTTCTACATACAATTTAATTGAAATTACCATCGAAAGACGCTGCCTGGCCTCTCAATACTGCGAAAATTTATGAGAAACTGGCCTGTGATTCTGAGCCCTCCTGGGGGCGCATATATACGACGCACAGTTCATAATTGCATCATACAATTAAGCAAAGTTGGTGAGCATTATGATATACAGAAATTCGTGAAATTTAGCATTTTGCGTGTCCGAAAAAATGCTGTTCAAAAATATGATTTTTGCATTTTTATGGTGAAATTTACAACATTTAAAAAAAAAATTGTCAAAAAATATATATCTTCAATATTCTCTATATGTTACTGTCAGATCGTTAAGAGACTGTGGTGGACTGTTTGTTGTGTACAGTGCCATTAGTTTCAGGCAAACGTCTGATCTATTATCGGTTTCTGAATAAACGTGTTTCAACCCACGCACGGTGCTATTTATCTGGGGAGGGGTGCAACTTTTGAAGACGCATATTATAATTATTATCGAGATGGTGTCAATTTCCCTAGACAGTTAATCTAGCTATATGTCATTCTTGATGTATGACTAATTTTTGTGAACTTTTGACGTTTTCGGCCAATCTATTTGACGTAAGACCACCAAAATGTGCACGTCCGCCATTACCCGACCGCAGAGTACCTTATAAAAGCAGCATTATGCACGTTGTCTGGATTTCTGTGAGCACATATTGTAGTGTGGAGTGATTATAAATGACGTTTTTGTGCAGCGTGACATCAGAGCTGTCAAATTACGACAGCTGTCATTCGGTGCATTTCTGCGTATTAATACATTTGTCATTTTGCTTGGTGATGTAATCAGGGGCAATCCGTGGGTGGCTCAAGCAGAAATGGAGGGGTGTAAGGTTTGAATGAACTTTGTGGGAGCCTGAGGTATTAAAAGTTCACGAATTTTCCACTGAACCTCTGCCTGTGGAGGGTAAACATGCTGTGAAATTGTCAATAAGAGAGCTGATCAAGATTAATAGGAAATGAAAGGAAACGTTATAATGGTCGCCTATGGAAATGCAAATGTGGTCTTAGGCCTAATTGAAAAACGGCCGTTTTGACATAAGAGGCACGAAACGTAGTTTAAGCGATGCGTGAGGTTGTTGTTTTGCTTCATTTGATGTTGCTAGTTACTGTAATACATGGAGTCATTATTTACTGATAATGCTCCATCTAGGAGAGTTATTAAAAGTAATTAGCAAGCTAGTTACCGCGTGATATGCAAGGAAAATACACTGATAATATTGGTTATGTGGAAGTTACACGCTGCATTTTACACACCATGCGTAATATCCTATAATGAAGACAGCATGAGTTTGTGCTTCAAATGTCCCTGTTCAAGAGCGTGAATAATTTGTTTCGTATTTTAAAAAATGCGCCACATTAACGACTTTTTCCAGTACGATGAGTTTAGCTGCTATTACATTACTTATACTGTGTATGCGACCTCTACAAATGCGCGTTTCTTAATTAACAAATACTAAAATGAACATCCGATAGCTTCCTAGTTGTTAATCCTAATTATGTGATGCTTGCTTGTGTCGTATTTAGAACACAAATTAAGCATCAACGGGCGAGCAAAGGACATTTGATTACACCCCCACCCCTTAAACCGCAGCCTCTATTTTAGTCAATTGTTGGCCGCCGAATGAAGCGGATTGTTCACGCGCGTCTAAAAATGTACTATCTTTCACCTGCTCATTTTAGCGACATATAAACCCTAACTGGAAACACCGAACAGAATTGAGAATATATTTAAATATACCCAGATGTGACTGAGAATAAGAAAGCAGCGCATTTTATCCAAGTATGCCCCGACTGCCGTAATCCGATTAGGTTCATTGATGCTCATACAAACTAAATTAGGCACCTAACAGAAGTGTAAGTATGTTGAAATTGTCTACAAGAACTGACACACCGTCCCTGTCGACAGTCTTGCACTTTTTAGCTGTTAACATAACCGAATTATACAGAGTATTTGCGTATGACATGTCAGCTTAAACTAATCACATACATAGGTGATATATAGTCTGATAAGAAACTATATAATCACTGGTAATTTGTATGTTCTATCGAATTGTCAACATCTAAGATGCTCTTTAATGCACTAAAAGCAATGTGGATATGTTTTAGTAACAACATTATTACCACAGTGAATGCGTTTACAGCGATCAAGTTGCGGCAGAGGGTGGCGCAACTGTCTATTCAACATTTGCCACGTGTCTATGGTGTCACTGGCCAACATGTTTTCTGACAGTAACTAATCTACCAGCTGTATCTGATGTGTTCAATAGTGTATGTACACCAGCGAAATAATTTGTGGCATAATAAACGACGTGTGATGGTATGGAAGTGTCTCTGTCTAATATAATGGTTGCGCCCGAGTAAAGTGCGGCTTATTGCAAGGGGGGGTAGGGTGATAATTTGTTTGACGCAAGAGATACGTTTTACTGTGTATCACGAATATGCTTCCATCATGTAAACGTGTATATTCCTGAATGTATGTCCGACATTTCAGCGTTCTACATACAATTTAATTGAAATTACCATCGAAAGACGCTGCCTGGCCTCTCAATACTGCGAAAATTTATGAGAAACTGGCCTGTGATTCTGAGCCCTCCTGGGGGCGCATATATACGACGCACAGTTCATAATTGCATCATACAATTAAGCAAAGTTGGTGAGCATTATGATATACAGAATTCGTGAAATTTAGCATTTTGCGTGTCCGAAAAAATGCTGTTCAAAAATATGATTTTTGCATTTTTATGGTGAAATTTACAACATTTAAAAAAAAAATTGTCAAAAAATATATATCTTCAATATTCCTCTATATGTTCTGTCAGATCGTTAAGAGACTGTGGTGGACTGTTTGTTGTGTACAGTGCCATTAGTTTCAGGCAAACGTCTGAGTCTATTATCGGTTTCTGAATAAACGTGTTTCAACCCACGCACGGTGCTATTTATCTGGGAGGGGTGCAACTTTTGAAGACGCATATTATAATTATTATCGAGATGGTGTCAATTTCCCTAGACAGTTAATCTAGCTATATGTCATTCTGATGTATGACTAATTTTTGTGAACTTTTGACGTTTTCGGCCAAGCTATTTGACGTAAGACCACCAAAATGTGCACGTCCGCATTACCCGACCGCAGAGTACCTTATAAAAGCAGCATTATGCACGTTGTCTGGATTTCTGTGAGCACATATGTAGTGTGGAGTGATTATAAATGACGTTTTTGTGCAGCGTGACATCAGAGCTTGTCAAATTACGACAGCTGTCATTCGGTGCATTTCTGCGTATTAATACATTTGTCATTTTGCTTGGTGATGTAATCAGGGGCAATCCGTGGTGGCTCAAGCAGAAATGGAGGGGTGTAAGGTTTGAATGAACTTTGTGGGAGCCTGAGGTATTAAAGTTCACGAATTTTCCACTGAACCTCTGCCTGTGGAGGGTAAACATGCTGTGAAATTGTCAATAAGAGAGCTGATCAAGATTAATAGGAAATGAAGGAAACGTTATAAATGGTCGCCTATGGAAAATGCAAATGTGGTCTTAGGCCTAATTGAAAAACGGCCGTTTTGACATAAGAGGCACGAAAACGTAGTTTAAGCGATGCGTGAGGTTGTTGTTTTGCTTCATTTGATGTTGCTAGTTACTGTAATACAATGGAGTCATTATTTACTGATAATGCTCCATCTAGGAGAGTTATTAAAAGTAATTAGCAAGCTAGTTACCGCGTGGATATGCAAGGAAAATACACTGATAATATTGGTTATGTGGAAGTTACACGC
>OZ024858.1:49562911-49569153 GCA_964017155.1 Oasisia sp. SBJ-2009 | reverse complement strand
GAGGGGAGGCCCAGGGAAACTCCTTTTAAGAGCCTCGTATTACAAGGGGCACTGTATGGGATTGAACCTTCCACTCGTAACGGCAAAATTTGGCCGACCCGCGAGAGGCAGCACCGTCAGTACCTAAAAATACCGTGTCGACAAATCTGCGACAACTGACAAGACAAGCGTGCCGCGTGATAACTGTTGTTGCTATTTTTAACTCATGGCTTTTAAAAGTGATCATGGACAGTGCAGTTGTGGAAACATCTGTAATAGATTGAAAAAGAGAGGCGTGTGTCCGTGTTTTATTGAAACGTCAACAAGATATTTTTAGGTACTGACGGTGCTGCCTCCTCGCGGGTCGGCCAAATTTTGCCGTTACGAGTGGAAGGTTCAATCCCATGATACAGTGCCCCTTTAATCGTAGGACGGTGAAACCACAGTTTTCTGAGACCCCAAATGATAGAGAATGCGGCTATGTGAATTGCAATATTTTAGGTGTGTTATTTAATTTTAATTTTTATGAGTGAATATGCGCTATGTTCGGATAATTATATCTTTGTAGCACGCGGAGGAAGTTTTCTGAAGTTTGGATTGTAGTTAGACGCAGAGCTGCATGCCAAGTTGAATTGAGTGTGATGCGGGAGATCTCCCTCTTACAGTATGTCAAAAGAGGGAGAAATATATGTAAGACGCAAAGCGCCTTGCCCGAGATTGCGAAGCAACCGAGAATGCTAGGAAGATCCGGGGGCATGCCCCCCGGAAAAAATTGTAATTGAGAATGCCAAATACGTGATTTCCTGCCGTTTTTGCTTATATTTAGCACCTATAACTCTTCGAAAGTGAACTATATTTTAAATAATAATATTTTATATTTTACACTTTCATGTGTGGATATATAATTAATTTATATTTTTTATTGGGGTTTACAGAGACTTTCAAGATTCTTTCACTATTATAAAAATGGACATGGTTGTGGTATTGTAACAGTTTATTTTAGCTATAAACAGCAGTCACAAAATAAATAGTTCAAGCAGAACTGCATTTCTGTCCATTTCTAGATGTGCTCTTCTAGCGTCTTCATTTCCATCATTTGTTCTTCAGCTCTTGCTACTGCAAGGTCAGCTTTCGCCTTGCTGACTGCCTTCCTGACACCATCTGCCAGGCCTCTGTCAAGTGTTATACCGTAGCAGCTGCTGCTTGCATTGACCTTGAAGGCCAACAGGTCACAGACCCTGCGGTTGGATATACTTCTATAGTCTCCGCTCGGCTGCTCTCGGCACTTTCCGTGTACCGTAGATGACTCACAGCTGGCAAAAGCGTGCGCCGGCAAAATAAATCGAAAAATACGCGTAAAAAAAGACAAAACGATTCTTTTGCAGGAGATTGCAAATAAAAACCGGGAGATCGGGAGATTGGGTTTATTTTGATAAATTTCCGGGAGATCTCCCGATAAATCGGGAGACTTGGCAGCTCTGTAGACGACTATTTAAAAAGAAGACCATGAACATTTCATATAAACCGCATGTAGCGCATTGTAGTTAAATCGTTTTGAATTTACCGCCCGTTGTCAGGATTGCACTGACGCAATGACGGCCATCTTGGAGTAATCTAATATCAGATTCTAATCTAACTGCATCTTTGAACACGATAATATTTCAAAAAGAAATTTTTGTGTGAATAAATATCTAAAAATATAATCGTTCTAATGTGGTTAATATTCCAAATGTATAAGTTTATTTGAGTATCGTATCACTAATATTGGCACAGGCAACTTCTCCATGCTAATTATTATAATGCTTTATGGTGAGTGGTAGGCCTATGTTTTAATTTTATTTACAGAGAAACATCACCAAGAGAAATGTCAAGGTTGACCAACAGAGCAGCTATTGAAATGTTAACTAAATATCTGTAAGGTTATATAACATATAGCAGTCTTTACCTGCATTTGAAATTAGTAATTTAGCTCCAGTGTGAACGTGTGCTACACAACGCGATGTGCAGGCCAGAGCCGAGGTCACAGATTTGTTACCATAATATTATTTGGACATTTAAATATGCCATAACCTTTTACTACTTAAAGATATTTAAATTCTGTAAACGGTATCTTATTACATATTATACATACAATCGACATGCACTATCATAAACATGGTAAATCTATTTTGATTTTTTTGCCGGTCCCTACCTGTCACGTACGTTTTCGGGATTACGCTTACCTTATAATATCTTATGTTATGGAGAGTGTTTTAATATAAAATAAAACAATAGAATGAATAGTACAGTTGTACTATCACAATAGTTATAAACGCATAATTGTACTATTAATTATATTTTAGATATGTTCTGAGAAAAATATCATACCTGCCAACGTACGGGAGGGAAGGTTCCGTACATCTCTTCAAATAATTGCTCAAAAATCTCTCTGCTTTTGCATGTGTATACCTTTCTAGCCGGGAAAAGATAGAAATCTCCATGGGGACTTGGACAGTTTTATAATTGGTACCGCTCCACCAGTACGTGGTTTCACGTGAATACGCGTGTTCTGCCTGTTGTCACGAGTTTTGAACGAGCTTGACACGATCGAGTCGTACTGGGTCAACACTTCAACTGGTACGGTTTCACTGGCACATGTCATCACTTGAAAAAATCGTGTCGACACACCAAATGTGTTCACAGAATCCGGTGTATACACATGTATTGAGCCAGTTGAACTCGTGAATTCACTTGCAGAACATGTGAAATCACGGGTCGTTGTTTGCTGGGGATAGGCCTGATAGTCTGCATGCCCGCTTTAGATGGGTCGTCATTCTGTGTGCAAGCATGTGTGCGTGCGTGCATGTGCGTGTACGTTAAGCATATATGTGTGGTTGTACATGAATGTTTGTGTTTGTATATTATACTAGCTTGACAGACAGTCTGTATTGCGACAGTTAGGCTTAAGACACCTATCATCAACACACATCCTTAGCTGTTTTATTAAACCATTTCTTGGCAGGCTTATGTTGGGTTTTATGTTCTAACTTCTAAACTTGTGTGTGCCAGCTCTCACCCAACTGGTGTGTGTGTGTGTGTGTGTGTGTGTTTGTGCGTGTGTGTGCGTGGGTGCGTGCGCGCGCTTGTGATCTCATCCATCTTGTGAGTTCTAGCTGACATCCAACTTGCGATATACAACTCTCATCCAAGTTGTGTGTCCATGCCCTACCTAACTTGTGTGTGCCGGCTCTCGTCCAGACTGGGCGTGCTGGCCCTTATCCAACGTGTGTCTGTGTGCGTGTGCGTGCGTCCGTGTGTGCGTGCCAACTCTCATGCGACTTGTATGTGTCAGCTCTCACCCAACTTGAGCGTTCCCGCTCACATCCAAATTGACTGTGCCCGCTCTCATCCAAATTCTGTCATGCCAGCTCTCATCCAACTGATGGCGGCTGCGGTGGCTGAACGTGACGTCTGCTACTTCACTTACAAAGACAACAAATTCATCCAAGATATCTACTACATTCACAGGAATACTAGTGCCTGCCATTCGTTAATGTACGACGTGTATTATCTATCTATGGGATACAAATCGGAGGAAGTACGATTTAATAGTGTAAACACCATTGGTTTAGACATTAAGCTCACACCATGACACTGGGAATGGTCTGATGTGATACTCTCGTGGTGCTTTTGCAGGATACACGATGGACCTCGTAGGGGCCTACAGTGGAAACAGAGGCAGGCAGAAGAACGTTCATACAAGAGCGAGTGGCGTTGTCTGGTCCAGCACTCATATCAAGTCCAGCTCCAGGTCATGATCCACCACCCATATTCCGTCCAGCTTCAGATCATGCATGATCCAGCACCCACATTCCGACCTACTTGAGATCATGGTCCAGCACCCACATTCCGTCCAGATCATGATTCCGTCTTACTCCTGATAATGATCTAACTACCACATCCCGTCTCTCTCCAGATTACGATCCAACTACCACATCCCGTTTCATTGCAGATGATGATCGACAGTCCACCACCCTTTTCACTGCATGTTCTGATCCAGACGCTGCCACAGCTAAAAACCAAGCGGTTGAAAACGTGTTTTTTTTTCGAACGCTGGTTGTTGTGACCATGGAAGGAATAGCATATTCGTGAGTGATATATGTTCCATGGTCACAAAAACCAGCGGTCGAAAAAACATATCTTTAACCGCCTGTTTTTTTTATAGCTTTTTTCTCAGTGCACGCGACAACATTTACGTAGGCGGCGAATATAGGGCCCGTAAGTGTGTCACGATAAATCGCGTGACTCCGCGCGATTAGATACATTTATTATGTGGCAACTTTGCAGTTGGATTGTACATGTACATTCATACTAAAATCAACAATTCCACACAATATCATATCAATGTACAATGTTAGCATATCTTGTTAAGAATCAAAATCATCATTAGAAACCTAGGTAATAAATGTAAAAACATATACACTGTACATTAAAATATACATTACACAAACATTGTTATAAAATAAATAAATACATTAATTAATTAAATCAAATTAAAATACTTGTCCATTACTAACCGATCTGGAAATGCTCCAAACACCACGGAATTAGGGAATTTTTGTAGCGATTAGTTTTTGCCCTTGGTATTGGTAACTTGTTACACAACCTCAAGGAATATGGCACACTTCGACCATTTGGTAATAACACATTCAGTTTCCTTGTCAGCCTTCCTTGAGACGATCCACGATGAAGGCTTCGATGGTCTCAGTCAGTTAATGACATTAGATCTGCAATCAAACCGCCTGAAAGAACTCGGAAACACCATGTTTAGTCACTTGTCAAGTCTGGATTCACTTACTCTTAGCCACAACGAACTTGAAACGATCCCTGGTGAAACGTTCGATGGGCTCTGTCAGCTAACGTGGCTACAACTGTCAAACAACCGCCTGAAAACAGTCAGCCACTCCACGTTCAGTCACTTGTCAAGTCTGTGGATATTGTTTCTAAATCGCAACCAACTCGAGACGATCCCCGATGATGTGTTCCTTGGACTCGGTCAGTTGATGGAATTGCGTTTGAATGACAATCATCTGAAGTCACTGAATCCCACCCTTGTGAGCCACATGTCACATCTAATGTATATGAACCTTACCAGCAACCCGTTGACGTGTGATTGTAAACTGGCCTGGCTACAGACGACGGCGTGGAAAGTAACAGTACATGGTGTGTGCACAAGTCCGCCAACTGCCAGAGATCAATCTGTTACATCGTACGATGTCTCCCGGTGCAATCCAGACAACACAACTAATGCAGGTATTTGCAATGTGTCATATATATAATATTATATATATATATATATATATATAATATTATATATATATATATATATATATATATATATATATATATAATATTATATATATATTCATCCCTTCGATATCTTCTCCCCCTCCGTCCCTCTCCTCTCCCTCCCTATCTCCTCTCTATATATCTCTCTTTCTTGGTCTCTCTCTCTCCCACTCTCTCTCTCTCTGCCTCTGTGTGTGTGTGTGTGTGTGTGTGTGTGTGTGTGTGTATGTGTGTGTGTGTGTGTGTGTGTGTGTGTGTGTGTGTGTGTGTGTGTGTGTGTGTGTGTGTTTGAGAGAGTGTGTGTGTATCCAGTGCTGATGTTCTGGGCAAATGACAGCTGCATGATTAAAAATAGAAGGTTGGACAAATGACTAAAAATGTATGGCAAAATATCAAAAAGGGTAATTCTCATACGGCGCAGAATCCAGTCATTAGGGCTATCCAGAGGACGCCACACATCACTCTCGGGAACCGCTGCTTATTTGAACATCATCTCGACGTTTGTGAAAAGCATTGACCCATACTGCAATCAATGCGTGAAGATTATAATCTTCACGACTATAGTTGTTCACAAATAACCGTGGATGGGCGAAGGCCTCAGCATGCTGCTTCTTACATCTCAATCACGTCTGGCTTTTTTGTATCTTACCCAGATGTTTGTTTTTCTGTCCCGGTAGGTGATGTTTAGCATATTTCTTTCCATCCTTGTTTGTGCGGCTGCTAGCTTGTTATAGCTCGGTGTAGAATTCCTGTATTCGTTCTATGATCTTGTCTAGATCATGGATTTCTTTACCTTACTTTTCCAGGAGTGTGATCTGTCAGTCTTGGCTTAGCTTCTGCGTTCTTCGGACTTTCTTCAGGCTCTTTGATGCCATTATCGTTCCTCGTATGAATGGTTTAATTTCCTGATGTCCTCTCTTGTTTTCGTTTCGATA